>JAOSBP010000005.1:30504462-30526857 GCA_027563825.1 Erythroxylum mucronatum
CTCCTTCTCCTTCTTATGTTTCACGACACACACACTTCTCCTTTTTCCTTCTTTTAACTCATTTAATCCTTAACTTAACCTACCTCCAAACTATGTAGTTTTGATACTTCTCATTAGTTCATAAGGCTTTTGGGCTCCAAGCCCTACTACACACTAATCCTTATTTCTAATCCTTCTCTCCTTCCATTTAAATCTAAGGCCCATTTTCCTAACAACCCTTCATCAAAGCCCAATTTTAATTCTAACACTTAGTCTAGGCTAATTCTAATTTCTAATTCCACTTTTTAATACTAATAAAATAAATAAGACTTAAACAATTAAAGAAAAACTGAGAAATAACCAGAGAATAACAAATAAATAAATAAGTAAAAAATGAAATAAAGGAAAAAATTTTCGGGACCCAACACTTAGCCTTATCTTTTATAAGTTTCACATTCCTCCTACTAGTGATGAGATTGATTTTAATTTCTTATTTTATTCATATTATTAAGTTACCTACGGATGATGTGGCTTCTACTTAATAACCATTTCATCAATCTCCATATGATGCTCTTTTAATAGTTATTAAGTATCACCTCACCATATTGCAAGGCAAAATTTGACTCTTTTCTAAACATTATGATGCATCAACTTGATGATTTATACAACTTGATTGGGTCTCATTTTTCCCCTCCATCTAGTTGATTTTTTATGTTTCCAAAAAGGGTGAGAATAATTCTTGTGATATTAGAGGGAGTCCTAAATTTCATGGCCAGTGATTATCTTTTATGTATGTATTATGTCTTTTATGGTGAACATTTATGGTATGGATATTCTTTTAATAACGAATATCATATTAGATTATGTTTATGATAATGAATTATGTTTTATACATGAATTTAGGGAGAGATAATTATTATCTTGATATAGATAGCTATTTGTGTGCTTAATTCTTGTATTGCTCTTTAATATCACAAATATTTTATTATCATAAAAAAGGAGGAGATTGTTGAATTAGAAGATATTACAATTGATGTTTTGATGATAACAAAACATAAGTATTACTAAGAATTTACTGTTTTGATAAGAAGGAATATGAAAACAAGATATTATCGTAAGGATGGTTTATGAAAGAAAAGATGAAGTTTGCAATCTTCATCATTAAGAGCAAGTCAAGTATAGAAGAAGATCAAGATATATCAAGGCCAATTTTATATATTGTGTATTAGTTATTATAAGCTTACCATGTTCGTTTTGATAGTCTAAAAGGCTTAGTATACATGAACATTCCAGTTCACTTTATTGCATGAATCTTTTCATTCAATAATAGGCATTTAATCTTTTGATTATAATATAAAAGTCTTTTGTTCTTTTAAACAAAATTTATAAAATATTGAGGAAGTATTTAAATCATAATTACATTACAAAAATTGAGATTAAGCATTTAAAGATATTAAAATAATGTTTTTGGGGATGACTGATCGACCTATATAGGTTTGTGATCAACCAATATAAGTTAAAGTTGTTAAATTTGATATAACATGAGTTTGTGTGATATTAATTAATGTTGGTTGGCCAATATGGTACATTAGTCAACTAGTGTCCTAACGGATAGTAAATCTGATACCTTTAATGCATATTAGTCTACTAATATGCTTTAATGGTTGACCAATGCACTATAAGCAGTCATTATAACAACTAGTTCTTAGCGCCAATGGCTAGTAAGGATCCTAAAATATTACAAATAGGTGTTTTCTCATTGGTTTTAGCATCAAGAGGCATTTACATGTATTTTACACACAATTTTAAGTGTTTTTCAATTGTTTGACATCATTGTTTCATCTTTGTGTGAGTGAGCCTCTTTAGAGTTATCAAGTGATAAAGTAAGATATTTTGAGGTATGATATTTAGTTATGGCATTATATTATTATACATGGGGGGTGATCTAAGTAATTTTAGGGTCTTCTTTATCTTAAAAGAAGATTGTAAAAGGTTTTTTGCCGAAAAAGATTGTATAAAGGCTCTTTTCCACCTTAAAAGACGAGTTATAGTGAAAATTTCAAGAGAAGTCTTACAAGTTGTTTGGTTCACCTACTGGAATAGATAAGAAGTGGAATAGTTATTCTTAGGAATATAATAGATGAGGAATAGAATGGAATGAGTATTATTTAGTTTGATTTATTCCTAAGAATTTCTAATGATGATGTATGCTAATATTTGGTTTGAAAATATAAATTTGAAATGACAAAAGAATAACTAACAAAAAGACCAAAATATCTATTATGGTCTCTGCTAACTACATTCTACTTCTTCTTCTTATTATTATTTTCATCATCATCATCATCATCATATTATTATTATTATTATTATTATTATTAATTTTCTTCTTCTTCATCATCATCTTCTTCCTATCATCATCATCATCATCATCATTATTATTATTATTATTATTATTATTATTATTATATGTTCTATGTTTTTAGTAAAGTTATAAATTTAATTTTTGTAGAATTTAATATGTAAAATTTAAATTCCTATAAGAATATTCAACAAAATACTAAGATATATAATATTCACACTCTTATAATTTTTTTAAAGTCATGTCCTTATAAGTCATTTTATACATAAACAGTTAATACTAAACAACTAATTTTACCAAACATCAAATGACAAACAACTAATACAATCAGCTGATAGAATCAGCTATCAGCAAACAGTTGATAGAATTAGTTAACAGCTAATATAATTAGCTGATTGCCAAACAAGGCTATTATCTTCTTGTTTGATCAGTTTTGCCTATTGATATTGGGCTACATGATAAGAGTTTTTTGCCTTTTCTTGATGGTTTTCGTAGTTTTAGTTTAAGAAAATCTTGATTTGGAAAAACACCTTTTTTAAAAGGATATTTTGAATTTAAGTTGCAGTTTCAGTTGAAGTCTAACTTATGAAGAGTTTTTAACATGCTTGATATTTGCATAGCTAACGTCCTCAAATTTTATATTTGTCATTTCTTTACCATGTTCATATACTAAAACTTTTGCTCATAATCAAGCTACATAATCCCATAACATTTCAAAAGCAAATATGCTCAGCACCTTCAAATTTGAAAATATAGTACAGCAAATTAATGTTATATATGAACATGGCTTATTCACTAATACCAAAAGTGTATTTTATTTCTATCTTAAGTTAGCAAGAATTTTGTGTTTCATTTCTTCTCAGGTATAATAATACTTAAGCGAATTCTCAAAATCTAACTATTCTAGGTTTATATCATCGACTGTTGATTAACAAGTTTTTTCTTTCCTACAACTTGCCTTGTGCAATGTAGTGACTGGATAAGGGATGTTGATATTTTCTGACAGTAGTTATTGGCAATACCCTTTGCTAGGGGTGGATTTAATTATGATGCAATTGCAGAAGGGCTCTAATTGTATGTTGTTGTCAGGAAACCAAGTCGGGACCCGATCCCAACTACAGCGAAATAATTATGAAACTTTTTCAAATTTTTTATTTCTTAAAAATCAATATCAATTTAATTATATAAAATAATTGACACAAATTATAAAAGCGGAAACTTAATTCGTATCTTATTCTAAAACTTGATCTTAATCTTGTCGTATTCCTCCTACCATTTTTGACACCGATCCGTCTCAACCATTGTAGCTATACAAATATCCTGCCTCTAACAGTATCCACATAATAAGTTGAGAGAATTCTGTAACTCTTACAGAGAGGGTTAAGCAAGAAGTATTAGCCCCTCTTGATATTGATTTTTGAGAATTAAAAGGAGTTTTGACTAATCTTTTTGTGCATTATTTTTTATATAATTTAATCATTTCATCATATAATGTTTCAATTAGACATGGAGTATGGAATTAATATCTACTATCCTTTTATTCCAATCATATTAGTTTCTCTACTATTAGCTATCGATTCAAATAGTGGCATTTGTAAACTATTTACAATGTGTCATTCTACCTTAGTCAAGGATTTCCCAAATCAATACTAATTGAGAACAACGAAACATTTTCCCTAATTACTTTAGGGTGATGAGTCCTATCTTAATCACACAACTACTTCTATATAGTTCATATTAAACAGGTCATAAGTAATATCAAAATATAGCAATCCCTACACAAGATAAATTTGGTGACCTTAAGTTAAAAGATCACTTATACAATCATCACAATGAGAATTCCATAGACATACAAGTAATGTTTCAAATGGATTTCTCATATTGAGTCTGTTCAGTGAACTTGTTCTCTAGCAAGCACCCAAACGTTTGTTTAAGTATCTCTATACTTTAGCCTATGAGATCGACCACTTCCTTCATAAGAAAAAATAAAACGCGTGCTAGTCTTTTTTCGTTTTATTAATGTCCAATCTTAATAGAACAATGACTAGGAACACTTAGGAATAATAAATAAATGTAATATGAACCTCATAATTATAATCTCATTATAATTTCATTTGTAATGTACAATTATCTCATGGACTTTATCATATACATCTAAACATATGCAAGATAAAGAATGTCTTTTAAATAATTTGTCACTAAACTACAACCAAAGCGATTGGTTATAGGGCATAAAACAACAATACAATCGGGTGGAAAAGACTGGCCATGAATCTTCGATTCTGGAGTAACTAGCACAGTTGTTTCCAGTTCCATTCCTTGTAACTGCATAAATTGGGCCATCATAATGTTAAGCTGCAGCAGGTCATTCTCCATTTTTTTTGTTTTATTTAGAGCTTCTAGAAACATTTTCTCATTCTTGCTTTGTAATTCTAGAAACATTTTCTCGTTCCCGATCGGTGCTTCCATCAAGCTTTTCATGTTTTCTTCAATTCCTGTAGAACCGAATTCTCTAATACCATTTGTTATGAATAAAAATGAATAACAGAAGAGAGAAGAGTCCAGAGGAAGAGAGAAGGCTGAGAACTTTATAGAGAAAGGAAAGAAACACAACTAACTCATCTTCATTTGGCCTAACGAAACAGTTACAAGTATTTTTATACTATCCACCCATGCCAGTATAGCTGTATAATGGCTATATTATTTTTATACCTAACATGGCAGCTTGAGGTGTAGTCGTTCAAAGGATTGGCAACAGAGGCGGAAGCGTCAAAGGTGTTGACAGAGGTGGCGAAGAGAGAGAGAGGTAGAAAGAAGTTAAAGAGAATGCTGCGAGTGCTGAGGGAGAGAGATGTCGGGTTAAATGGGCGAAACTGGCTTAGGCAAATTCTAGTAATTTCTAAGTAATTTGATTGTAAAGATAGGGAATGTATAATTACGATGGTGTTATTAAAGGTTTAGGGATGTGTAAATAAGGATCGGAACATGAGAGATTAAACTGGATTGGATTTAAGATGAAGTTGTTTTTTATTTGCTCTTAGGTTGGTTTGATTTATCTGGGATTTTGACATTCATATAATAAATAGTTAAAGTGTTTGGGGTTTAGGATTGGATTGAAACAACTGAAAAAAGAAAATTAATTTTCGTACTAAACTAAAGTTTTGTATGAACCCGGCGAAAAAAGGTGCCCATTATATTTGATTATAATATAATTAGTTTAACATGTGTGTTCAATATTTTTTTGATTAAAAAGTATTAAACATAACGAATTTTATGGGGTATTTCAAAACTAATAATAAAATATACTTCTCAATTTTTATTATATGTGAAAAATGTTAATAAATAAATAAATTGTTGTTATTTTAAGTTTATCTTATTATGATTTTTGGAGATAAGGTTGATGTAAAATTGTAAAGTATATATTAAAATATATTAAAAAACTATTTTGCAAATTTTAAAAAATTTAAAGAATATTTTATAAATTTAAAAAATTGCTTGAAACAGTACCCGGTATTGATCGATACTAATATAGTATTGTAATAGAAACAAATTCAGTAACATTACCAGTATAATATTAATAACATTGGGCATGCCTCGATGGCCACGAAGCGTTTTTAAGCTATATAGGTGTCTTATGCATATGCCAATTCCCTCGTTTGGTAGCCAATAATTAAAGAACCGAAATGAAAAATACAAATGGGAATAAAAAGTGAGAATTAAAATGGAAATAAAATTATTAATTATATATGTTTAGTATGTAAGCACTACGAATGAGCTTATAGAAGTTAATAATTATACCAGTTTGATTTTTTTACTTATATTTAGTTATTATATAATTTTTTTACACAGTTATAACATTTATATTTTATAAATAATTAATAAAAATTTAATGAATTAAAAAATTATTAATTTTTAAATAAGTTTGAATAATTTTTAAGATAGGAATTAAACCATCAATAAAATAAAAAAATAATTATTAAAAATTAATATAAAAGATAATTTTGACAATAAAATTACGATAAGAATCAAATATCTCGATAACTAAAAGTTAAGACTACAAGTTGCACTCTCATTCCCACCTCCGGAAACCACTGCGCTGTAGCTGAGGGGAGGTTGGTGCACAGGGACGGAATCAGACTCAACTCTAAGGGGGGCCGCGGAAGGAGGGCTGTGCGTGCAGAGTTGAAGAGAAGAGAAGATAGGGATTTTTTATAAAGGGGGGCCACTTATATTTGTAATTTAAAAAATTTTAATTATATAAATATTTTAAAAAATATATATATTTGAAAGGGGAGGCCATGGCCCCACTCTCTTATAACATGGCTCCGTCTCTGTTGGTGTATGGGTGGTACAAGTTGCACTCTCATTCCCACCTCTCTATCACTCTCTCTCTAGGCTCCACAGTTATGTCAATGCGTGTGTGGTTTCTCTATCAATTATCTGTACTGTGGTATGTAATAGTTGTTATTGTAGTTTTCATTGTGACTGTAGTTTCATTTCACAGACTGTCTGGTTGGTTGGTTAGTTTTCTGCTTTAGGTTGATATTAAAAGTTTCACAGTTTCCCTAATTGAAAGCTGAGTATGACCTCCCCCAAGAAAGTCAAAATTCGTGAACGGGATGAAGACCCCCTCCCTTAGTACCGCCCGTGCACCAACCTCCCCTCAGCTACAGAATGGTGGTTTCTGGACCTAACAGATCTGAAATAACCATGATTGACTTAGTTTGCCCAGAGGAGGCACTAATAGAACTAAATGACGGGGACATTACCATTGTTCAAGGTACCCATGGTTTGGGAGTGGAATTATCAAATACATTCAAAGGCAAATTAGATAAGGTCTGCGCCAATGTCGTGGTTATCAAGCTTCTGGGATGCAAAATGGGGTTCAACATGCTAAAAGATCGCCTCCAAAGTATGTGGCACCCCAAAGCCCCCTTGAAAATAGTTGATCTCAAGAATGAATTATGTCTCATCAATTTCAGAGAGGAGGAAGACTACTTACATACCTTAACTCAGGGGCCATGGATTATCACCGGCCATGTCCTATCTGTGCAACTGTGGGTTTCGAAATTCAAACCATCCACTAGTAAAATTACCCACGTTGTAGCGTGGGTACACTTCCTTGAACTTCCGATAGCTAGATACCATCCCTCCATCCTCTCTGCTTTAGGCAACTTAGTGGGTCAAACGGTAAAGATCGATACAAATACACAGTAAGCTTATCGTGGATGTTTAGCGCGAGTCGCCGTCAATCTGGACATCCGCTCTCTTCTCCGATCGGTCGTTGAGCTGGATGGAGAACTCATTCGTGTGGCAAACGAAGGCCTCCCTCAAATTTGCTACAATTGTGGATGGGTAGGTTATGCCTCATCGATCTATCCATCTCGACTGGAGTCCCAACCCGCAATAGAGCCTGCTCTCGATACGCCGCAATCGCCGTCACACACAGCAATCAATAGCACCTCTTCCACTAGCACACTCAGCACCGCCGACTTTGGGCCTTGGATGCAAGTTCAACGGTGAGCTTGCCGGATTCCACCTAACCCACCAGGCACCAAAAACGCCAGCGCCTCCAACGCTCCACCAGGCGAATCACGAGGCTCGAGGTACTCAACACTTGCTGACAACACAACATTCGACCCTCCAATGGATCTCTCCCCAACGGTCAACGCTCGTACTCATCGCGCTTCCCAAAGCTCGTCGACTCCCAACCGAAGCCAAGCCAAATCCCTAATTCCACGTCTAATCGAGACGACAGCCAACAAAGGAGGACGTGCATGCCTAAAAATGGAACCAAAGCCACTTCCACCTACATAACACCATCCTCCCTTGTACAGGCCCAAGAGTTGGGCCAGGACATGCCCAACCAGCCTGCGGGGCTCCACACCACAACCCAACCTAGGCAGCCTCCCACTCAAAGAGGTCACGAATCCTCTAGCCTAAGCCCAAACCATGTAGCACTCTCCATTCCTTCGTATGTGGAAAGAATTATACAGGATTCGGATTTACCTATGGACGCCTAAGAGGAATTGGGTAGCGGTGACATGGATGAAGACCCCATCATTCTCGAGAGTCCCTCCACTCTCATTATCCCATAGACAAATTCACGAAGCCACTCCCCCTCCCTCCGTCCTCCTGACCCAATAAACGGGCTAATGATCGATATGGCATCTGCCGTCAAATTTGATACTCAAATGGAGGACTTAGGAAATGTGCACTTGCTAATCCAATGTCAGAAGTTGACTGATAAAGAAGTCATCCTTGCAGATGTTTAGCATTAGGTCCCCCCCTTTTTCTTAATAGTTTTATGACGATATTTATATGGAATTATCAAGGGGCTGGAGGTTGGAACTTCAAGCCCATCATGAAAAATTACATCTGCCTTCATAAACCTCGTCTCATCGTCCTGGTCGAGCCCCGTACTAGCGGAGATCGTGCAATGAAAGTTATTCGGAGCATGGGATTCGCTAACTCTTTCTGGGTAGAAACGGAGGGCTAATCGGGAGGAATCTGGATGCTATGGAAAGATGACCTTGTCATCCGCATTCAAATAGCTCACCGTCAATTCGTGCATGCCAGTATCTAGTGGGATCACTTGACGTTTGACTTCACGGCCATTTATGCTAACCCTAATTATGCGTTACAAAAATTCCTCTGGCGTTATCTGCCGCGTCTTGCAAGGCACACTTACACACCTTGGCTATTAGGAGGCGATTTTAATGCCAAATTGGAAAATGTCGATAAGCAGGGCAGTTCCCGTCTACAACCCGTTGTCAATACACATTTTCGTGACTGTGTGCATAAATGTAACCTTCAGGATTTAGGATTTGAAAGTCCAAGGTTCATATGGAGGAGAGGACAGATTCGAGCTAGATTAGATCGCGCTTTTTGCTCTACTTCTTGGCACTCAGTCTTTTGTAACACTCGAGTTACTCATTTGCCTTTCTTGAAATCGGATCATCGACCTGTCCTTATCAAGTTTCTGAATAATGACCTCTACACTCAGTTGAATCGCCCCTTCCAATTTCAATCGGCCTGGCTCACCCACAACGGCTTTAACCAAATGGTTGCTGACAACTGGCAACCTAACAATGCAGACTTAAGTGGAGCGCCCAAACATCTTTCGGCCAAACTATAACAGTGGAACGACAACATCTTTGGAAACATTTTCTACTGCAAAAAGCGTCTTATGGCTCGCCTTGAAGGCATTCAAAAACCTCTGGAAGATACTGACTCATCCTCCTTCCACGAGCTTGAGGACTACCTGTGGACTAAATTAGAGCAAGTCCTGTATCAAGAGGAGCTTTTCTGGTATCAGCGCTCCAGAAGCTAGTGGTTAGGCCAGGGTGACAGGAATACATCCTATTATCACGCCATCACAAGGACCAAACGTCGACAAACGAGGATCACTTCTTTGACTAACGGGAGTGGTAATGTGGTTACTGACTCCTCGTCTCTTAGAAGATTAGCGCAGAGCTATCTCAAGGATCTTTACCTATCCGAAGGCCAGGCTATGATGGGTTAACCGCGTTGTTCCACCAATCCCAATGGGACACTGTTGGCCCTTCCCTGACTATTTTCCTGCAGCGTATCTTTCGGCACGAAGTCTGGGAATCGAATATCAACCACATTATCATGGTCCTTATCCCCAAGACTCCGTCCCCATCTTTGATATCACAGTTCAGGCCTATAGCTCTATGCAATGTTCTGTACAAAGCCCTCACCAAGATTATTGTCAACAAGCTTAAGCCTTACCTCGAAGAGCTAGTCGCCCCTACTCAGTGTAGTTTTGTCCCGAGGCGCCTTATTACCGACAACATTATCATCACACAAGAGGTCATACATTCCATGAAACGAAAAACTGGGTGCAAGGGGCTTATGGCCATTAAAGTAGACCTGGAAAAAGCCTATGATCGCTTGGCTTGGGACTTCATTCAAGGCACTCTGATAGATGTTGGCCTTCCGGATTCCTTAATTAGCCTCATCATAAAGTACATAACTACTGTATCATTTCAAGTTAACTGGAACGAGGATCTCAACGATGCTTTTACTCCCTGCAGAGGTATTCGCCAGGGGGACCCTCTTTCCCCCTACGTCTTTGTCCTATAAATGGAACGACTTGGTCATATGATTACACACGTTGTGTCACAAAGAAGCTGACACTTGATCAAATTAAGCAGGAATGGTCCGTCCCTTTCCCACTTATTCTTTGCCAACGATCTAATCCTTTTTTTAGAAGCATCCATCGATCAAGTGATCGTCATACGTGATATTTTGACTTCTTTCTGTGCGAGTTCTGGACAACGTGTTAGCATGAACAAATTGAGATGCTATTTCTCTATAAATATCCCTCCCAATAAGAGTCTATCCTTAAGCAGTGAATTAGGCTTCCATAAGACGAATGACCTCAGTCGTTATCTTGGCGTCCCTCTTCTGCACCAACGGGTCACCAAACGGATGTATCAGTACATTCTAGATCGGGTCCATCAACGTTTAGCAGGATGGTCAGCCAAACTTCTATCGTTCGCTGGCCGAATCATTCTGACTCAATCGGTTTTAGCGGCTATCTCGAGCTATACCATACAGACAGTCTGGTTGCCACGTAGTCTATGTGATGACTTGGAAAAAGTCATGAGACAATTCTTGTGGGGTTCGACTCGTGACAACAAGAAAATTCACTTAGTTAGCTGGACGGACATTTGCAAGCCAAAGGAGCTGGGGGTCTTGGCATTCGGCAAATTCGTGAAACAAACGATGCCTTGCAAAAATCAGCTGGTCCTTGATAGACAAACCTAATGCTTTATGGGTTCAAGTGCTATCGAGTAAATATAACTTTGACGCCAACCACATCCCCACCTCTCTTGACACAACAGGGGGTTCAATGGTTTAGCGAAACATAAAGGCCACCTGACACATCATTACCCAAGGCATGAAATGAATGATTGGCAATAGCTCCAGGACACACTTCTGGCTAGACCCTTGGCTCGCAGGAGTAGGATCGCTTATTTCCCACATTACTCACCCAATCCCCGAGTCAACTCTTAACCTTAGTGTTCACCATTTTGTGGCGGCTTCTGGAAACTGGAACTGGGAAGCATTCCAATCTTGGCTTCCAATGCCGATTTGTCGATTAATCACTGGCACGTCCCCACCTAAGCAATTCATCGGGCCGGATAATTGGTATGGGGAGCTTCAAACCAAGGTCTCTTCACCATAGCATCAACTTATTCCATGCTTATGGGCCACGACGACGAGCCGACTCGTGGGGTCTAGAAGGCAATCTGACAGTGGCCGGGACCGCAGCAAATCCGCTCGTTCCTTTGGCTCCTCGCGCAAGACCGCTTACTCACAAACCAACAATGCGTCTGCAAGCAACTCACTACTGACAACACCTATCGTCAGTGTATCCTTGAGGAATCATCTATACACGCTGTTAGAGACTACAACAAGGCTTGCCAAGTGTGGGACTCTTTATCGACATTCCTCGCCGCTTCCGACTTCTTCTCTATCCCACTTAGAGATTGGCTCTCATAAACCACCAACAACGCCGGTGAGCTCTGGGCCATGACTGAGCGGTTATTTTTGGAACGAGATGCTGGTTCCTCTGGGCATGGAGAAATCTGTCACTTTTTTATGAGCATTTCAATTGGCCATCTTCACCTACTTTTCTTGTTTTGTCTTATGCAGATCAAATCCATAAGTCTACCGTGTAGTGAAGAAGTGTTGATCCCGGATTCTGCCCCAGACAAGAGCAACTCATCGGGTGGAGCAAACCACCCCCTGGTTGGGTCAAGTTAAACACTGATGGAGCAAGCAATCACTCCCAATTCTCGGCTACAGCAGGAGGCTTCATACGTGACAGCCACGACACTTGGCTTTGAGGTTTCACCCAGAACTTAGGATGGTGCGCTCCGTTATCTGCCGAACTCTGGGGAGTTTTCATCAGACTCTCGCTCGCCTGGAGACTAGGCTTCCGTCGATTAGAACTGAAAGTGGACTCGCTCGCGGTTCACAAGATCCTCTCTTCCTCGGACACCTGCTCCATGGTGCTCAATCTCATCGTAACGAGTATCTACGAACTATTCACACGGAACTGAACTGTTGCTCATCGATATGTCTACCGGAGAGCAACAGGTGTGCAGATTGACTTGCTACTCAGGCCGATCATTCTAACATTAGTGGAACATATTTTGATACTATACCTATCGGATACCACTGTATCCTACTTGAGAATACGTTAGGAAACTGTTTCCCAAGACTTAGTTTTGTAATCTGTTGGGTATTTTGTTGCGGTAGTTTCCCTTTCATAAAACTCGCAATTGTCAAGCCTCATTGCGCAAGCTCCTAATTTATTCAATCACTTGGATTTAATCTTTTTCACAATTAAAAAAACAGAAATCGAATACATTTTTTCAGCCGTATGACCAAACTAAAGAGAAACTCCAAAATTTGGAATCAGAAATCAAATTTTCAAATTTACTGGGAAAAATTTTATACACTGATGAACTGAATTCATGATTTTGTGGAATGCTAATCCCATGCGCTAGGCACTCCTTGACTGTACCCTCCACCATATACGCTAGGAACACCGTAACTACTAGTTACACCATATCCACCGGTAAAATTGCCACCGCCATACTGATCCATTCCCTTACTAAAAGAACGCTCCCTTCTAAAATCACTACCACCAAAGCGGCTTCCATAAGACCGCCTATTCTTACCTCCACTATATGAAGCACGTGAAGCAAAATGAGTTAGCCAAGCAGGTACTTCCTGGTTTGCTTCTTGCATTAGGTCAGCTAGAGACCTTGCCAATGACATATTGTTCTCATTAAAGAAAGCTGTCGCCAGCCCTGTCTTCCCAGCACGCCCTGTTCGTCCTATCCTATGAACATAATCATCAATGTCGTTGGGTAGATCAAAATTAACCACATGAGCCACATGAGGAATATCAAGACCACGAGCTGCAACATCTGTAGCTACTAAAATCGGCGTCCTCCCACTCTTAAATGATCTCAGAGCCATTTCTCTTTCCTGCATGCAAACTTGAAACAGTAAGTAACCACCCACGAGTTAAGGTCACTGAGCTATAGTTGATTGTTCTTTTTCTGTTCCATCTCTACTACAGAACCAAACATGAGAGCTTCTTCCAATCCAATTCCTCAATAAATTATAAAAAAATTTCAAAGAAAATAAGAACATATATATAAAGTAACTTAATCCTGTCGAAAAGAAGTTATGGCAACAAAAAAATTCAGAACAAGCATATGGGAAAAACTACAGGAATTAAGATCAGGCAAAGCAACATTTTCATTTTCTAAGTTTTACATCACATGTCAATTTATTGTGCAATAACACAGACTAATCACCATTTTTCCCCTTGCAATAAACTCGGTGCATATGATTAGACCCACGAGACGCAAAGAAATCCCATCATAAGACCCCCCACTTAAGCTCAATAAAGATGCAGGATACCATATCAAAGAACATGTAGAATGAATGGCATACTTCGATGTTAAGAAATTCAATCATCACTGACCTGCTGCGTTCTATCTCCATGAATTGTTGTTGCAGGAAACCCATTAATATACAACCAATTCTCCAACGAGTCAGCTCCCTTCTTTGTCTCCACAAAAACTAATGTCAAAGTTTGCTGCAAATTCAAAAAGAAAATATTGTTGGTATATAGATATTAACATAGACCCATCAAAAGATACTTCCAACAATATCCACACATCTCTCGTTTACTATCACCCCTGTCCATAACCTCCTGACCACATTTTTATCCCTTATTCACTCTGATCGTTTAAGCATTAACAATATTTTACTCCTTTATTTTTCCACCCTTTAACAGCATAATAATTTTTAAAAAACACATGATATCAACTCTAAGATCAAGTTGGAAATCAAAGGGCAATAAAACTGGGGCGGCTGAACCATGTCAGAAAGAAACCATCTTGAAGGCTGACTGCTCAAGGCCTCCGATAACATAGCAAGATCAAGAAAAGTTATTCTTGTTACCTTCCCATTAGGTTCAGTTTCTCTCTGCGCATGAAGAAGGTCCATGAGATGGCTTCTCTTGTCAGACTCATGAACATATTCAACTCTTTGAAGAATTAAATCAGTACTTGAACCAACTCTTCCAACAGCCAAAAATATGTAATTTGAGAGAAAATCAGACGCAAGTCTCTGCAGGTCAAGCATAATGGTGTAAGATTGTCATATACAATTTCAAATGCAACTCTTCAATAGAGCCAAGTTACCACTCCTGGATGAAGAAATGGTGACGAGCATATGTTTATATGATTACTCGAAGAATGTAACTGTTAATTTCCAAAAACAAGAAATAGCCAATAGTACAATTTACAGCCAATTTACATCCAATAACAATTAGTGTTATTATAGCAATAAAATGTATTATAGCCCATGACAACTTCAAAAACCTCAGATACATAACATTATCAGCCACATAATAGAGATATAAAGCAGAAGGCGTTAATGAATTCAATTGCAAAGGCCACAGATTGGAAATAAGAATATTAACTGCAAAACAACAGGAATAATACAAAAACTTATATAGACCTGTATTTCTCTTGGAAAAGTGGCACTAAACAGCATAGTTTGTCTCCGCCCTGCAGGGGGCATGTCCATCTGTTCTACTATCGTTCTAATCTGAGGTTCAAAACCCATATCCAACATTCTATCTGCCTCATCAAGTGCCAAATATTTTATCAACTGCAATGACACTCTAGCCCTCTCCAGCAAATCCACCAATCGTCCTGGTGTCGCCACAAGAATATCAACTCCTCTTTCAAGTTCCCTTAACTGACCATGTAATAAAGAACTACTCAACCATTGCAGTAGGCAAAAACAGCTTGCATGGAAATAACTTAAAAAATTAAAGATACAAAACACAAATAATTATCAAAAGAAAGTGAACAGAATTTGGTTATGAATCCTCAGAAGAGTCAATGAGGGTAGCATTTGACTTCTGTAGAATGAAAACATGCCATAATGATATTTGTGAAAGTGCATGAATAAGCTAAACATTATACGCCATGAATTTATTACATATATAAGAGGGTAGAACAAGAGGTAATTACAAATAGGTCCTTACACCATATGCATATTATACAAACTAATACTCTCAATAATACTAAAGCCATCAATAGAATGTAGAAAGAAAAGGACTAGGGTAGCTTGGTAGTTCCTGTCAAATGAGCTGATTAATGCATCCATATCAGCTGGTAAAGAGACAAAAAGAAACAAATTGATGTAAATACATTGAAATAGAAGGCAAAAGGAACAATGCGCAAAATTACTTAAACCTATAGCATCCCTTGTTAGTCCAATGCAAGCAGATATACATAGATATACAAACAATATATGCCCCAGAAACCCCTTCCCTGAAAGCAGATCTTCATAGTGGACACTTCATTTATCATATACATCTATAATAAAACGTGTGATGGGAATGTGAAGAGTGGTGATGACATAACAATCAAATAACTGCCAAATATCTGTACAAACACTGAAAGGCTACAAAAAGTGAACTAAACCTGTTGGTTGATCGGTGCCCCTCCATAAGCAACTGCCACCTTGACGCCGGTTTGATACGAAAATTTTCTAGCTTCATCATGTATCTACAATCACATTGCAAGGAAGTTCATAGTGCTGGTTAAATAAAAATATATATATACCAGACAAGTAATATAATAGTTTGAAGTAAAACACACCTGAGAAGAGAGCTCTCTTGTAGGAGAAAGAATTAGAGCACGTGGATAGACAGTTCTTGCTTCATGTGGTCTCTGGACATATTGCTCCCTCATAATTCCACTGATAATTGGAAAGCAAAACGCAGCTGTCTTCCCAGATCCTGTCTGGGCACAGGCCATCAAGTCCCGCCGTCCAAGCAATATTGGGATTGCATAACGCTGAACTGGAGTTGGCTTCACATACTTGCACCTCCTAATATTGTGATTCATTTCCTCACCTAAATCTATTTCTGCAAAGGTATTAACAGGTGGTGGAATATTGTCCCCATTTGTCTCAACTGGTATATCCTCATACGCATCAAAATTAATGCCAGTATTTTCTTGGTCAGCAAATGTGGACTCCACATCTTTGTCTTCACTAAATGGATTAACTTCTCGTTCTTTCCCACAGTTCCAGCCACCACTTCTATTATTCCAACTACCACCACCAGCTCGACCACTGTAACCAGATCCTTGACGTCCAAAATCAGGTTTAGTGCCAGCACCCCAACGGGAACCACCTTGAGGGCCACTATAACCTAACCGATCATTGCTCAGCAAAGGAGCAGCAGGTGATGATGTGGGAGGATCAGATGAAGGTTGACGGTTACGGAGGTGTGGAGGAACATAAGTAGGACGAGTTGGACGCTGTGTGCCATTATTACCCGAGGCCGCATTCTCAGATGCAGAGTTTTCCACAGAATCTGCCCATGAAGTTCTCATAATTCGATTCCACAATGTAAATCTATAAACTGGAGTCAGAAAAAATCCAAAGGATACAAGTGCTACAACGCCAATGTGAAACCAATTGCAGCTTTGCTCTATTCAATTCACAGATCAAAACTCCTGCTCAACAACCTACAACGGAAGCCAAATCAGGCCTAAAACTAATGAATTACGGCTAAAATCAGCAAAAGAATAGATAGCACAAAACCCAAATGCACATTGAACTACCCACCTGAAGAACCCATAAAACAAATAAAAAGACTTTAGTTTGACTAGAAACAATCGAAATGTAACATCTTGATAAAACCAAGCCAAAAATGATGCAAAAATGAAATTGTAAAAAGGATGCAATGGACGAGCTAGAATCACTAATCTGATAGCAAAAACAAAAAAAAGTTCAGCTAAAAGTCCTCAAAAAAATTTAGAAAGAACATTTGGCAAACAATAGGTTACCTTGAAGCACAGATAACATTCCAGCATATACGAACATACGCATATATGATACACATAAAGACAGAGAGAGAAGAAAAAGAGAGAAACCTGAGGGATGATAATGGTAAAAAAGAAACCCTAGCTAAAAATTCGGGATCGGACACGAAGCTAAAGCATCGGTTTTTAGATACGATAAACAAGAGCAGAAGAGAGAGAAGTAAATATCAATTCTCTTCTTCTTACTTAAAAAGACTTTCAAGAGAGAGAGAGAGAGAGAGCGTGGACCGTAGGAATCAAGGGAGTGGCGTTGAAAGTGTTTGCTGTTTGCTTTGCTTTTGCTCCAACAAATCCTATTTCAGTTCTAACCTTAATATTATTCTTCTAATTTAATGAATTGTAATAGTTGGCTTAACTAGTTTTGCTATTAATAAATTTTCGGAAAAGAAATTTAAACTTTCATCAAATTGAAAGAAAAAGATGAGAATTTTATAATTTTGACCCTCCTAATCTACAAATTATCATTTACTTTATGTCAGGATTAACATAATTTACTTTATGTTTTCCTTATAACAGTAGAAATTCTCATTAAAGTAGGGTTTAACTGAAATATTCTACCAAATTCCTAATTAAAGAATTCCACTAGAGTTTTAAAAGAAATATAAATAGTAGTAGTGTCATGATTAAACTAACAAGTTAGTGTTCCAATTCAAATGTTTGATTTTCACCCCACATGAGTGACAAATTTCATTAAAATTACTTTTAATAAGAATGATGAGTAATATAGCCTTATTCTTCATTGAACTTCAGGATTTGTCAACGAATTTCTTCTCCGTAACATTCAAAAAGTCACTTATGAACTTAGTAATTGCATTTTCATAATAAAAAGGTCTAGACTTTTAGATTTTGAATTGCCTATATTAGCTTCATTTTCTTTTGTGAGTTTTAAGGTTTTTAACCTAATGTGTTTGAATCAACTATGAAT
The DNA here is from genome assembly GCA_027563825.1 of Erythroxylum mucronatum. Classification (NCBI taxonomy): domain Eukaryota; kingdom Viridiplantae; phylum Streptophyta; class Magnoliopsida; order Malpighiales; family Erythroxylaceae; genus Erythroxylum; species Erythroxylum mucronatum. Next base: position 30,522,695 of record JAOSBP010000005.1, read on the forward strand.
GTAATAAAAAGAGTTAAAGGCACATATAAAACTTTTTTAAAAATTGCCTTAAATTTTGAGTCATTAGGAAAAAGTCTAGAATTTCAAAATTCCTTATATTAGTGTCACCTAAAATAATGATGGAATAATAGATTTATTAAATGAAAATATTAATAAACTAATAAAATAAAGATGAGGTGGCATACCCATTTTTGGACCTGATCTAAACCACTGCTTTTGTAGGAATCAACCCAAAAAAGTATAATTCAAATTATAAAAAAAAGTTAGATAAAAATCAGTTAGATATGTTGGAACTCCTTCAACCTCTACCAACATCACCTCCTTCTCAATGTTTCAAAGAGAGATGTGTATTGTGACTATCTAGTGAAGAGAAGAATATTTCTAGTTTTCCTAACATCTTTTCACCCTTTCTCCAACCTATTAGAGAAGTAATCTAAAGGCAATCGCCTTTAGCGCTTATTGTACAAATTTTTATGATTAATAAAAGCCATTTTTGTTAATTTGATGTTCATGTTCTTTATGAATTGATAATGATCTTAAATCGGATTAATGAAGTCCTTGATACCTTACATAGCATGAAGGAAATCATGAAGAGATCATGATAATGAGATTCCTATCATGTGTAATTATGTTCATATCTAAATTATCCATAGTGATAGGATTAATGAGACGAGACATTATTAATTCGAACAGACTAGCATATGTTATACTTCTTGATTAGATCAAGCAGTGGATCTCATAAGTTGTAAGCATAAGTTGTTAAGAGTTAACACGCAGATGCTTACTAAGAGTAGTAAGTACATTGGATGACCTATCATGAGACAATCGTATGGATAATCTATTCTAGTGTCAATGATATTCCCATCATAGCAATAGTGCAAATATCCTTTACTTAAAGTTCTCAAGGGTATCTTGGATACTGGTCCTATACTTTGGCTCCATTCTTCATTGTCTTTTAGAGGTTGCTCATAAGGTAGTGATTGGGTACAAATTGAGGTATTCGAAGAAAATTGAGTAACTAATAAAGGATTCACCACTCCTAATAGAAGGAGATGATACCCATGGTCTCTTGTCGGAGTCATTACTCAGGAATCTCTAGCTAGAGTGGAAATGTCATGAAGATAGTCTTCAGTGACATATCCAACTGAGTAATGAGCTTTGGGGACAAGAACTAACATCATTTGGGTTAGATGTGACGTAGTCAGTCTAGTGGGAGTTGACATTTTAACCATGCTCTGAACCAAGTGTAGTATAGATGGTGAAAGGATGAATTGCACGGGAACATTTTTTATGGAAGGGTTCGTAGTCAAACTACTAACTTCTGGTCAATTGGGGGTCATGATGTGTTGCTAGACACAGCTTATGACTTGCTTGAATTAAGTATTAATTCAAGTGGCCAACATAACTGAGAACCTAATGGGTCACACGCATTGGAGATGCGAAGAATAAGTAAAATGGGTTTGGATAGTGATTCAAGATATGAGAGAATGTTTTAGGATTATATCGCGACATGATCGTGATAAGACACGTTGCAAAGGAATGAAAGAAAGTAGGTGTTGCATGGCTGCCAGCCTGGAAAATTTCCAAATTTCCAACAAATGTTTCAAGACAAATTAAGAGGCATTAATGATGGGGCTTAGAGGAGGCCAAAAGTTGGCAGAAACTCACTCATTTATGTGCATAGTATTGTAAGAAATCTAGTGAGAAATGTCAAGAATTCATCTTACACATACTTATTCTCAAAACTATTCTCTCAAGAAGATACACCAAAGCTAGCACTTTGTGTGAGTTTTAACCATTCTTCCTAAGAGGTTTTAGGCTTTGCTCTTCATGTGGATATCATTAGAGATGTCTTCCTTTGGTCGTTGTGGTTGACGACAACCTGAAGAGGTGAAGATAACGAAGAAAAAAGGAGTTTGTAAGATACACATCTTAAGTTCATTTTTTTCTACATCTAATGGCATATGTTTGATTCTGTATTTTCTGGGTTTCATTTTATTTTTCGTTGCGTATTTTCTGATGTGATGTATGTGATGCATAATCGAAACCCAACACAACCTACGTACTATCACCACCTGTGATGAAAGTTTGTGATTGTAAGATATCGCCATCTTATTTGTCGCACCTTATAACTATCTTCTACGTTCTAATTTACTTATTTGTTCACTTCTTTATAAAGTCATTTACTTATGTTTTATGTTATTATTGGTGCATAAAATTATACTAATTTATTAAAACGAAATTTTGATCCATACTAGAGATTGGAACTTGTTCTTGAAAGATTATTTTATAAAGATATTAATTAATATTATATCAATTATCACGTAAACAAAAACTATATGAAGAAAATAAGCAAAGTAGTAACTTTAAAATTTATATGGTTCAATTAATATGTGACCTACATCTACAAGAAAGCAGATATATTTGTTTTATTGATGTGAGAAGAACAAATAAGGAAAGTATGACAACAACCATAACGTTACGAAACTCTTATTGAGCTAGTTATGGATTAGGGCCACATATAAAAAGTCTAAGTATAGTGAAATTTTATTTTTATAGAAGCCTAAGGCAAGTTAAACTCTATTTTTGCAGAAGTCTAAGGTTACTGAACGTATATTTTTTCATGCCCTTAAAAATTATGCCATGAGTCCAGAGCTGACCCACTATTAACATAGATGACAAATTAGTTCTGACTTAGAAATCTCTTTGACCAGTATGAGACCCACATCGATCTTATGTCCCTGTATGTTAATAGTTAGCTTCTATAATTTTATTATTCACCAAAATTCAAGACATATCTCATAATTCTCCAACATCTAACCAGTAAACACTCATTTTTCATATAGGCTCCTAAGGGCTTCAAGCTATGTGAATTTCCACAAAATCCAAACTATGCCTAAACTTTTTTGCTCATAATGACTTTTTCAATATGTTAACTACATACTTTAAAGTGTGAACTTTTTCAACAAGATCCGAATAAATGCAATTTATTTTTCAATCTTATGAAACCTCACATCATTTATTATAACACCCATTCATCTTTCTTTCTCTTAACTTTCCCTAGTCCCCTAAAAGATAGTTGCATTTGTATCATTGATGGTAATATCATATACGATCGAGTCTTCCCAACCTTATCTCCTTGGCCACTAAATATTCTATCTCACTTTATCCATGGTTATTTGTGATGATGTTTTCTTCTTAGAATTGTTCTAACTCTTGAACTAGAATTTTCAACCCTTTTAGTATCTATTTTAGGTTGTTCTAGTACCACTTATACCACTTTTGAACCGGTAATGCTCATTTTTTACTCTAGCATATCCTTTTTATATATTTTCCTCAACATATATTATTACCCAAATATTACATTCTTGAAAGTTATCTCAAATTTTATATATTGCATGAAACTTATAGAAGTGTACCTTCACATGTTTGTCATCTTGCAATAAGCTTCTCTTATAAAGTTTTGTCATCTCTTCCTCGCCGAGATGTCTCAGCTACAAGTGTTATATTTCGATACTATCATGCTTGAAATTTAACCTAAACTTTTTACCTAGCGAACAAAAATTTCAAAAGTCTACCTTCTCATATTTTCCACCCTTCAATAAGCTTCCTTTATAAAGTTCTTTCATCTCTCGCTCACAAAAATGACCTAACTACAAATGTCATATAATGGTCCTATCTCCATCGGTTTCGTTATTGTCTTTCCCATTAAGATATATATGTCATACCGTAATTTTTCTTTCATCATAGTCAGCGTACCTCTTACCGCCTTAAACTTCCTATCATCGTCAAAAAAATTATACCCTTGATTATTAAAAGTATCAATAGAAATTAGATTTTTCTGAAGCTTAAGAATATACCAAATATTTAATGTTTTAATAATTCCATTTTGCATTTTAACATGTACTGAACCCCTCTCTTTGATAACATGATCTTCAACATCATTCGTTCTGACAATACCATTCCACTCTTTAAAAAAACAGAATCAGTCCTTATTAAAAAGTTACATGATATGATTCACTAGTGTCTATTATCAACTAATTTTTGAAATCAGGTTTAGGAATGACAAAATAGTTAAATGCTAAGTGATAAGATGTTATTTGGTTATATTAACTGAACCTATCTCCTTTTTTATATTTTGGTACTTACATAGGAAAATTAAT
>JAOSBP010000005.1:30572267-30593292 GCA_027563825.1 Erythroxylum mucronatum
TTGTAATTGAGAAGAATGTGAGTGATGAATCTTTGAAGTTAAATTTCAATGATGTTTGGTGTTGTTGGATGTGTTTGAAGGGGTTTTTGTGGTGTTAGAAAAGGGTTTGAGGTATGAAAATGATAGGAGGGGTTTAGGAGCTTTGGAAGAGGGCTTGGAGGGTGAAAATTTAGTGTTTCCCGAATTGTACACGGTCAGCCCGTGTGATTTCACACGGCCCGTGTGAATCCAGTCCCTGCGCACCACTTTCACCCGAATTGTACACCGGCAGACCGTGTGATTTCACACGGCCCGTATATTTTGACCCCCTTAATGTCCGAATTTTAATTTTTGGTCTTCTTGAAAGTTGTATCCCTAGATGTCTTCTTTCCAACCGTCCAAGAATGAAGTCAATCCAACATCTAGAACGAAAGTTATGGCGTTTTTACCAATGTATGTTCAATAGGAATCAGGATATGAACACTTTGCATTAGTTGGGCCATAACTCCTTTGTCCGACCTCCGATTGAGGCGATTCTTGTGGCATTAGCTTTCTAACATATTTTCCTACCTTCCTTTAAAATTTCATGGTCATTGGTTTCAAATTCAAGAAGTTTGATCTATTGAAAGTGAGTGGTGGTTGGAGAGCTTAATCAGGTTATGAACCTACTTTGGATTTTTAAGCATATCTCGAGCTATAAAGCTCCGATTTAGGTGATTCTTCGTTCTACATAAACTAGAGACCGAGAGCTACCATTTTCAAAAGTTAATTGAAATTTTTGTGGTCTTTGTTTTATGGGCTCGCCTTTGGGGCTTGAGATGTTAGATAGTGAGGGCTTGTCTTTGAGGGTTAAAGAGTTTAGGAACGCGTTTATATTTATGTGCTTCGATTCTGAATCGATCGTTGGGCTTCGAAATCGGGGCCCAACATCATCCACCTCTTTATCAACTCCTTCGTTAACTCCTGAACCAACAATCTCAGTAGCTCCACAACTTCCCTCCTTACCCTCCCTATCTCCATCCTTTCCTCCAGATATTGGCAATACGTCTAATACAAATGATGGGGTGTCTAACATATAAGTTACATATACATCAATCATTAGGTGGATTTTCATCAAATTAATGAGCTTTAGAGAGCTTTCATTTAATTCAATCAACCTTAAAGACTCACTAAACTCAAAACTGGGTACTTTGTAATATGCCTTATCGACTTAAAGGTATCTTAACTCTTTCCTTATCTCACAGGCTTACCTATAGGTAACAAAATCCAGGTCTACTTTATCAAAAATACTTGATTCCCTATCAACATATTTCAACTCTGGCTTTACAACAAATTTTCCACCATAAAATAACTTTATGCTTCCAAATTCGGCCATCATACACCTACTTACAACAAATATATAAAGACTAGTGTGTCGCCAAAAAGCATAGATTTATATGATATTATCAACACTATAATAAATACTACATGCATAATTATACAATTAGAGGATAACATAACCAATTAAACATTTCAAATTTGATAAAATAATCCCAATAAGCTTAAACTAATAATCATGCATCATAAATAAATTTAAAATACTATAAATCATGCATCGTAACATTATACTAATACATTATCAACAACTTATTTCTATTCTAATTCATCTTTTTATTGTCAATATTAGCTTATGCATCATAAATTGTTGCAAACTACACTTATATTCTCTACTCATCTATAAAACATTACACCTACTCCATACAACATGTCAACTCTTAAAGTCAAAACTTAAAAATATATGGTTAAATTATGAGTGTTCATAAACTTCAAAACTCGCAATGCAAAGTGGCAACTTATTGACTATACTATTTCTTATTGATAGGCTTACATAGTTGAGAAATACAATAAATATTCATGTCTTAGTGTAATATACATCTCATACAACTTCTATAAATATGTTTACTTTATAATTGAACATTCAGATTATTGAACATCTAAGATTTAAGATATAGGTATATTATATGTAAATTACAGTTTTATCACCTAAAATTAAGGGTGCAACTTATAAAATCTTATTATGTAATCAATTTTGACTTTAAAGGATTAAAATTGAAATTGGATTAATTATTTTGTAAGTAATTAATAAGGAGATGTGATTTTGTAAGCAGTTAACAAAGGAGAAATTGGATTAATGATTTTGTAAGCAATGGATTAAATATATGTGTAGAGGCAGAAATTGGCTTGATAACATCATCAATTTCCATGGACCACATTTATTATTCCAAGTTAGTTGGGTGAAAGTTTGACTGAAATGTGGAAAACAGACGAAACTGTATCATAGAACATCAACACATTCACTACCAACTTTCAATCTTCGCATATATACGGAACCACAGCTAACATCCAACACCTCAACAAGCCTAGGGGACCATAACATAAAATCATAAACAAACAAGAACACGAACAAGTAGATTTAGGGGACCACACATTTAAAAACATAAAACCAAAACAATAATGGACCTACCACGATGAAATGTCGACTTCTTGTTTAGACACCCAAAGTGTGTGTGAGTTGAGTTGCTTCTAACGTTGGTGTGTGCGACAATAACAAATAATTACGTTGTAACTGAAATTGTTTAAAGGATTGTATGATTGAAGAAGATGGGAGATTTGGCATAGTAGGATGTATATAGGAAGAGGGAAGAAGCAAATGTAGTGTCTAACTGGATGTTCAAAACGATGCGCCTCCATGTTATATTTAACTTCAAAGCTAAGCGAGGAGCACTACATTTAACAACAAACCGCAACGTCTCCTCCTCTTCATAAGCCGCCCAAAACGCAATGTTTAACTGGATGTGGGACCTACCTCCAATTCAACGATTATATCGCCCAAAATGCTGCATTCAAGCTAGAGGTAGGACCCAACTCCATCAAAAAAATTTCAAATTAGCTTCTGATGGGTCCCACAACTAAAAGATTAAAAAAACACGTCAGCAATTTTTTTGCCACATTAACAAATAACTAATAGTACCCTAACACCGCTAGTGGTCAGGGTTCAATCTGAATGTTTTCAAAACGTTATGGTTCATTTTGAACATTTTAAGAATGTTAGAGTTTAATTTGAACACCATGAAACATTAGGATCCATTTTGTACATTAGTGTAAACATTAGGGTTCATTTAGTCCTTTTGGCCAATATAAAAATGTGATGTTAACGAGAAATTTAACGTGAGTTATTTTTGTAATAAATTGAAAGTTCAGATGTTTTAACCTTTGTTTAGAATACCATATCATACGATACCAACTGGTATTGCACAAAAAAGTTTTATATTGAAAGAATTATTGATCAATAGCGACTAGTAACCAGAATATCAGGCAAATATTGATCAGAATTTTAAATTAAAAAAAGGACTAAATTGAAAGAACTTAAAATTTATCCTATATAAAACAATAATTACCTATACATAAAAAGAAATATGATAAAATTTTCTATAATTTATTTAATAAATAATAAAATATAAATAAGAATGTATTAAATAAATTTTCATGTCATTTGGCTAATACAAAATGATTATAGATTACATAACTAAATATGTTAGTTTAATACAATCATATTTAATGTTTTTTAAAATTTTTATATTTTATATTGATAATATATATACTTTCTAATATATAAATTTGAAAAATTATAATAAGTTGAAATTAAATTTATTTTAATTTATAAAAATATGTGAAAATAATATTAATAAAAATAAAGAATTATTTATTATATCAAATTTATATTCTTATGATTTATTAAGATATGATTGAACTAAAGATAAAAATTGTATAACATAATATATCGAGATATTATTTTATAATTTTATAAAATTTATAAATTATTTTATAATTTTAAAAATTATAGACATGATGCTCAATATTAACAAATAATAATATCATACCATACTAAAACTAAATTTAATATCAAATTTGGTGCTTTATATGTGATATTGATTTTAGCATTACTTTAAATTTGATTTAATATTAAAAAGATGAGAAAATTTTGAGATATTTTTATAATTTATCCTTAATTTTATAATTTGAGTGACTTGACAAAAATGGTCTGGACTTAAGAACGAGGACATAAATAAATCTTTTTTCAAAATAAAACGAAAACTCCAGTTTTTTCTTAGCCAACTTATCTCACTCGCTCACTCCGTCACGCGCTTTCTCCATTTCTCACTTTCACAGCACAAGCCAAACTGCGAAGAGCACTAAGAACACCTCACCCAATTCGCTTATAGGGTTAGGGTTGCCCCTAATCCCGTATCCAATTATTCTCTTCAGTTCGAGAGTAGACTAGCGTCAATCACGATGGGCGCGAGCTCGTTATCTTCGGATTCAGCCATCGATCTCGACGAAAACATCGCCCAGCTCATGCAGTGCAAGCCACTCTCGGAGCCTCAGGTTTGATCCGATTATTACCGTATTTGGTTTCAGATAATTGTGGATAGGCAATGGGAACGGTGTGGTTGATTCTTATTGTTGTGGGCTAATTTGGTTCAGCTTATTGAATTATAATAATCGATTATACTTCTTTTATTTTTTCACAATTTGTTAAAAGATGTAGGGGGATGAATCGTGGGACTTCAATTTTTAAACGTTTTTATTTTGATTATCTTTTAGTGAATTTTCGGAAAGGTTCGTAAATTTCTGGTTTTAGGCTTGATTTGATTGTAATTCTTTTTATATGGCATCAATTCATTTAAGTCCCTATTGTTCGCATCATCTAGACTTTGCTTGAGCGGAAAACGGTGATGGAAAATCTAGCGTCTTTAAGTAATCATCAGTAGTTGATCATGAGAGATATTCTATAGTTATGTTCTCTGTCAATGTTTATATTCCCTGTTTGTGATTGCAGGTGTGTGCTATTTTTAAGAATGACGCAGTTGTGTGTTTGCACTCAAACAAATAATCTTTGCATTTAGAATGATGTGGCTTATGGTTTGTAATTTTTTTTTGCATGTAGGTCAGAGCATTATGTGAGAAGGCTAAGGAGATCCTGATGGAAGAAAGCAACGTGCAGGTACAGTTTCTTACCTTCATTTGAGGAAATGATAATCTTTGAAACTATTAACTTCTAGCTTTTTACCCTCATTTGAGGGAATGATGATCTTTGGAACTATTAACTTCTTGGATGTTTTGATTGATCTTTGAAACTCTAATTCTGGAATATATTTGTGGATAATGCTAGGTTTGTACTCCGCTCTTGCATTTTTGAAATGTCGCTGACTTGTCTGGATAATTTCAGTAATACTGATCACTAAATTGTTTTGTATCACAGCCTGTGAAAAGCCCTGTGACAATCTGTGGCGATATTCATGGGCAGTTTCATGATCTTGCAGAGCTTTTTCAAATTGGAGGGAAGGTATCAGTTCTGAACATGACCGCTTTGTATTTTTAACTCTTCTGTTTCAGCTGAGGGCTTGTCTAGAATATTTTATTGAGCCTGCCAATTCTTTGAAGATTGAAGTGCCTCTGAGGTATAATCAAATAAATGGTCAGGGAAACTGCTTATGTTCATTCATTTAGCTGCACTACCGTGAAATTAAATATTTCATATTCATTAGGAAAGAATGTGAATATTCATTTTCATCTGCAACAATCTGTCATATTTTTGTTTTCACTTTTTTCCCTCACTGATCAAATGAGTGTCCTTTTTGATGCATCAGAGTCAAAATACTCTAATTTTGCTTTCTTCGTGTCATATGGGATGGTAAAAGCCTGCATGAAAATGCTTTCTTTGGTAATGTTTGATAAGTTTGTATTATGTTCAGTCTGTTGATCATTTGATACCAAGTTATATTTCTCAAACACAGAGGCAGGCAGAACAATCGAATTATTATTTCTATATTTAATTGCATACTTTATTCAGACACCTATTATGGATTTGGCAATTTGTGACCATTCTTTAACATCTTATTCACAGTGTCCGGATACCAATTACTTATTTATGGGAGATTATGTTGATCGTGGCTATTACTCTGTTGAAACTGTTTCGGTATGTTTTTGTCTAATCAGTTGCTTTTCTATTATATATATTATCTGTAAAATGTGTGGCAGAGATGATATGATCCATATAATCTTCTTTGCTGCTATCCAGAATGGAGAAGCCAACCATTTTCTAACTAGTGGCATTGTTTTTATGTAAAGCTGGGTTGGTCAACAATTAGCCGTTCCTTTTTTCTCACATTAGTTATTGTTTCACCTTCTCGACTTCATATGGCTGATCTTGAAATATGTTAGTGGCACAGCAAAATTGTCGGTCTGGAGTAAGTGCTTTATGCTTTAATGCTGGGCATTAAACTCATACTTGGGTCAATCTTCATAGTAGGCAACCCTTGAATTTCACCATGGCTCATTTTGACATGCAGGTTGATATAATATGGATATATTCGTTTACTAATACTCTTGCTCTCTCCAACTTATTTCTGCAAAAGATTTTTTTCCTATATTTATTTGGATTAATGCTTCCCCAAGACATTTCCAACTTATGAGTTTTTATATTTGCGATTATGAAATTGTCTCATCCAGCTCTTAGTAGCATTGAAAGTGCGTTACCCACATCGAATTACCATTCTTAGAGGAAATCATGAAAGTCGTCAGGTACCTTACTTTTGTTATTGTGGCCTCACATTTCTTTCTTTAAAAATATATTTTAGACTTATATGTGGAAATGGCATACCAAAGAGGCCAGTATTTGTTCTATACCATTTATATTAATTTGAGTGTTTTCATAGGAATAATATCTTCATGTAATTAAACTTTAGTGGTAAAGAAAGCCCAAATAATGTTAGCAGTCATGTTACATGGTGCTAATTTTTTTAATCATATTTTCTCTAATTAAAATTTTGAGGTTTTTCTTGTGGTTTTTCTTTTTTTCTTTTTAGTTGTTAGATGTTTTACATAAAATTATGCACCCTTAGATTTTGGCTAGTTAAAGTTTGCACTTCATTTCTTAACATTGAATAGCAGTTTGTTGATCGACTATTGAGCCTCCTATTGCTTCATCCTTTATTTCTTTTCTCCTGGCAGATAACACAGGTGTATGGTTTTTACGATGAATGCCTACGAAAGTGAGTTTTCCATGAACAACTTCCATTAGAAATTTAGAACGTTCTACTCATGGAAAATGCATTGATATAAGAACTCAAGACGACACTCATTAGCAAGCCTGCATAAACATAGAACTGAAAGAATGATTTTTGCATTGGGTATACTGACATTAGCTTTTGCTTTTCTGAAGATGAGGATTTGCTTATGTACAATATGAATTTTGCAATAGTATTAAGTAATAGCCACTTTTTGCCCTTTGTTCATTTTAGGACTGTCTTTATGAAATGTAAATAATGCCTTACAGTCTATAAGCTGGTCATGTATCTGTATGTCTGGTTGTTAAAATTTTTTGAGGTTTGTGATGTTAATGTTCTGGTTAAATGTTAAAGGAGAATGCCAAAGAACTACCATATCCTAATTGCTAATTTATTTTTCTAATTTTTGACAACTTCAATCATCTTGCTCAGAAATGTCTTCCGGTTGTGGTGCGTAATTGCTTTTGTCATGAATCACAATTGAGTAAATCCTTGTGACTCAGATAAATTTTTTCTCTAGTCTAGGGTGGCTGATTGAAAAGACAAAGTTTGATTTTCAAAAACTTACATTGGTTACAAGTGTTCACAGGGAAATTGAAGGTTTTCTACCTAAGCTGAGCTCCCAAAGTGGCCTTTCTGGAGCCATATGAATGATTAAGGCTACTTTGCCACAAACATGGAAGTTATACGTGTTCTTAGCTTCTCTTGCGAATTTATGATGTTATCTTCTTTTGATTATTTGTTCCAGGTATGGCAATGCAAATGTTTGGAAAATCTTCACTGACCTCTTTGACTGTTTCCCATTAACTGCCTTGGTTAGTAAGACTTGCTACAATTGCTCGTGACTTTTGCAACTAACACAAGTTTGGATGTCTCTATGCTGTGCATGAATTTTTTTTTTTAACACTTCTATAGTTCTCTTCCTTAATTTGGTCAAAAGACTATTTTCAATTAACATATATTATTCTGTTTGTCAGGTTGAATCAGAAATATTTTGTCTACATGGCGGTTTATCCCCCTCAATAGAAACCCTTGATAACATTAGGAGCTTTGATCGTGTTCAAGAGGTTCCTCATGAAGGAGCCATGTGTGATCTGTTGTGGTCTGACCCAGATGATCGCTGTGGTTGGGGCATATCACCTCGTGGTGCTGGGTATACTTTTGGCCAGGTAAACCAAACTGGACTTGTTTTGTTGGTCCTCTGCATAGGGTCTGACCCAGATGACCAGAACAGACTTCACTAATTTCCATAACGTCATTGCTGTCCTGCAGGATATATCTGAGCAATTCAATCACACAAACAGCTTGAAGTTGATTGCTAGAGCACATCAGCTTGTCATGGATGGATTTAATTGGGCACATGTAATGCTATTGTTTGAGATTGATCAGTTTTGCTCTGGTTTTTACGTTCCGTAAAACAATTAGTTAACGCACAAAGTGTTTCCTCGATGCAGGAACAGAAGGTGGTGACTATATTTAGTGCTCCTAATTATTGCTACCGCTGTGGGAATATGGCCTCCATATTGGAAGTTGATGACTGCAAGGGCCATACTTTCATCCAGGTAGCTCATTCATTCTCTCTCACTCCATAGAAAAATGAGAAGAGAAGTTTTTCTTGCCATCTGATAACATGTATTGTAGCGTCACCTAATGTTGTTTTTGGTGTCTTGTCAGTTTGAGCCAGCTCCTAGGAGAGGAGAACCCGATGTTACTCGTAGAACACCTGATTACTTCCTATGAGGAAGCTATTTGCCATGTAATGTCCTTCATTCCCGACTCCACATGTTGAGATGTATAATTGTCCTTGTTGCAAGACTTATACTAGATTTTTTCAATTTGTATTTTTTTCTACCTTTCTTTTTGTTAATGGTTACATATTCTAATGCATGTATAATTTGACAGTCTGGATGCCTCTTTTTTGGTCCTTTAGTTGAAACTTCACTGGGCAGTGCATTTTGTGAGAACTGGGTAAAGCTGATGAGACCATCGTCATTAGAGTGTACAATTTTAGTAGATTCGTTAATAGACTTTGATTTTGTTAAGACTCTACTTTACCAGTCATTACGATTGTCAGGGTTGGTAAATGAATGGCCCATCCTTTGCCATTTTGTTCCCTTGGACGTTTGTAGAAGAGTCGTTTGAATTTATCAATGTCATAGGATCGAGGTTTGGAAAACAGATTATTTCACGATTATTTTTTATATAACCAAATGATTCATCTCTGAGAAATAATTTCATAAAATTTTTTGTTATGGAGAAGGGAATTTGGAAGGTTATTGCATGTAATCTTGCAGTAATTCATTCTAACGAAATTGTTGGCATATGCACAAATACCGAATATCTGATGACGCTATAGCTAGTAATTGCAAGTACTTGTCCAATAAGGGTGGCTTCTTCATTACTTTATCCAGCCGCCTTATTTGAAGAGATATTGAGGATAAAATCTTAATGGCTTCAAATTACTGAATGGATTTAGGATATCAACATCCAACGGTGACTAATCGATACTGGATATCAAAATCTATGGTTTCTCGCATTAATTGCTTGTCTACCAAGTTATTTTCCAACAAAAAGAAAAATGATAGCTCATGGGAAGAGATGTTGAAAAGGGAAAAGAAGACTTGAGGGGATTATGCCTACTGCTGATGGGACGGTAGGATTTAACAACAGGAAGAACAGTACTCATCAAACATTACAATGTTAGATAAGAAAACAGGGATGGTACAAGGTCTACCACTGACCAGGCAAGGCCTGCATACTGCAGGAATCTAATGCCTGTGTCTACATCAAATGTGTGTGGGCGGGAGAAGAAGTATAGTTTGTTGATGTAACCTGGTTTATCCGACTTTTTAGCATTTAGCATGGGGACATAGCATGTTGATTTTATTGGTATTCCCAAGGGTTTTGATATGACAGGAAGAATTCGCTTAGCCAGAGCCTTGCTGCAGAACTTCACTATGAGAATAGTTGGCATTCCCACAAGCACTCTCCCAAAATATGCCCCGAATGTCAGCTGCGGAGTAAATATGCGGGGGACAGCTTCATGGTGGAATTGATGGAAGGTTTGCTGGATCCCAGCCACCTGAACAACATTGCAGATTTACTCTTTATGACATATTAATGAGATAATCACCACAACCAATCCTTGAGATCAAAAAGTGTTTCAAGTCCTAAAAGTAAAAGATGGGTTATTAGGAACCAAATACAGAGTTGTCAAAGCAAACACTAATTCTCATCCACTACATCAACCTGATAAAATTTAGTGAATGAATTTGTAATTGTAATAACACTGCTCTCCCTCATGTATTGATGATCTATTGGGCGTCAAAAAGCATGAAATAAAAGCTCAAAATGAAGATTTTATCCTAATTGACAATTTTCCTACAACAATTATGTTATTTTCTCCATCGTTTCTGGAGGCAATTACATGATATTCCAGAACCGCAATAGTCTGCCTCTTGAGATCACATGTCAAGGATTGTACCCCAGATCTCAAGTTTCTCTATAACAATATTTAAGTGATGTAAAACACAAACAAAACTCTTGTTGTGATTAAAGACAAATCAGTAGTGGAATCTCCAATTTCGCATCATAAAAAAATCTCCTCTCTTCTATTCTCTTTTAGTGTGTACAACTATTACCTTTATCCTCTTCATTAGAACTGGATACATAATGATAATGGTATTTACTATAATGACCTCACTTTAAAGAGTCAAATCAATCTCCACTAGTTTGTTAACCATGACCTAAGTACTTCTCAAATACTACGTTGATTCATGTTTGAAATATCAGACAACATAGCTTTCGCTCTTCATATTTACATGCCGTTGACATATTCTGGAACAAGGTAATTAACTCCAATATGATAAAGGAAACGTAAAATGGCTGAGGAAGGAATTCTTATAGTACAAAGACAAGTATTTCTGATATCAAATTGATGAATAACTGCTTACTATGCCAAATGCAACACCATTGAAGGCTGTGTGATATTCAAAGCTTGGCGTTGGTAGCTCAGGAGTTGGATATGCAAAGAGCAACAGGAAGCTAAGAGCAGCCCAGAATATAGTAACTGCAGATCAGATAATGTATATCATATTCTGAATTCTCATATGTAAATTCAATATTTGATATTGCAGGCCAGAAGCTCAATTAGATCAGACCTTATATAAAACCATGTGAACCTAAAATGGCAACAAATGATGCTCACATTTGGGCTATTCAACCAGATAAGCAATTTGAGAAATACGTGTTACTAATGTATCATACTTTGCAGCTCCACCCCACAATTACAGACAGAAGACCAACTCTCAAGCATATCATGAAGCTCCATTTTTCTTAGGGAAGAGGAATGATCCCAAATGTTTTTCTAGGCATTTTCTATCTTTTCCACATAATTTCATGCCCCCTTGTTTATGGAAAGAGTGGCCGATTAAACCATTCTGTTTGTCACTAAAACAAAATTGCTTGCTTTTATAGCAAATTTTCTACCTTCGGAGGCACAACACTGACCACTTTGTGAGGAATGCTACCTGGGCAATCCTATCCTGATTTTGGTTCAACAAGGTCCTCCTAACAAAAATTTTCATAAAGATCAAGTCTCTATTATTTTTCTACAAGTAAATAACTTGGTCTAACTGTCAGGCACCCTCCCATTGATCCTATTTTCACAACTTGCTCAGCCACTTGATTTGTATCAACTATCTTTGATACTTTAATATGCATACAAAAAACATTTGGGATAGAACACATGCTTTTCCTTTTCAAAGGAGGAAATGTGCATATAGAAATTCAAATTATCAAGTAAGACCAGTCAGAATATGACTGGTCTTCACTTTCTACCTTAATGAACTTATTTAAGTTTCCCTTTAAGTAATATTAGTAACTTAATTGCATGGTTTGACAAGGAAAAAACATTATATCTTTTCCACATACTTATAATTGAATATGTTGTATACTTAAGGTGGAAATTACTTTACCATTTTGTCCGAAGACAATGAAACTGTCAATGAACTCATTGACTGTCAGCCAGAAAAAGAGAATGATCAATCCAATAGCCAGGCCGCCCAGGACGTCGATTAAACTGTGCATACCTAGGTAAATTCTTCCTATGAAACAAAAGAAGTTAGATTGTCCAGATTGAGAACAGCAGAAAACAATAGAGGCTGACAAAAACTTACAGAAGACAATTACACTTACCTAAACCAATAAAGCCCACAAGCAAACAAACAATGGTAAATCCAACAAATTGCAAGGAGATGTCCTGTATTTTGGCATAAGAGAGGACATAATGCAAAAGATACCTGGCACATTTCCATTTAAAAGGGAGGTTAAAGGACTGTGGCAAAAGTGAAATAAAATGTCAAAGCATTCATGCAAAACCAAATGTCTTTTTTTGCATACAAGTTTGAAGCAATGCAGCACATGAGTGTAAATCAAGCATGGTAACAACTGACAAGCATACCGTTAGAAACCAACAAGCAAGAAGCTGAACTCCAAAATATATGCATTCATTTCAAATTTCTAGGCATGTAATGACCGTTTCTAATATAGTCATGTGTTACCCATTGAGACACTGGCATAATCGAACCTAGTATCATCTCAAGAATATCTGCCTCCAATACAAGTTGAAAGATTGCTGTGGTTTCAAGAAGAAAGATTAATACCCAGATAAGCAAACTGTGTTAAGAGTGTGGGAAGAGGGCAACCCATATTCTAAAGCATTGTCTTCCTCATCCTTAGTGGCGGTTATCCTCCTAACAGGAGGACAACTAGGTCTAGGAGCTGATACTACGTCCTATACTACAAAAGAAGAAAAACCAGTGAGGCACAAAATACAGTTTGATATTATTTCTCCAGAAAGAAAGAATATACACCTCTAGAAAGGTAGAATATACACAGATATGATATGAATCAAGACAGGAAGAAAGCAACTGTACCTTTATGCAATTCCCTACATAATCACAGAAAGCGATTAAAAGGGTCATTTGCCTAGCCAATTTGGTATGCCCACTCTACAATATAACCCAAAAGCCACTGGAATTCAGATGATGAGTATGACCAACCACCACAAGTTTCAAAATCATCGCGAGAGAGAGAGAGAGAGACAGAAAGAGAGAGAGTACCCAGAAAAGCAAAGGAAGAAAAGCAGTGTAGAAGGGTACAGAAACGATACACGACAAAGCAGAGAATAGAACATCCAAAAATCCATGCTGGTATTTCTGCAAAATACCAGAAAATTAACAAAATAAAGGAACAAAACGAATGAATGAATAGATGCAGACAATTGAATAACCGAGAACAATTCTGTCACCCATGAAAACCTGGATCTTAATGGTTAAAGAGGTGCCAGAGATGACATATTGAGCCACCCATGGTTGAAACAAAGATCTAAAATTTTTGGTCACATTGAGACACGAAGATCCAACGACCCACGACACAATCCCACAAAGAGTCAACACTTGCCACAATGCTACGTTTTCCATTATACTTTCTCTCTACTCTTCGACTACGTTTCTCTGTGTCTCTCCCTCTCCTTTCCCTCTTTACATGGCAAGAAGAGAGATCAGAGAAAGAACAAAGTGGTGAGAATGAAAAGATAGGACTTGGGAAACCAGAAACAATCGTGGACTAGGGGGGTCAAAAGTTAATACTTGTGATTGTTTTGTACTGGTTTTTGTTGTTGTGCTTCTTCATTGGTCTAAATTTCCACAAGGATTTTTGTAGCTGCCAGCCATCAGGGGACCCTGGAGCCTGGAAGTGTTCATGTTGGACTCTGGGTAAGCACACAAGGGGTCAAACTAAAAATGATTATACTGTACAAATAATAATAAAATAGGATTAAAAGAGGGCCGGTGTCACCACTCGGCCAACCCCATCTTCATGTAAGCTTTTTTCCCATGCACAAGACGACCGTCGTAACTTTTGTTTAATGAAAGATTTCCGATTTCCTATATATATTAATCCCGATTATAATAATCAGTGCCCTCATTCCCCAAAATACATAAAAAAAATCCCTTTGAAATGTTATCTATCACTCATTTGCATTTTTGGGACCTTTATCTTTGGAGATTGCCAATTTTCAACGGTTTATATGTTTTTATTACAGTTTGATCTAATTGCAAGGTATGAGACTTGAATTTTACATTAGTTAAATACAAAATTGATATAAAATTTATAAGGACTTTGGACTCTCTATCCTCATAAGCTAGCTTTTATCCTCATAAGCTAGCTTTTGAGATGTGACTCTCCTAAAGTCTTTATCAATTGATATCAAAACCGATCTTAAAGTGGTGACTCGTGGAGTGGTGACCTGGGAGTGTCAGCCGTGACTAACGTTGCCGTGATCAACAAGAATCTTGCAGTGGTGACCTGAAAGTATCAGTCGTGACCAACATGGTCGTGACTAAAGTCCTTGTCAATTTTTATAAACTAAAATTTGATAGGTTCATAAATTACTTTACAAAAAATCAAACCATCAATCAATTAGAGGTTCTTATAGCCAATATCACTTACAATTGTCTTCTCCAAAGGTGTAAAAATTTCTTTTATCTTTCTATTTCTCAACATAACATTTTTACTAAATGTTATTATTAAAATACTGAATCATATTTGTATAGATTGCAACACTTATAAGGTATTGACTTCGTTCTAATAAATCGCGAAGTTAACAGAGCAGCTGATTGGTTAGCCAAGCAAGTCTGCAAGAAGATGCGTTTGGATAATTGGGTCTTAGCACCTCCATCTTTTTTGGTTGATATTTTGAGCTGCGATAGATTACCAGCTTTTGCTTAATTGTTGAAGAGTTGCAGTGATATACTAGAGATGCCGTAGAGTTTAGTTCTCCTTTGTGTATTGCTGCTTTCTTTTTTGATTAATTTTGAACATGTTTTCGTGGTTTCTTAATAATGGATTTCTTCTTTTTGACCCAAAAAAAAAAAAAATTTGGTGGTCACCAAAAAATGAAGTTACGTATTTCTTTCTTCAAATTATCGTATTTGAGTTCGATATCTTATCATGTTGTCTTCTTATAAAATGTCGACATTCTTAACTTTTCGTAACTTCTTCCATCATTTCATACCATGTTTTAATTAAAAATTATATTTAAAATAGTAAATAGTGTTCAATTTAACAATGTATTAGATTAATATGCTGACACTCTCCTATTTGAGTTCAATTTGATTATATCATTTAATAATTACATATATTCAATAGTCCAATCAAACCCCCAAAATACAAAATTTCAACCATAATTCATAACAAATAAATTATAATAAAAATTTTAAAAAAATTAGAATCAAAATAAGAAAATTTTAAGGTCTCACCTATCGCTCTTACATATATCATTTTTATTTTAAGGTTAAATTAATTCAAAATTTAATTTATTAATAAATTTAAGTAATATATGGAGATATAAATAATAAAATTTACTCCGAAAAATATAATCAACCATATTGTTAGAACATTATTTTCATTTTGAGTGCTAGAACCATATCTTTCACAAGTTGTATTTTAGTTGATTTAATAAGAAAACAAAAGTTAAAGGTTTAACTAGTTAAATGAAAATTAAAGGCTCTAATTATCGAAGTATATATTTAGGTCTAATGAAATTCTTGATACCTTTGCTGGTTATATTAGAAGTCCTATGGAGTTTTACGTTTTTATATTTGTATCCAGAATGAAAACAAAATGGCTGGTAAAATATTTATTTCATTAGAACTAAAATGTTGAGTTCTAATATTTCGTTAAGAAATACTACAACCCGGAAAACCATATACCTCAACGTTACAAGTTTAAAACCTTATCATTAACTAAAAGTGAAAATGTATCTTATTTCGATTTCATAACAAGTTCAAATATGATAGAATTATTAAAAAATCATTTCAAAAAAATCTAATTTGACTTAAATATATTATATACATTATAATATTTCATCTTCAATAAAATAAATTTAAAAATTATATTATCAAGTTAGTGTTAAGATAAAGGAAGTTATATATTTTAATCATGTAACTATTTGTGTATATCAAGAAGTGTTATATTTTATGATTTAAGTACTCTTTTAAAAAAATTGCAAGATAATTAACAACTTCACTATATCAATAAATAACAAATTCGATCATAATAAAATACAAGCTTTATAAGGAATTCCTTGTCATTACCTATCTTCCCTCAAAAGTTCTTTATAAGGTTCATCTTTTGAAATTAGTCCCTAATATTCTACGGTATTTGATCATGAAACAATGATATTCTAATTTTTTGTTATTTTAGGTACTTTAAATTTTAAATAATGCTTCTCCATCTCTGCAGCTTCACTTTTGTCCTCTAAAAATGTTTGAACGAAAGACCATTGTAGCTCAAGAGCTTGACATACTTAGGGAGGGCATGAAGACATGGGAGGCAACTCTGCTAGGATTCTTTATAGATAGGAAACTTTCCTTCCAACCTATAAACACTTGTGTTGCAAAGCAATGAAGAATCATAGATTGTAGGAAGTCTTACTGACTAATAACAACATTTTCTTGTTTAGATTCAATTCTCTTACTTTAGCTCATAAAGAAATGGAGATAGGGCCTTGGTTCTTTAATTCCTAACCACTTCTTTTGCAATCTTGGAAACTAGGGATGAAGCTAGAGGACCTTATGTAAAAGAAGGACCTTATTTGGGCTAATATTCACAATGTTCTCCTAGAATATTGGACTATCAGTGGATTAAATCACCTAGGAGGCTATATTGGTAACCCCGCATTGATTAATCAACAACTACTCTGAAGAGGGTTAACTATGTAAGGATTTGCATTTAGGTGAAAACCTGTAAGGAACTACTTGAAATAATCCCTATTTTGAGGTTAGATCAGAAAGGAAATTTTTTTTAAGGATCAGGTGTAATCATCTACAACTGGGGACCTGAAATCTTAAAGCCTAATCAATAATGGAAGCCAATAGAAAGGAGATTCAAATCTAAAAATAAGGTGGAAACTAGTTATGATGTAATGCTAGTTGGTAATGAAACTACTACTACCACTCAAGATAAAAGAATATAAGATATTGAGGTAGAAAGGGGAGAAATGGAACCAAGGAGAATTTAGAAGCTATAAATGCCACAAGAAAGGGCTTTATTGACCAGGATAAGGACGTTAGCTCTTCTAAAAGAACTATACAACCTTCTCCAATGCAGGAATCTATTACCGATGGTAGGAGTCCTCAAGTTAAAAGGAAATGAATGAAGAAATTAAGTTTGAAACACAATTTAAGAAGGTCTTCAGACGAAGTTCTAAGAAAAAAATGCTTAAACTCCATTACCTTATTGTCAATATTTGTTTGGAATACAAAAGGGCTCAACAGCCCAAATAAATAATAAATGGTGGATAATTACATCAAGGAATTCAAACCTATTTTAATAGGACTCCTAAAAATACCACTAAAAGAAAACAATTATAAAAGGTCATCTCTTTTGAGGAAAGATTGTAACTACCCCACAAACCATAATTGCCATTACAATGGTAGAATTTTGGTGGCCTTTTACCCTAATGAATTAGAGGTTGAATATGTCATTGTGGAATAATAAACGATCCATCTAATAGCCAAGATGAAAACCATTAAAGTAAGTTATCAAGTTATAATAATGTATTCTTTCAATTATAGCTTCCAAATAACCCCTTTATGGAATAACCTAGGAAGGTTGGGGGACAGTATGAGGGAAATATGGTTAGTTATAGATGATTTCAACTACATGTTAAACTCAAGAAAAAACTAAAGTGAATGTAGTATGCCTAAGAAATCACGTAGTAGAATCAAGGAAATGTGTTAATTATATACAGATCACAAACCTCATAATGGAGGGGCAATTGCTCATTTGGATAAATAAGCAGAAAGGGAAGTGTATGATTAGAAAGAATTTAGATATGTCCATGGTTAATTAGTTGTAGATGCAGAGGTTTCTAGAGAGTAAGGTCACTTTCAATAATCACTTCTATTAGATCACAGTAATTTTTATCTGAAACATGTTCAACTAGAAGGTAAAAATATTTCTATTCATATTTAATAATGACCTATTTGATATTGATGGATTAAATTATCTATTAGCAAAGGCACCAGTGCTTGCACATTTAGCACTAAGATGTTCGCATATATGAGAAAGCTACAACCAAAAAATTTGGAATTAAAGTAGTTGAATAGAGTTAATGGTTCTAGCACTCAAAATGAAACGATGGAGGCTAAGAGGAATTCGGGAAAATTTAGGAGGAACTAGATTAGGCACCCCAAGATGAGACCTTATGGGGGGCAAAAACCAAGGCATTGGATCACTAAACCAACATATTGGGAATCCTTAACTCATTATTGAAACAAAGATTCGTGAAAATTAACTAAAGAATGGAGACAAAAACATCAAGTTCTTACATAGAGCTCTATTAGAAAGGAAGAATATCAATAGAATCACTTCTTTAGTGGATGAAAATGGCAAAATACTCACTTTTAGAGAGGAATTACAAGAAGAGGCCTATAAATACTTCTTAAAGACAATTGGAATTAGATCATAAGCAAATTCAGGTCTAGATCAAGTGAAAAAAATCATTAATTGCTAAGTGCCTCCTGAATTAGTCGATGCTTTGATTAAACCTTTTGAGACTCAAGATGTAGAGAAAGCATTATACTCTTTACATCCATATAAGGCTCCTATCCCTGATGGCTATAATGGTAATTTTTTCATTAAACTTAGAGGTAGACTGGGGCAGTTTTGGAATTCTTTAGGAATGAATCTATATTAAGGGACATAAATAAGAATTACATTTCTCTGATCACAAAGGTAAGTTCCCTTAACTCAATTAAAGAGTATCACCCCATTTCATATTATAATTTCATCTATAAAATTATTGCAAAACTTCCTACAAATAGATTGAAAATGCTAGTTGAACATGTTCCGTATAACTCATAAAATGCCTTTATGAAGTGTAGATTAATATGTGATAATGTCCTCTTATTGAAAGAATTATTTAAGGGATGCAACAAGAAGAAGATAAATAGGAATTGTGCAATTAAGATGGATCTCCAAAAGGACTTTGATACTCTAGATTAGAAGTTTCTCCCAAATACATTAAAGGCTTGTAGAATTCCAAATCCTTTCATTAATTGGATTGCTCAATGTATAACTACTGGCTCATTTGGTATCTTGAATAATAGGAAACTAATTAAAATGATAAAGAGATTTAAGGGACTGAGGTAGGGAGATCCCCTTCCCCCACCTATTTATCTTAGATATGGAGGTGCTTATAAGGATGATCAGTGAGTTAATAAAGAATGGGAAATTAAGATTCCACTCCAAATGCAAAGATCAAAAGATATTATCTTTATCTTTTGTAAATGATCTCATGTTGTTCTCTAGAGCTAACACTAATTTAGTTTCTACACTGATGGAAGCTTTAAAATCATTTAAAGCAATGTCAAGGCTATCTTTGAATAGGGATAAGAGCCAACTTTTCATCTATGTGGAACATAAATTTATGAAAACACTTTGGCTAGCTTAACAAGGCTAAAATCGATCAAACCAACTATTACTTATCTGGGAATACCCATTACAACTAGAAGGCATTCTCTCTCATACTTGAAACCACTATTGAAAGAATACACAATAGACTTGTAAGCTAAAGATTAAAACATTATCAATAGCAAGTAGGATTCAGCTGGTGAACTTTGTCTAATGCAACTTACATATTCATTGGACATCTCATTTATGGTTTCCTAAAATCTTGACAAAAGCATTCAACAGAATAATATGAAAATTCTTTTAGTTTGTACAAGGTGATAACAACTCAATTTTGAAAATCAAATGAATTGAAGTTTGTAAAACTAAAAAGGAAGCAAAACTTGGAATTATCCCGATTAGGACTTCAAGCCAAGTCCAAAAGTTGAAGGGGGTTTTGAGGCTCTTAATGGAAAAAAAATTCTCTATGGATGAGATAGGTTCATTCATATTATATTAAACAAGGAAGCATATTGAGTGGAACAACAAATTAGATTCCTCTTGGTCTCTTAAATATTTACTGAATCTCAAACAACCTCACAGACTAAAATTAGCAAATAAAGTAGGGAATGGCTCCTTCAATTCATTTTGGTAAGATAATTAGTCTCCCTTGGGACCATTATTTGAGGCGTAGGCACTAATGGCCTTGAAGGATGGAACAAGAGAAGATATTTTAGTGCAAGAAGCCATTACCTCTCACCATGATCTGACATCAAATTTGATTTATGCAAGGGACTTACTTATAAATTTGATTTCACAACAATAAGGCTAGATAATTAGCCTGGTGTGGTTTGAAATTGCAAGCCCCTTAACAACTATGTTCTAGTTTCTGATAAAGGGCAAGCTTTGTTAAGTCAAAATGACTTTACGTCAATGATTTTGATGAAGACCAAATAATATTGAAAGAAGAAAGTAAGACGGAAGCAGAAGAATATGAGACGAAAGGCACAAAATGAAAGTAAGACGGAAGGCGCAAAACAAAAGTGAGACGGAAGTGCGAAGACAAAAGACAGACGATAGAAAGTGAGACGGAAGCGCAAAGATAAAAGAGAGACGATAGAAAGTGAGACGAAAGCGCGAAGATAAAAGACAGACGATAGAAAGTGAGACAGAAGCGCAAGATAACAATCAGATGGAAGGAAGTAAGACAGAAGAACCGATACCACGTCAAATGACTAATCAGCTTGAGTTAGTTACAGAACTCAACTGAATAACTGATTTTTTAAAGATCAAGAAACAAGAAGAAAGAAGCGGTTGAAGATGAAGACTATAAATACAAGTCGGAGTCGAAGACTGCAAAAAGCTTAGTGATTTAAGAAGTTAGAGATTTTCGAAAGAAAAAGCTAGAAATTTTGTTATGCAAAAGTTAGAGCTATCCTTATCTGTAACAAAAGCTCAAAAACTCTTTCAGTAGAAACACG
>JAOSBP010000005.1:30602648-30613235 GCA_027563825.1 Erythroxylum mucronatum
GCTAATGAACAACAGGTATTATTTTCCTTGAAGATATCAATTATAAATTTATAATCCATCATCCCATGCACAGTGACCAGATTAATCCAGCATAGGACTACAACTTTTAGCATTTGCTTAAAGCGTTATAGTAATAGGAAGTTGATCAATTTTTGGTAAATATTGTAATACAAAACACGACATGGTACAATAGATCCTCAAATTTCTTAGAATACAAACCTGTACATATGCTCAACAAAGTCGTCAATCAGAACAAACTATTAATCATGGAAATCTCATAGAATCTGAAATTCTGAACAAACCAACAAATGTATCAAAGAAATGGAGATTGAGAAACAGCACCTGTTCGGGCTTTCGAATGCCTGACAGCTGCATACTGTTTTATTATGTTTTGAGCTTTCTGTAAATGCAACCTCGTTATATTAATCATTGTTTCTCTGTCCTTAAGAACTCAATCCACTTCTGACACCTTTGAATCTGCCACTCTATATGGCGTGTACACTCCACTTCTGACACCTTTGAATCTCCCACTTTATATGGCGTGTACACTGGTGAAGGATAGCTGTATAACACCTCAAAGGGGGTGGAATCAATAGATGGACGATATGTGGTATTATACCACCACTCTACTAGCGATAACCACTCACTCTACCGTTGAGGAGTTTTGCTGCAGAAATAGCTCAGATAAGTCTCTAAATTTTTTTTCACTACTTCTATGAGACCATCGGTCTGAGGATGGCGGGCTGTGGAATATTTGAGTTGCACTTCTTGTAATCTAAGTATCTTCTGCTAGAATTTACTCATGAAAATCGGGTCCCTATTGCTGATAATTGATTCTGGCATCCCATGTAATTTAAACACGTTATTAAGAAACAATTCCGTGATTTCACAAGCAGCATAAGGGTGTTTTATCGAAATGAAGTGAGAGTACTTAGTGAACCGATTAGCAATCACAAGAATCACCGATTTCCTTTTAGATATAGGTAGTCCTTCAATAAAATCAATGCTGACCTCCCTCCAGCTTCCTTCCAAAGTTTTAATCGGTTGTAGTAGTCTCGCATATGCTGAATTGTCATATCTTTTCTTTGGAAATTTGTACAATTCTGGACATATCTCTGCACATCTCTTGCTAATCCCTTCCAGAAAAACATATTTTGTATCTTTTTTATTGTCGCCATCACCCCAGCATGACCACCCATTGCCTCATCATGGCCAATTCTGATTATCTGTTGTCTCAATGCTTTATTATTACCAACCACCAAACGACCTTTCCACCTTAACATTTCATCTTTCCATTCATACACACTAGACTTCAATATGCCATTTCTCAATTTACTAATTATTTCCTGCATCATTCGATCCTCTTCCCAACTCTTTTTAATCTCATCCAATAATTCACTATGTAACTACGTTACTGACAGCATCATTATTTCCGCACTCGTGATTCTTGAAAGTGCATCTGCAGCGTTATTCTCCTTCCCACTCTGGTACTACACTTCAAAATCATAGCCAAGCATTTTTTGGAGGCCATGATTGTTGAAATGGAGTTGTTAGTCTCTCCTCTAACAAGTATTTGAGACTCATATCGTTTGTCCTCACAATAAATGGCTTACAACTCAAGTAGTGATGCCAATGCCTGATTGCCTTGATTATTACCAAAAACTCCTTCTCATAGGTTGACAATCCACAGTGCCTTCTTGCTAATGACTTACTGACTAACGCTATGGGGTGGCCTTCCTGCTGCAGTATCGCTCCTATCCCTTGTCCACTAGCGTCTGCTTCAATTACAAATGTCTTTAAGAAGTCAGGCAATGCCAATACCAGTGCTAAAGTAATAGCTCTTTTTAATTTCTCAAAAGCTATCTGCTCTTCATTCTGCCATTCCCAACTCACCATACGTTCCTTCTTCAATAATTCCATTGATGGCTTAGCTATCATCCCATATCCTTTAATGAACCTCCAATAATACCCTGTAATTTTGAGAAATCCTCTTAGCTCCTTAATCCCTTTAGGTTCCGGCCACTCTTCGATCGTTTTAACCTTTCGGTAATCAGTGGCAACCCCCATCTCCGAAAATGTATAACCTAAGTACTCAATTTGTCTTGCTCCAAACACACACTTATTACCTTTTAAGAATAATTGGTTCCTCCTCAATGTCTCCATTGCTGTTGAAATGTGTTGAACATGTAGCTGCAATGACGGACTGTATATCAAGATATCAGCAAAGAAGACCAGAATAAAATAGCGCAGATACAGTTTGAACAGCTCATTCATCATCCTTTGAAATGTCAAAGGAGCATTCGTCAGACCAAATGGCATGACGAGGAACTCGTAGTGTCCTTCATGTGTCCTGAAGGTAGTTTTTGACACATCTCCTGGCTGCATTCAGATTTGATGGTATCCGGAGCATAAATCTGATTAGTGATCCAACCAGCCTTGTGCAACTCATCTAACAATTCCGCAATCAGCTGTATCAAAAAATTGTCTTTCACCGTGTATTTCTTCAACTCTCTGTAATCCACGCACATTCTCCATGAATCGTCCTTCTTCTTTACTAAAACCACTAGTGACGCATATGACCCAAACTCTGTCGAATAAAACCTTGTCTCAAGAGATCCCAAACTGATTGTTCGATTATATCTTTATGTACCCTTGAGTATCTATACGTTCAGACATTAATGGCCTCTATCCCTTCCTTCAACACTATTTGTGGTTGTATTGGCAGTTTGGAGGAAGCTGGGATGGTTCTTGAAAAACTTCCACATACTTCGACATAATAATGTTATTCTCATCGAATGCGCTCCATTGATCCGATGTCATTCTCATTTGCTATAGCCGGAACTCAATCGGTGTTGATAGTTACATCATGAATAATTGACCCCCCGTTGGTTGATGTAAATATTTATGGAATTCCTTGTTGGAAACGATCTTAGATCTTCCTTCCAGGTTCCCACTTAGCGTAACCAAGTGTCCCTCTCACTGGAACGTCATCATTCGGACCCTGAAGTTGCCTAAAACCTCATTCAATCCGCTCAACCATTGCACTCCCAATATGACATCGCATCCACCTAATACTAATACCAATGCGTCCATGGTAAACTGCACTCCTTGCATCGTCCACGTGAATCCTTTAGAATACTGATGACATTTCAGTTGTAATCCTCCCCCTATATTGATGAAAATGGGCTCCATCTTTTGAAGCTTACATCCTCCTTTCCTTATAACTGAAGTGTCCACAAAATTATGGGTGCTCCCATTGTCAATCAATATATGTATCTTTCTTCTTTGGTGCACTCCAACCACCCTCATCTGCTTAAATTTGGCATTCCCCGATAATCCCAACGTGGCCTACATGGAAACCATCATATTATCTTTTCCTTCTGGACTCCCCTCGGGTTCTTCCTCTTCCATTTCAGGTGAGTTTTTTCTGCTATCATCACCTCCTGTAATTGCATAAAATTGTAGCTGTCTCTTCTTACACTGATGGCCAATGCTATATTTTTTGTCACACCAGAAACAGAGGCCTTTTGCCCTTTTTTCATCGAAATCCTTGCTACTGAAATGCTTTTGGGGTTTAAAAGTTCTTATTAATGATGATGATCGTAACGTCGACGTTGATGTAAGCAGTATTTCGTCATATGGTGACCTCCGAATGACATTCGTCGACTGTGAACCACGTGAGTTTAAATTGAAACCACTATTATCATTCATTCTGTAGTGCCCCTTTATCGTAAGGTATATACTGGGATGCCCTGAGAACATTTCAGTACATAACCTATGATAATGACGTGCTACGATCAATCACAACATTCACTTAACATGGCATCGTATATCTTTATTCTCTTATGAAACATCATCAAGAAAGTCACAATAATTTAAAACCTAATTTTCCTCATTTCATTTCATAAAAACCGAAGGTCTACAATATATCTTTCAACATTGTCTACATGTACATCATCATAGCCTAATACAAAAAGTGTTACATGAAAGAGGAAATATACAAAATCTATTTAATCTGTCCAAAACCGTAAGTTTACACTGTTTGTAAGACCTCTCAGTAGCTAGAGTCGTCTCTCATTTATTAAAAGTCAACGTTGCAATTTTGATGAGTTTTGCGAACTCAATGAGGTAACCATTATCGATAGTTCACTCAATTCATGCATCACATCAATACATATAACATATATTTCACATCTTTTTGCATTTTCATAAAATATCACTTTTCACTTTCAGCACAATCATCATAATTATTTCATTTATGTAAATTACACATATCAAGTATAAAGGCAATGCACATGAGACTCACTTTCATTTATTATTGTCATTGTGATCGAGTGCTTTTTTACTAGCTTATATCCCTTAGTGGATACCGAACTGTGTCAAATAATGTCCCATATCTCTTAGTAGATACTGGGTACATTCACAACCGAGCTTGAGGCTCTAATCACAATCTGAGCTTTAGCTCTTTTTGTTTTTTTTTTCATTGACGACTCCGGTCACAACTTCCTTTATCTTACATGCATTCATGTATTGAAATGCTTCACAAATCATATTCTCAATCATTCACATGCTTGCACATCCACATTCAGATCACAATTTTCATCGGACCCAAGGTTCAGCATTTAACATCATTATTGAGTAACATTTATTCCGTTACATTCACATACAAGCAGAACTTCCTATACATTCCCGAATAATAACTCCTAGGACATTTTATTGTCCAGAATCAACACTCAAATCACATTCATAAAATAACTCAAAACAGAATCTAAGCAAACAAGTAATTAAGTGAGACCGTCTAGGTTACTCACAGGTTGCTCCCGAAGCTAATGCCTGGAAGTTCCGGCAATGCCTAAAATAGTACCCTATACTCAACTTCCATCCCAAAATTGAAAGTCTTAGAGACTGAATTAAAATTCAATTTCTTCAGATAATTTGTAGCCCTATGTCTCTAGTTTACCCCAAATAAAAAATCAGTCCATTTGGATAACTATATAAGAAGATATTCCCAAAATACCGAAACACGTTTAGTGCAGAGAGAAGTTCGCCGCGACGAACTCCTTCCAAGAGGAATTCTCACAAAAATTTCACAAGTTCACCACGGTGAAACCTAAAGTTAGCCGTGGTGAACTTTATCTGAAAGGAATTCTAGCCAAAACCTTCAAGTTTGTAGCGGCGAACTTTTACAGAAGCATACCCAGTTTTTCAAATTTAGGTCAGATTTTGAGTCTCTTATAGACATAATTTGAATTCGACATCTTCACAAAAAATGTACCCATATGTCTCTAGTTTAATACAAATTAAGAATCATCTCATTTGGATAACTAGAGAAAAAGTTATGGCTAAATTATTGAAGCATACTCAGTGAACATTTTCCAGTCAATCATCTTCAAACTTTCCAGATTTTACACCTAACATAACTTGTACAAAGATCACCCTTTCCTACTTCATTTACTCCTCATTCTCAACTCCATTTCATCTCAATATCATTTACCAACAAAGCATGGTCTAAATTTGATCATTAACCCAAAAACAGGGCATATTCATGTAACTATTCATCAACAATTAACAACATCTCATCATTCATAAATTCCTATCCTTTTTCCATAACATATCTCTTTCCTAAGTTCATTTTTTTCAAGTTGATAACCACTTCATATACACTTCAAGTTTATCTCAACATCATCTATACACAAAACAAAATTCCATGCTTGATCATAAATACCCAAACTAGAACACAAACATATATATTCATCCACCAATTTTCTGCACTCATTTCTCTCCCCATTATGAAGATCATTCCACCTCAAAACATCTCTATAACAATTCATAACTTATTACTCATCAAGCATATACAAAGGCAAGACATTTACTTAAACCTTGCATCACACACAAAACACCATTTCATGTCATTTAACCTTTAACACATCTCTAATACAATATATGAATTATTACTTATCAAGCATCATCAAGCATGTAAAAAAGCAAGAAAATTACATCAACTTCTCATCATAAATGCTTCATTTAACATTGCCCATAATGATTAAAGCCCTACTTACTTGATTTAGCTCCAAAATCTCCAAAATCTTCAAGAATGACAAAAATCCCTAGCTTCAGCAACAACCCACGATCATCATCTTCCAAAGGTGGTAGGGATGGGTTTTTGGTGAAAATGAAAGAGAGAGCAAGACGAAAGAGAAGCAAGTAAGAGATGAGAGAGCTAGGTTTATTGTTGGTGGAGATTGGAAACAAAATGACATGAAGAAGAAGAGAACCAACGAAGAAGAAGAAGGAGAAGATGGTCACGAAAATGAAGAAAGCAAGATCAAAAACACTAAGTGGTCTTCCAAAATAAAGCATCGTGAGAGACAAAAGGACGGTCTTTCAATTAAAAGAGTAACGACTTAAGACATAGTTTCGCAAGTGACACCTGTAACTTGCCACATGTTCAATTCTTATAACTTAAATCCAATTTCTATTATAGTTGTCTCCTAATTTTTCAATGACACTTGTCAATAAATCCTAAAGTCATTTGTCAAAATTTTCATTGCCATTAGCCAGTAAATTCTACTACCATTTATCATTTGTCTTTCCATTTGACATTTTTCCTAGTCCAGAAATTACCCCAAAATTTTAGAAATTTTCTTAAAATTTCCAAAAAATTTCTAAATCAGAAAATACACTTTCCAAATCAGATTTCAACACATAAAATCCACAATTCTCAATAATATCACATTACAATTCAATTATACCCGGAATGTTAATGAATGCATGTATAGTTATTTTCATATGCAACATTTCACTATTCACGTGTATATGTATGCCTTATAATGCATGATAATGAATGCACTTTCTAATCTCTCAATAGTCTCTCATATTTACTATTTTAGCCTTAACGTGGGTAACGGGATGTTACACATTCCTTTCATCATTATACCGTGTTTAAACTTCGTGTTCCCCGTGGACCTCAAGATTGCCTCCTGCTTCCTCGCTAGCGTATAAGCTTGATGCAAGGAATGGGGCTCATGTAATTTTACCATCACTCTAATCTCTGGTTTAAGTCCTTTAATAAAAACCCACCAAATATTCTTCAAATAACGTTAGTCTATTGGAATGGTGACCGAATTGCGAACAATAGTCTAGAATTGTTCCCTATTGTTTCAACTCCTTAAAATCACCTACTAGATCATCAAATATTTCTGCATCGAGTTGTTGTTTCAAAGCCTTCGTGAACTCCTCCCATTCCACTACTTCTGTCTTGTTACGATTTCTAACATATAAACGATACCATTCCTGAGCTCACTCATCCATATGTAAGATCGCCACACTCACCTTTGTCTTTTCAGGAGTCTAATCCAACAAGAAAAACTGCTCACATCGGTACAACCACAGTCTAACATTCTCACCATCAAATGGAGGAAACTCAATACGGCTCATTCTTGTAGGTGTTACATTCCCGTCTCGCTCTTAATATGTGTTGTTATGATTTTGTCAGAAGGGGTGAGAAGAAAAACATTAGGAGAGGGAGAGAAACATAGAATCCATTGATATAGAGAGAGAAACAAAAATCATGCGTACAGATTTTTCATGTCGTTTTAGTTGTTAGTATTCGACTTTAATACACACTCTTATTATATGCTAGTCCCTCGTCCAGCATAATAACACTGGACCTTTTATTTAAACGCTGCACTTTGTCTTCCTTCTAACGTTTGTAACTATTTTTGTCTTTTTATTATTACGTATCATCTTCTTTGCTCTTCTTTGTAACACTTAAAGCCACCGTTAATTGTAGTGACGATCCTTTGTCTCTATAACAGACAACTACTTCTTCCATTTACATCTCCACATTGCCAACAAGGACCATCTTCAAATACCAACCAACATAACATTAATGGGGCTAGTTGCATACACAAAAAGTTTTGTGGTTCCTAACTAGCACCACTAGTCATTATAAGGAGAAGATAATCCAAAAAAATTTTTGGTTTCTTATCCGATAGCTACACCAATTATGCTTTCTCTTTAACAACACTCTTAACTCATCCATAATTCTAGAATAATTTTAGTTTGCATGGCTTTAGGGTTTCAAGTAATTTCAGAATCCAAGAAATAATTATTAACTAGTGTCCAATAATTAGTGTATGAACTTTCAGATTTCATGGGTTTAGGATTTTATTAGGAATATTAATCTGAACTATTCAGATTTAAGAGTTTTGGACTTTCAACTTTTGCAGTAAGTAAATCTAAACCTTTCATACTTAATTGTTTAGGGTTTGTAAATTTCAATTTCAAAATATAAAGATAAATAGCAATTAAATAATTTAATCAAATTATATAATTGAAATTAGATTTGATACAACTTTTGGAAAATCGGAGCAGGAATCGATTCCTCGTGTAAAAAAATAACTCCAAACTTTTTTGTATTGATTTCCAAAAGTCAAGATCACTTAAACTATAAAATGATTAACTATAAATTATAATAAAGCATGAGTCATAATTCGTATCTTATACTGAAGCTTGATCATTTTCTTGTCGTATCCCTTAAACTGTTTCTGAAATCGACTCATCTCAATCACCATAGCTACACAAATTTCTAACTTCTAATGGTATTCACAAAACATGTTAAAAGAACTATGTAACTGCTGTAGAGAGGATTATATTAGGGGTGCTGGCTTCCTTAGAGCTTAACTCTATTTGTAATAGGTTTAGGAACATTATAGTAATAATTCTAATTAAATACCAATTATGTTAAAAGAAGATCTAATATCTCATATTAATCTTTATTTATTGAATATTTCATATTTAATCATAACATTTCTCAAACATTAAAATCAATTTCAACTTGATTAAAACACTTTTCTCTCTTTAACTTGCTCTTTGTGTGTGACCAATTAGGTCTGAAAATATATTGGAAATGGATATAAATTATAACCCTAAATCATATTTAGGATTAGATAAGTTAAACTTCTTTAATTTATTTTTAATTTTTTAATTAAACAATTTATATCCATATATCAAATTGACGCCTAGCAATACATCATGACCATCCAAATACTTAGGAATGTCAAAGTGATTCTAAGTAACCTTTTTGTGTATGATTTTTTGTATAATTCAATCCTTTTATCATACAATATTCCAATTATACATAAAGCATGAAATTAATTTCTACTCTACTTGAGTTCAATCATATTATTTCTCCACTATTAGTAATTGATTTTAATGACATTTGTAAGCTATTTATAAAGCATCATTCCACCTTAGTCAAGGATTTTTCAAATCGATACTAGTCGAGAACAATAGAACATTCACCATGATTACTTTAGGGTGATGAATTCTATATCGATCACTCAACTACCTCTATATAGCTCATGCTATATCCAATGACTATTGAATGAGCTATCCTTAACTAGAACATGTCATAAGTAATATCAAAATATAACAATCCTTATACAAGATAAGTTTGGAGATGTAAGTAAAATAACCTCTTATATAATCATCACAACGAAATTTTTCATAGACATACAAGTAATGTCTCAAATGGATTTCTTATATTAGATTAGTTCAATGAATTTGTTCTCTAGTAAGTATTTACATATTTGTTCAAGTATCTCCATACTTTAGTTTATGAGATAGACTACTTTTTTTATAAGGAAAAACATAATATCTGCTAGTTTTTTCTATTAACGTCCAGTCTGAATAAAATAATGACTAAGAATAATTTAGAGATAATACGTAAATAGAATATGAATCTTATAATTATAATTTCATCATAATTTCATTTGTAATGTATACTTATCCCATAGACTTTATCATATACATCTAAAACTGTACAAGGTAAAGAATGTCTTTAAATTAGTTTTTCACTAAACTACAATCAACTGATTGGCTATATGTTATAAACTAACAATGTTAATTATATACAAAAATATGACTCATAACCTATCATCTTAAGGTTTTCGGTTGAGATATGATGTCTTGGTTGTATATGGACTCACTTTAACTTGGTCCAATTTCTCCCCAAACCACCTTAAATCCTTTCATAGATTTGGGTTAGATGAATGGTGATTTATAAAATGACTCAAATGATTTTGCATTAACTATGACTTGGGAAAGCTAGTCTGATATGGATGGATCTACTTTGTGAGGGGTGGAAAAAGGTATAAGGCTGAAGTGAGTTATATGCAAAGATATGACTTATATCACATTGCACCTTAAGATTTTATGTTAAGATGTGATATCCTAGTTGTATATGAAATCCCTTAAACTTGATCTAGTTTCTCCCTAGACTCCAAAATCCTTTATTAACCACCTTTACAATTGATGTGAAGAAAGTTCTTGCTTTTGTAATAAGACATGGCAAAATGTAAGCAAAGGACTTGCTTTTACTTGGGTATTTCAAGTTCAGTGTTAGGTTGTCTTCCAGGTAATGGAGGGAAGCTAAAACTGGGAAATCTAAGGGCCTGTTTGGTTCCGTTTTTTATTTCCGTTTTTCGTTGCGGTTTTCAAATAAAAGAAAATAAGTCATTAAAACATGTTTGGATGAGTGTTGTTGTCGTTTCTTGTTTTCAAAAATAAAAAACTGCAACAGAT
>JAOSBP010000005.1:30613335-30623377 GCA_027563825.1 Erythroxylum mucronatum
CTAATACCGTAAATAATATAACATCAATCCTGACGTTGTTCTCCTTTTCTCGTATAAACTCTTCCAACGAAGGCATCCACAACAGTACACTTTGTTAAATTTCTAAACTTCCAAAGAAACTGATGTTATTATTTAATTGGATGATCATACTAATACATACTGTAAAATAGTGGTTATGGATGTTGTTACATATGTAAATGAGTAAATGTTTCTACTTGACTTCTATATTCTTAGTACATACGATTATTCTTCTCCTAACATTGCACCAATGCTTTAAAGACAAAAGAAGGAATGGAATTTAGTAATGAAATCTACATTATGTCATGTAATTACACTCATTAAAACCTAGGCTACGAAAATGTAATTTTTGTTTTAACAATATGCTTGGCTCTCATTATATAGTGAGTAAGTCTAGTAGAAGTGGTTCCTAATAAGTACAAGGTTACAGTGGTTCAAATTAAGAAAATGAA
This sequence comes from Erythroxylum mucronatum, assembly GCA_027563825.1. Lineage (NCBI taxonomy): Eukaryota > Viridiplantae > Streptophyta > Magnoliopsida > Malpighiales > Erythroxylaceae > Erythroxylum > Erythroxylum mucronatum. Next base: position 30,613,806 of record JAOSBP010000005.1, read on the forward strand.
TTGGCTTCACGCATCCAAACTAATTGACTTATTTTCATTGATTATAGGAAGTTCAATTAAAAACCTACAAAGGATCACTTTTCACTAAACCTTAGACATTCTCTATTTTCAAAAGAAAATAAAAAATATGCTCAACTTATAAGATCCAACCTAAGTATTTTATCTTAATTTCATAGCACCTAACTCTAGTTATTTTATCCTAATTTCAAGTCCTAATAGCCAAGTCTAAGAATTTTAGCATAATTTCAAACCCTAAGAACTATTATAGGTATGTATTTTTAACTCAAGTCCTAAGACTCCAGTCTAGGATTTTTATCTTAATTTCAAGTCCTAAGCACCAACTCCAGGTATTCTTTCTTAATTTCTAATTCTAAGATCCATTGTAGATATTTCTTTTTAACCCAAATCCTATGACCTAATTCTAAGCATTTCATCTTATTTTCAAACCTTAAGGCCAAACTTTCAGATTTGATGATGATTTGAAGTCATAGACTCAATTCTAAAAATTTTATCTCAACTTCTAATCTTAAGATCCATTCTAGGCATTCATATTGATTTCAAACCATATGTTCAGTTGCAAAAAGTAATTTCTTTAAGTATTGACTAAAGGCGTTATTTTCATCTTACCATTTAACGAAAATTTAATCTAAGCTCACTCTCTTATCATTGTTACTTCAATGAATACTATTTTAATAACATTTGAAATAAAAAATTAGACCAGAAATAATAATGATGACTTTGTGAAAAGTTGGAATGAAAATTACATATTTAACTTAATTATTAAATATCATTATATTTTTTAATAATGACATTTAATAACTAAAAAACTAATAAGCTAAAATGACATTATTAAACCCTAGTTGAATCAATAGTATGTGATGGTTAGTGACGTGGAAATGGGCCACCTCAATTCATCTATACTGTCAAAACGAGAGAACAAGACAAAGATGACAATGCATGCATAATTGCAAGAGATAACTCGTGTAAAAATGTGAAGAACCATATAAAGAAGTCGAGCATTGATTCATGAAAGGTTTTTAAGGAGCACTCGTAAAACACCCCAACTTTTTACCTAAAATTGTCAAGTTTCTCAAAAGCATCATATAAATCTACTGTTTACAAGTTTTAAGAGGGTCCTAAAATCTTTGAATCAATCTCCAACACAAATCTAGGTTTTAAGTGTTTGTAAAAACATTTTTAAAACTTTGGCCTACTGCAGCTCCCCGTTTGTTTTCGTTTGATTCATGAAAGCAATAACTCGAATAACGTATTTGAAAATGGTTTTAGCAGATCCTATTTGTAAGAGTTCATAATAACTTCTCAAGGTTTAGAGTATTACCTTTTTAACTTCGTTTGCTCCTTTGAATGAGTTTTTTCAAGGTATCCAATGCCTCCATTGTTATAGTTGTTCCTTCTATCTTCTCAAACATCTCATAATACACTCTTTAATGAATGACATATGATGTCTTCCTATCCTTTTCTTACTCTTATGGTTAGTTACATTCTTTGCAACACTTCCAATCTCATTTTCCATGACCATCTTGTAGTAATAAAAAAAAACTCTCATGTGATGCACTATTGATTATACTTTTTCCTATTAAGAACGAGAATTGAAGGTTAGACTGAGTTGTTCATTTTTATGACTCTACTACAATTGTCATAGCTAAGTGACTTTGGCATCAACAATTCACCTTGATGAAGCTGAAGGAAATCAATCCCATACAACACAAACTCATGCCCATACAGAAACTTAATCCCATATACAAACATTTGCACAAAAATCGTTTTCTAGATGAAACTAACTCTAATTCAAGCAGAAAAATCAAGCACGGGCGCACATTTTGGCAGCAGAGGAGAGCACGGAGAAGAAGAAAATACCTTGACGAAAACCGTTAGAGAAGACGATGACAATGGCCAGAGAAGACGCAGCAGCTCCACGGAGAAGATGACGGAGAATACCAAACGACAAGGCAGCTTCACACGATGAGCAACGTCAGATCTGGAGGAGGAAGAAGGAGGAAACGTAGGTGGGAGGGAAAGGGGCCTCGGGTAAACGTTTTAAGGATAACAAAACGATGTCGTTTGGTTTAAAACTAAACGATGTCATTTTGTTATTCTTAAAAATGTTCAACGGAAGCAGAAGCAAACGACGAACGACGATATATAGCTTTAGAATTTACTGACGGAATTATCGACGGACATTTTTTGTCGGTTTACTAAAAACATTTTTGGCCAACATTTCCCACCTTATTCACCAACGGTAATTAAATACCGTCGCTAAATACCATAGTAAATTCATTTTCTTCTGAGTTTAGCGACAGATATTGCTATCGTCGCTAAATGAAAATTTTTTAGACAACTTTTCCGAGGAATATAGGATTTTCGTCGGTAATTGGCAACAGTTTCTTTATCGTCGGTAATTTTCCGTCGCTAATTCATACTTTTCTTGTGGTGATTAACTACAAATTATAATAAAGCATAGGTCATAATTCGTATCTTATACTGAAGTTTGATCATTTTCTTATCGTATCCCTTAAACTATTTTTGAAATCGACTCATCTCAGTCACCATAGCTACAAAACATGTTAAAAGAACTATGCAACTGCTGTAGAGAGGGTTATATTAGGGGTGTTAGCTTCCTTAAAGCTTAAGTCTATTTGTAATAGGTTTAGGAACATTATAGTAATTTAATTAAAATTAAATTATAATTTTAATTAAACTTTAATTAGAATAAAAAATAATTCTAATTAAATACCAATTATGCTAAAAGAAGATATAATATTTCATACTGATCTTTATTTATTAAATATTTTATATTTAATCATAAAATTTCTCAAACATTAAAATCAAGTTCAACTTGATTAAAACACTTTTCTCTCTTCAACTCGTTCTTTGTATGTGACCAATTAGGTCTAAAAATATACTGGAAATGGATATAAATTATAACCCTAAATTATATTTAGGATTTGATAAGTTAAACTTCTTTAATTTATCTTTAATTCTCTAATTAAACAATTTATATCTATATATCAAATTGACATCTAGCAACACATCATGACTATCCAAATACTTGGGAATGTCAAAGTGATTTTGACTAACTTTTTTATGTATGATTTTTTTATATAATTCAATCTTTTTATCATATAATGTTCCAATTAGACATAAAGCATGAAATTAATTTCTACTCTATTTGAGTTCAATCATATTAGTTCTCCACTATTAGTAATTGATTTTAATGACATTTGTAAACTATTTATAAAGCGTCATTCCACCTTAGTGAAGGATTTTTCGAATCAATACTAGTCGAGAACAATAGAACATTCACCCTGATTAATTTAGGGTGATAAATTCTATATCGATCACTCAACTACCTTTATATAGTTCATGCTATATCCAATGACTATTCAATGAGCTATCCTTGATTAGAACATGTCATAAGTAATATCAAAACATAACAATCCTTATACAAGATAAGTTTGGAAATCTAAGTCAAATAACCTCTTATATAATCATCACAATGAAAATTTTCACAGACATACAAGTAATGTCTCAAATGGATTTCTTACATGAGATTAGTTCAATGAATTTGTTCTCTAGTAAGCACTTACATATTTGTTCAAGTATCTCCATACTTTAGTTTATAAGACAGACTACTTCCTTTATAAAGAAAAACATAATATCTGCTAGTTTTTATATTCTATTAATGTCCATTCTCAATAGAATAATGACTAACAATAATTTAGAGATAATATGTAAATGGAATAAGAATATCATAATTATAATTTCATCATAATTTCATTTGTAATGTATAATTATCCCATAGACTTTATCATATACATCTTAAAATGTACAAGATAAAGAATGCCTTTGTGAAAAAAAAATTTATACCAGATTTGGAATGTCTTAAGGTTTCCATTGGGATCGCTTTTGTCTTAGGGTATCCAACGCGATGGCGCTTTTCTAAAGTTCTAGTGCGCGAATGTCGGATTTGTGATCTTTCGCAATTTGTTATCCAAGAATTTGTTTCGCTCCGATTAGTTTTCATTTTTTCGTTTCCGTTTCCGTTTTTCGGTTGGGATCCGGTTTCCGGATCGGGTTCCAACAGCCTTTAAATTAGTTTGTTATTAAAATACAATCAACCGATTGGTCATATGGTATAAACTAACAATGTTAATTATATACAAAAGTATGACTCATAACCTATTGCCCTGAGGTTTTCAATTAAGATATGATATCCTGGTTGTATATGAGCTCACTTTGACTGGCTCCAATTTCTCCCCAAACCCCCTTAAAACCTTTCATAGATTTGGGTTAGATGAATGGTGATTTATAAAATGACTCAAATGACTTTGCATTAACTATGACTTGGGAAAGCTATTCTGATATGGATGGATCTGCTTTGTGAGAGGTGGAAAAAGGGATAAGGATAGAAGTGAGTTATATACAAAAGTATGACTCATATCACATTACCTTAAGATTTTATCTTAAGATATGATATCTAGTTGTATACAGAATCCCTTAAACTTGATCTAATATCTCCCCAGACTTCTTCAAAATCCTTTATTAACCACCTATACAATTGATGTAAAGAAAGTTCTTGCTTTTGTAATAAGACATGGCAAAAGGTAAGCAAAGGACTTGCTTTGACTTGGGTTTTTGAAGTTCAGTGTTAGGTTGTCTTCCAGGCAATGGAGGGAAGCTAAAACTGGGAAATCTAAACAATTTCCTTACGTTGCTACTCTTGAGTGAAACTTAACAAAAGATATTTGAAGGTAGGAATCTGTCGCTGGCCTTAACGTGTTGGTATTGATGATTTGTTACAAGGTTTGTTGCACTTTTTACAAATTCTCAAAATGAGCAGTTGTTTGTTCAGAGAAGCCTACTGGTCGTTCTCTTGGTGCCAAGTTCTTGTATGAACTAAAATTGGCAAATTTTTGAGTCAAGGCTGCTAGTTGCCTTTTCATCAGCTTTCATATTGCTTCTTAAATTTTGACGGTTTCTCTCAACTTTTGTCACAAAATCATTAATTTTTTCAATCTAAATTTGAATGTAGAAGGAAATGGTGCCACATTAACTTGAATTCATTTGAAAGAAACTGTTAAAACGAGATACTAATCCCCTGATGAACACCTAAGACAGTTGCAGTTAAACCCAAAACCTTGAAGAAGCAAGGTTTGTCGGGCATTATGATCCAAACTCGCATCAATGTAGCAGATTCGAAGCTCTTCATCTGCAAGATAGCCATTGGCAATGGCACCATTACTCTTTGATATTCATATTCACAAAATGAAAATCAAGTTCATTGAGGTGTTAATTAAAGTTTTGACTATGAAAAGGCTTAGCTCCAAGAGAAAGATCTTTGTTAGTACGACGCAGTATATATTGATAGGAAGACATTAAAGTAACTTAATACTACATATATGGGACTAACCTGGCTCAATGTCACGAAGAGCTTTCACTCTTGCATCTGCATTCTCTAACCAAATGATGTGCGCATTTGGATCTGCAGTAAATAACTATCCAAGTCAGTTTTATTGAATTCCATGCATGAGCTCCGGCATAGTAGCTGGGAATTAATGTAAACAGAAGGACAACAGTTCTGAACACATTAAAGCCTTTAGCTTTGCTGTTATTTATTCTTAGATTATTTTTCTCAAATTCAAAATGGACATACCGCCAATGATATGCTAGAAGATGGACATGCAGACATATAATGAATATCTATTCCACGGACATCTCGTATTTACTACCCAACTGTCTATATGACACTATCCAGCGTTGCAATACAAAGATAATTGACCGGAGAAATGCAAGGAAAATTTGCTACGTTTTCAAAATAAAAAGAAAGAGTACCAAGAACTTCAATTGGATAACAGCTAGCACATGAAATTCATGTGAACAGAACTGCACAAGAAGCAATTGGCATCAATTCATTATGAATCTATTTGGGTCAACTGTCCAATATTTAACTGCTAAAGATATCATCCAACCACCTTTGGCTGAAAATGTGGTTTATAGATGTTGCATAATTAGCCAAGGAGACTGAATGATTTCTTAAGGGGATATAATAAAGGGATCAAGACATCAGATTCTGACATTAAAAACATTATTCAAAACAGTTTACCACAATCATGATTGTAGAAGGATGGAAGCATATAAACAGCATTTCCAACAGCAGCTTCAGCTTCTACACAGGCAGCAGCAGAGGACAACAGATCTTCATACCGACCTAGAGCCAATTCAATTCGGAATGCATTGATACGAATCCTAGCTAGAACATTGTTGTACCATTTCTTGGTTAGGACTTCCTTTGTCAAAGACAACTTATGGATGAATGGTGAGCACCTAGCAATAATATCTAAGGCATATGAGATAATGAAATTCCCAAAGGATACATGCCATCTTCTCAGCTCCAGCATCTGCCTTAGTGAATCCCTGCCTCAGCAAATTGAAGCCCTCTTCCATCTAAACAAGTTAACGTACATGAGATACTTGCATGTAATAGAGTATCGAGAGATCATGTAAACAAAGTCGAAGATACTAAAGCCATTTATTGTCTCATTTCTAACACACTACATACTTTGAGGATCATATAGTCTTTCTCAAGGTCCACTACATCTCAGGTATGAAAGCGAAACTCTTCAATTCAGTGAAGAAATAATGGTTGACATGGTGTACTTAAATAGGAAGTTCAATAATTATAAGTACACTAGCTTTAAAACATTTAGGGAAGCCAGAACCAAGGTCCAACAGATTAACAACTTAAATTAAACACAATTTTGAAGTATCCCAGACAAAAATTTTACCAGATTGAGTATGACCGTCTTAGAACCATAAAAACTACACCAACAATGGAAGCAAAAACCGGACTCACAGGAAAAGTCTATTTAAGAAAAGAAAAAACTGTCCGAAGATTGATTCTAAATCCATGCATTTGTAGTTTGAACACAATCACATACATGTGGCGTTAGAATTTCATTCTCAGAGAGTTTACCACCTCTAAAACCATATGATGAGATAAACTGGCAGGTTGAAGTATGTCAAGAATTTCAGGGTGTGCGGCTCCTGACAGAATGGTGCATGCTAACCGCTTCACCAAAAGTGGATACTTGAAACCATTGCTCCTTCATTTTCGTCCAAAGACTCACGCAGTGAGAACAACAAACAAAACAATACCAAATAATAGCAATGGGACAGAGGGATAAAGAAGGATCAGTATCATCAGCAAAAGCCAAATGGCCTACCCAAATTTCCTTACCGGCAATAGTCATGAAAAGCTACCCATTCTGCTTCCTTCTCAACATCATAAAATACCTTAAACGAAAGAATTTTTTTTTAATATGGTTTCATAAACAAAGCATCAAACGGTTGACGGGTCCTAACAAAAAAAGTATTTGACCTTAGCATTCTGCTCACACTCTGGGCTGCAAAAGGCAACATTTTGATCCGTTGAGTTCAGTTTGTTCCTGAGGCAGTAGTAACAGACAGTGTTAATGGAAGAGAGAGAAGGGTGGGCTATGATGGGTTTGGCGGTGTGAATGAGGTCTCCGGCGCCGATTCTCCGAGTGGCGAATACGCCTCGCCCAGCTGACTCTGTCAGCGACACTCGAATCGGCGGCGGAGTGCCTCTGGTGTTGGACGGCTTCTTATTGTCTGTAGAAAATGCAAGAAGTTGGTTGGTTAGGTAGTGCTGTTTTTTTGAGCGGCAAAGCCAACGGACCAGCTGCGACATTTTCAATTTCCTTTGGTCGATTATGAGGTAATTTATATCAGACTCACGCTCAATTATAAAATTAGAAAGAGCTAAGAAAATGAGTTTTCAATAAGGCTATTTACAGCAGTATCTTACTTAGGCAAGCCTGACAATAAGAAAGATGAATGAATCCTGTGAATTAAAAAGACTTGACTTTATAACAATCCTAAAATGATTAAATCATTAAGAAGTAGTCTTTCAATTCCAATCTAGTTCACCTTGCGCTATTCTTTTACTCCTTTTTCATGATCAATTATATAAATTAAGTGTAACTATCCTAAAAATGTGTAAGCCCTTCTAAGGCGATATCTATCTCAGGGGTACACACCACTCAGTCTTTCTTTGTTCAAAGTCGGCGTTCTTATAGCATTGTATATAACCAAAGGTACCCAAATTAAAGGAAGAATGAGAATCTCAAGATAAAAGATTAGTTTCCTTAAATAGTAGGGCCATAGATATCCTTTTTTATGTATCAGGAAGAAATGCATTCAATAAGGTCTCTATGTGTGAAACGGATCACAAAATTTGACATACTTTAGAAGTTACACATAAGGGAACCAATTAAGTGAAAAAGAGCAAAGTAAGCTTCCTAATGCATCAATATGAATTATTTCAAATGAAGCAAAATGAAAGCACATCTAGTACGCATAATATATTTATTGATATTATTAATTCTTTCAAAGGTCTTAGAAAGGCCTATATTGATGTTGAAATGATAAGAAAGTTTTTTAGGTTACTTCCAAATGTGTGGAATGCTAAAGTGTTGGCCATACAAGAAGCTAAGTATCTAATAATGCTACCATTAAAGGAATTTATTAGATCTCTCATCACATAAGAAATGAGGCTCCAAGAGACACAAGAACATAAGAAGCTTAAAAAAAAAGGAATTTAACATATAAAGCCTCAAAAGAAGAATCAAGTGAAGAGGAAGAGACACCAACTACTGAACTATTAAAAGGAATGAATTCAAGGAAGGTAAAAGTGATTTAAAACATAAATCTTATAATATTACTTCCTTTGGATGTTAAAAATCGGCCACAGAACTCACAATGTCCTCGATTCAAATATAATAAGAAGTATGAGAGAAACTACAAGAAGGAGAAAAAGGATAAGAAGAAGGCACTTAAAGCATCAACTTGGGGATGTCACAAGTTAATCTGAGGCAAGCATTCAGATGAAGAGATAGCTCAAATGTGCTTTATCATTATGCACAATGTGAGGTACAATTCGACTCTAATTTTTATAATAATGATAGTGACGTTGATTTGAAATATAATTAATTAGGAGAAACTTTATAAAACATAAGTAAATTTCTTCTAAACTTAAGGAAGTTAAAAAAGAGTTGGATGCTTTCATGAGTGAGAATGAAAAGATGAAAAGTGAATTGCGTAGAATTAAAGCATTAAAAAATGTGATTATTGATGACAATTGCGACTTAGAAACATTAAGGTCTAAGAATAAAACATTGAAAAAGGAAATTGATGCCCTCAAGGATTCTTTATCTAAATTTACAAAAGGTGGTGAGAAGCTTGAAAATATGTTAGAAGCTCAAAATAATTCTAAGACAAGCATGGAATTGGATATAAATATGAAAAAAATTTCATCACAAAACTACCTTTGTTGGGCCCCGGCCCCGGAGCCCAACTGCCCCGGGAGGTGAGCCCTATGGGGGCCCATTCCTGAGACATTTTTGACCTTGTTTGTCCGACCCCGATACCGGAACCCAAATCTTAACCTCTCTAAGACCCCAACTGTTGAGTTCCGTTACCGAAGCCCGACATTTCTTGACCTAATCCTTGTACTTAATTTTCCTGGAGGG
>JAOSBP010000005.1:30623477-30658941 GCA_027563825.1 Erythroxylum mucronatum
CCACCTTTGGGTGACCTCCTAGCGTTATAATTAATAAACTCAATTGTTCAATTCAACCTTTATGTCATTTTAGCATCTTATTATAATGAACAATTGAACAAATCACAATTAAATGCTTAAAAAATTTTCAAGCTAGGCCACTTTGGTGACTAACAAGCTTTCTATGCAATAAACATTTAATTGGCAATTATCATACATGACAAAATTTAATTTAACTAGTTTGGTCACTTTTGTGACAAACAAACTATTCAAAATGTCCATAATGTCATGTATTACATTCAACATATATAGGAAAATTTAATTCCAAGTATTACATAATATAAAATATTCAACGTACCAAATAAAACTTATAATATGGCACTAATTTATAAAATTATATTATGTATGAATCAATTATGAATTAAATAATCTTTTATAATTGGGACATAAATATCTACTAACTAAATATAACCCTTAATGGGTCAAAACTCATAAAAAAACAGTCCAGACGCTTATTATTGGGCCTGAAGCCCGTCTGAAAAGATGGACTGCGTCTGGCGCATGCACGGCACGCGTTGGCTTCTTCCCCAGCCAGCAGCGTCTTCCTTCGCCGTTTCTGTATTTTTTTTTAAACCTATTCTGACGTTTCTTTCGTCCATGGATTCTTCTTACTATTCTTTTATAGAATCCTCTCTTGGTCTAGACTAGCAATAAATACATCCACCATGTACATATTCGGTGGTTAACCAGCGAAACAAACCCACAGATATTATGTGTCGGTTAAGCATTGAGAACGGGTTTCTTGATTGATTTACATCCAAAAATCACTTATCATATCTTTCTTACCAAAACCGAAGATTTGTTCGTTTCCTATATACCGTAAATATATCATTCCACAGTACCCAAAGCATTTCTGGTTAATTTTCAACACCCATAATCATCAGGAGATGATGGCATCATTCCAATTTGAATCAATCATCAACACAAATAAAACGCAAAAAATATTCTCAAAAACATGAATCAATTCATTCACAGTTCTTTCTCAAGAATATGTTTGCTTTCAACTTTTAAAACCAAATACAGAACCCATACGAAAACTGTATTGTAGTGGTTTTCAATTCTCTCCACTGTCCATTACCAAGTTTCATATTCGTTTCTAGCACTTGTAAAACATTCATCCGTATTGTATTTATTACGGTGATAAAGCATGGCGCTCGAAAATCAATTCATATTCATAAATAACAACATGCAATCGTTGTCTGTTATATGCATGTTGTACATGAAGACAAACACTCCATTCATACGAAAACAATCAGAAACATAATCATACCTAAACGGTAAAAAACAGATCATGCAATACAAGGCTCTAATATCAATTGTAAAATCATTTATGGATCGAATGATTTGTGTACCTGTATCCATGATTGTTTGTCGTTATTGTAAGATGTTGATTTATTGCCTCTCGTCTTCTTCCTTTAGCAAATTCAAAACTACATATAAGACCTCTTGACTCAATATGTGAACTCACTTTTGATGGTTCCAACCCAAAATTCGTCTTCAAAAGTGGAATATTACATATGCCTTGCTCATCCATTTCATCGTTGAATTAGGAACGTTAGAATTAAAGAGATTCTCAAGTCTATAATGCACTTGGGACAATCGTTGCACTCCAACAAATAAAATTTCGACGTTGTTATTTTCATCAACACGGTGATGATTGACACCACGTTCTGAACCATCCTTGAACTCGTTAACTTCTCAAGTACTCTCTGGGTCAATCCAACACATACGTAACAATTTCCACTATGTTCTCTATATATGGTACAAGAAAACTTGCTTTCTGTGCAATGGACTTCACTTTCAGGTTGACCATACATTAAACGAACACCCTCTCGAGTTGATCTTCTTAATGCGTGTTAACCATTTGAGCCTGTCAAATTATATGAGCTGATGAAATTACATGGGACTACCTTAGCTCAGCTACATTGAAGGTTCCCATTTCTTCAAGTGGTCAAACATTTTTGGACTTACATTCTAAAGGGGTAAATGATCCAAGTAAGTCCTTTCAAGATTGTATTTTATGATTTGGAGTTATGGTTTGGTTACTTTGATGGGTTTAGTAACTAAAATTAAAGTGAAAACCGACAAACACAGAACTACGTTAAAAACAGACACAAATTGCATCAAGAAAAAACGATACCACGTCGAGTACTCGTGCCATAACATTCAGGATATTGCTTTGCATCAAGAAAAAAAGATATCATGTCGGGTACTCGTGCCATATCATAAGGATATTGCTAATGTTTTTTTCTTTTTCAAGATGAGGTAATATTTAGACAAACACAAGTTGCTTAAGTAGTACTACTACCCAGCTCCCCCCAACCCAATTCAATACATCATTCATGCGACGGTGACCGCCAGTAGTCAAGATTGTTCTCCTCCGGACAACAATGTTTCCTCATCTCCTTAGGAGGAATGAAACAGTCCACAGACAGGCCTTGCACGTTAAACGCAATGTCATCTATAGTCCACGTCTCTGCCATTCGTGTGATTGAAAGACCTGCTTTCAGGTTATCACCAAATCTTGTGATCATCACACTAGTTTCACCACCGTGAGCTATCATCACCCCGTCCACCGTCCGGTAGTCTTCAATGCTCGTTGCCATGGTCGTTTCCCAGTATGTAGGGTAAGTTCCCGGGGACTGAATCCTAGTCAAGTACGAGTCTTCCAGGAACACTAGAAGGCCATTTTTTTGGCTGAAGTATCCAAATGTGACATGTTTAATCATCTCTGCAGTGCTATCGCTTCTGTCTGATAAGTCCGTTTGGTCAGCGGACAATTTCAGGACAAAACAATCAACCCCTGAGATGCACTTCTCTCCCATGTATTGTGCCGGAGAGAACACAGCTGATATTGCCAAAGGATCTAGTCCCTACATGAACGTTCATCTAAATTGAGCGTTATCAATCACAGGGCTAGCTAATTTGAATAAGAAAAAGTTTAATTTGTCAAAAGGCGCGCACTTTATGTAGTTCGCTAACAATTAACGGGGTGTGATCTCACTGATGATGTAATATGAACAAGGATCTTATTGTCAAAATTGCTACAAGCATCCCCAGTAATGAGTGAAATTGAGTGGTTGGCTTAATTGGTTATGCCTATATCGTATCTCTTTTCTCATTGGATAAGCTTTCAAAACTGATTCATATTTCAAAGAACACGAGGAATCAAGATCCGGTATTTTGGGAGTAGTTGGATCTGGTTTCAGTTGAAAGTAGGTACAAAATTAACAGTGACCACTAAGCGCCTACACTGTAGGCTGCATATGACTATGCAACCTTCCTCATTTATTCCCTTCTCCCTGGACACATAATTATAATGAATGTTTGTACAACTTGCCTGGAGAGCTCGTCGGAGAGGCTTAACACCCCCTTTAGCAGCATGAGCACCGAGCCATGGGGTGTGGCGCCAAGCAACATTGCCATCACTACCAGCCACAACTTTTTGGCCATCCACAACCAGCTCAATTAGCCACTTATCAGGGACCATTTGCCACATTACAAAGCAACCCTTTTGCACCGTCCCGGCGGTTGCTCCGCTGCTGACCTCATCCACCATGGCCATTGACACTTTCCCTGTTGCAAAAACGTTCTTCACCCTCCCTTTCACTTTCCGGCAACCGGTTGCGGCAATGAAGTGTTCGATTATATACTGAGCCGAGGATGATACCTGTAATAAAAAGATTGTTACTTTTGGTTGTTAACAGTAAATCATTATTGAGTTGGCTTTCTACTGTATCTAGTATCATTTCTCTTTAACCGAAGAATATTAAGCTCTTGAGGACATTCAATATATTGCACATTGATGCACGTTCCTCCAACATTTACTTTTTAAAAAATCGAGAAGCACCATTGAACTAAGTCATTTTTAGTCATCAAGTAAAAATTACCAGTAAGAACCCTTCGATTAAATGACAACTACTTGATAAATTCGCTACTTTTTCAAGCAAATTCAATAGATGTTACGCTGATGAATAGAGAATAGACCCAAAAAGGGAGTGGTTTTTGATGTTCTCTGATCGTGGATTGGCAGTAGGAAAGTGGGGACTTCCAGACATCATGACTCAGGACAGGCACATCATCACGTACAGAAAGGATATTAAGAGAAGAAAAAATGGATTATAGTATATTAGCACCTAAAAACAGTAAGCGCTAATGCAAAAGAACCCAGAAAGCAAATATTTGGGAAGCCGAGTAATATTACCAGAACAACAGATATGAGCAAACTTTCACAGACCTAAATGAGTGATCTAAAACAATGACTAGTTGTGGAGAGACAAGTGATAAACGTAGGCAAGAAAAGTAGTCAAGCTCAAACCTGGTTAATGGGGAGTTTTGCGTGGACAGAAACTGGGAAAAGAGGGCAACCAAGAACGCTTAAGAGAGTCTTGAGGTGAGATTTTTTGTTGAATAGAAGAGTAAAGTGAGCTTTGAGCCAGTTTCTCCATGAATGATCTTTCTTTGATGAGCTGCTTATACCATTGTTGTCTTCTCCTTCGCTTATGGGTTCTTCTGACACTGGTGCAAGACGACTCATTTTGCCTTCTTTTTTCGTTTTCTCAAAGAGAAAAAGAGATGGAAAGGCAGAGTTTGGTTATTACGGAAGCAGAAAACTGCAGGACGTTGAGATGAAAGTGTACTAGAAGAGACTCTTTCGTTTCTGTTATCGACTTTGTTTCACACGCTATTCTAGTGCGTGCAACACAATTCTCTTTATTTCTGTTCTCTTTTGCCAAATATTTGTGCTATGTCTTCACTCTCCATTCAAATGTCTAAATCTTGTTTTGCTTTTCCCCAGCGAGGAAAGTACGAAAATAAGAAAATTATTAAGACTAGTGGGAGCATGGAGTCCAGCTAGTAAATGAGTCAAAGGGAAAACCTAGGAAGCATGTCAGTCGACTAATAAGTTTTTGTTTTTGTTTATTAAACAACAAAAGCATACTTTGCAGCTAACAAATGATGATTGCACTCTAGAGGAAAAGCAAGGAATCCATAATTTGGGTGTGACCCAACAAATTTGCTGAAGATACCATAGAACCATAGTTTTACAACGAGAAGAGGCAACTTTTCTCACTCTTTCGTTGATTAAAAGAATTTGAATGTTAATTAAACATGAATGGTGTGAGTGGTTCAAGTTCAGCACTCTCATCCTTGATCAAAAGTTTCGAATTAAATTCTTGAGAATAGAAAAATCTGTTTAGCCACCACTTTATTTTTTACAGGTTGACCCGGTGCGAACAGGAATTAGTCTGAACGTTAATAGTTTAAAGGGACCTTTCTATATTTAGGACCATCCTAAGGTCCCTTGTAAGACCTGAAAAAAAAAAGAATTTGAATCTTAACATAAACGTTGGTAAACTTTTAAGTTGTTAAAGTTTGTTATTTTGATTTATGAAGGTCGGTAAACTTTAACTCAATATATATATATATATGTATACTGACCTCTAAGCTTGATTTTTTCAAAGGTTAAAAAAAATGATTTTGATGTACATCAAATCAATGAAAAGAAATTTCAAACTAGAAAGAAAATTAATTTGATAAGAGACTGTTTGTTTTACTATCATTTTTAGTTTTTACTTTTATTTTTAAACTTCATAAAAAATTATTTGATTGATTTTGGTTTAACTTTTTATTTTAATAACTATATGGAAATCATAAAAATTAATTTTTCTATTTTATTTTGGTCTTTTATCATAATTTGATTTTTATTTAATTATTTAAGATTAGTTACTACTAATAATTATAACTAATATAATATTTTCGAAATTTAATAATCATTTAATAAATATATATTAAATTTAAAATATCTCTAAAATACATAAATTTTATAATTATAAAATAGTTTTTTGAAATATTTTTCAATATAAAATAGTTAATTATAAATAATAAAATTAGTTTCAATAATTAAAATATAATAATTAATTAATTACAAAATTTCACTTACTTACTTCTTTTTATTAATTTTATTAATAAATATTATATAATTGATTTAAATAAGTAATTAATTTAAATTTAAATTTATTTATTATTTAGTATTGCTAATAAAATATATATAACAACTAATGATATTAACAATCGGACCTAACTAACTTTCAAACAAAAAATAATTGGACCTGAACAAAATAAAATAAAATCAAACATCGTTGAATTGATTCTTCTTTATTTTCTGTTTACGCCTTTTGTTATTGTATTTTGTTAACTACAATGTATCTTTAGGCTATGTTTGATAGGGTGATTAGTACTAGAATGGAATGTAATATAATATTATTTCATCATTTGAGAGGAGGGTTTATAATAAAATTGAATGGAATATGAGGGGAGGATTGCACATTATATCTTATTCCATCATAAACAGTAAAAATGAGTTACCTCTGATTTGAGAGGTTTAGGATGAAATGTTAAATAATAAATATATATTACCTAATATACCCTCAATAATTTTTCATAATACCAATTATACCCTCAGATTGGTCAGAGTTATAACAGGAAGATTATTTAACAAGATAACAGATCCTCTTAGGTTGCAGCTTCACCTATTTTCCATGATAACTCATTTACCCTAGCATTTATTAGAACCCATAGTTTAAGGGAGTTCAGTTCATTCTTAAGGTATAGTAGAGTCAAATCACTCCAATTGTCCCAGCAAAACTAGGTACATTTTTAAAGTGAATATCTTAATCATTCTCTCAACCTTAGTATTTATATTAAAGACCATGAGTGTTCCTTGCCAATTTTTATATTTTATAAACTTATATTAGAGAGATAACATGTCTGCATCCATTTGGACCATATAGCCTCCTTATCATTAAATAACCTCCAAATCTTCTTAGTTATTATGACCAAATTCATTGTTTTAATAGAGACAAGCCTCAGTCCCCTTCCTTCTTTGGTATACACACATCCTTTCATTTCACCTTGGCTTTCCTCGAGTTGTCAAGTTTCCTTGTCTAGAGGTAATTCTTGATCAAATTCTCCATTTCCTTAATCAAATTTTTAGGGAGGACTAAGTGAGAGCTCCAATGAATATAAAAATTACTTACAATAAAGGAAATCAATTGTAACTTGCTCACATTAGAAAGAAATGTGTTTTACCAAGAGGTAATTATCACACTAACAAATTCAATAAGGGGTGCATAGTTAACAAATATAGGTTTCTTCATATTATAGGTACTCCTAGATACTTGAAAGGAGCGATATGTGGCTATAGGCTAGATGTAGAGGTAAGGGATAAAGTGTTTGGCACATTAAAGGAGTTCTCTGTACTTACCTTAAGTCCAAATAAAGTAAAGAATTGACATACTACTCTAGTTAGAAGTTGAATAGACCCTTGATTAAACCCATATAATAGTGTTAACTCATCTATAAAAAAACAATATTATTGACTTTGAGTTCCTTACATTTATGATGATACTTGATTGATCTCAAGGAATCAACCTCCCAATTGATCGTCCTAATGAGAATCTCTACAATGTAGGCAAATAAATAAAGGGATAATGGACTCACTTGCCTTAATCCCTTGGCTCCTGAAAACGACTTTGAGGGTGATCCATTAACCATAACCCTAAAATATGTAGTAGTTATACATACCTTTATTGAATCTATAAAGTCCACTGGAAATCCAAAAGCTATCATACCATTAAATATGAAATTCAAATTTAAGGAGTTAAAAGGCTTAACAAAATCAATCTCCTCTACATAACTTTGAGTGGAAGCTTAAGAATAATAGTTGTTGAATAGTTCTTAGACTAGCAGGATTTTGTCACTTATAGCTCTACCATGAAAGAATGTTCCCTAACTAGGAATAATGAAGGATTGCAAGGATTTTTTGAATATGTTAATAAACAATTTTAAGATAACCTTGTAAATTGTGTTACAATAGGAGATAGGGTGAAAATCAACCATTATACTAAGGTTTCTTGTCTTGGGGACTAAACATATGTGGATATAATTAAGATATCTAAGCATTTTATTAAAAGAGAAAAATTCTTAAACCATATCAACCACTAAGTCACTATCAAATTTCAAGTTTGATGAAAAAAATAAGCATTAAAATTGCCTGATCTAGAGGATTTGTTAGGGTTAAGCCTAAAAAGGACCTCTTTGATATCTTAATAGGGTACAATTACTTAGAATCTTCTATAGCCATTCCTAGTTTCTCATAACTTTATAAAGTTTATTTATGATAAACATGATTCATTATTATCTATTATTGCTCCAAGTAAATAGTTGCTCCATATAATTTAAGTCCATTACTCCTTATTGGTTTATGATTTGATTCAACCCTTTAAGTTTTTCTAGTTGACTCTAGCACCTTTAGCTTGCTTAATATGAAAAGTACAGGTTAAATCACCCACTAAGATCCAGGGCCTATGCATCAAGCCATTTATACTCCTTAGGTTTTCCTAGATCTTGACTTCTTGGAAAACAAAGTTTGTTGCATAAACAATCATAACCTTAATAAGTAATCGTGACTAGGATAAAACACATAAGGTAAGTATCATTTGATCAGACATAATGACTACTAAAATTTGAACATGGTTCATATTAAAACCCACTACTATCCTACAATAGCATGGAAGGAATGATTTGTCACAAAATTCTAGTTATTGCTAAAAATTTCAGATCTTCACTTAGCTTCTCAACCTTTATTTTGGTTTTTAAAAGACCTATTACAATAGGCTTATTTTTTCCAAAATAAGGTCTTTTACAGCTTTCTTTTTTAAGAGGATCATTAAGTCCCCTAATACTCTATATAAGAAAGGCCATTAATTGGATCATTTGGCACTCCTTAGCCAGGCTTTACCTACTTTCCTTATGGACTTCCTTCTTGAGGATATAAAGGTGATTTTAGTGAAACCATCTATGCCCTTCAAACTAACTAATTCTAATGATTATTGCAGTCACATTCACTTCCCAGCCATTGGCTTGCTAATTAGAATTAATTATTCCTTGAATATAGAGTTCTTAGCCAATAAGGGTATTTAGAGTAGGATTTTCAATTCCTAGCTCATTTATAGGAGAAACCAATTTAGTCACTTCTTTTGAGTCAAGGACTTCATCCTCTGGTAGCCCCAAAAATTCATTGTGCAAACTAGTTTTAAATACCCTCCTATTTAGTTTCCACACCTTAAGGAGGTTAGTTGATCTCCAATTGTAAGATAGCTCTGCTTTAACCCTTGTAAGTTTCCTATCCATATCCAATTTCATAACAGGAACGGCTTTAGGAAGTTCTTCTTCTCTATTCATTTCAACACAAATTCTAGCGTAACTAATCCTATTAAGTCTAGTAATAAGGGAGTCAAGACAAATTGACTTTCTTAGAGCATTAGCTAAGTAGCTAAAACCATATATCTTCTAGTATTCTAGTGGCATATTATGAAAATTCACCCAGAGGGGGAATAATTTTAACATTGTACCTGTAAAGTGACATTTCAAGCTTACATATTTCTAAAAGAAGAGGTTGGCCAGTAATGTACTAAGAACCTTGCTAAAGAATGTTCAGCAAGTCAATATTCTTGGAGAACTTGAATATAAAGGTATCCTCTTTAGACATTAGAGTTTTCTCTAAACTCACCTTACTTCATTTTGAGCTAGCCCAATATTGGAACTGTGAGAAACCTATACCAATGAGTGGGACTATGTTGTTACCTAAACTAAGGATGACAATAGGCTGAGTCGGGTCGAGCTTGGGCCTTAGCAATAGCCCATCCAAAACATCCCAGCCCGAGCCCGAGCTCGAGCCAGATTTGAACCAACCTAATTTTTTTAAAAAAAATTAAAAATAAAAAAATGTAGGGTTTGGACAACCTAAGCCTAAGTTTGAGCCTGAGCTCGACTCGAGACCCGTTGACCTTAGGACGGACCTGAGCCCAGTTGCCATCTCTAGCCCAACTTGCAATATTTCCATAAGTGGGGTTAGAACCCCTTCTTGTATAGTATTTAAAAGTATTTGAGCCTTTCTTTAGCTGACTCAGTTTCTACCATATTTTCTAAGATTTTAAGGCCAAATAGTGGCCAAACTTGGAGGATTTGCTAACTACATAGAGCTTCCAGTTAGATGGACTTAGTGGAGGGTACGCATTTGTTGTTAGTGGAGGGACTTCTTCCTCCTAGTTCTATTTAAGGCCTAATGCATTATGGCTCCTAGTTGGTGCAATAAAGACTAAAGAAGACTTTGAAGTCAAAAGCTCCTTACCCAAAGGTTACCCCATTTAACAACAATACCAGTCCTCCTTTAGGTGGAACGAACTTAACCAAAATAGAGTTACTTATGATAGTAATTTAGAGGACACCTAACTGAATAGTATCAAGAGACAAGGCAAAGAAAAAAAACTATACAGACATTGCATCTAAGATGTCCATACGTCGAGACTTTCTTAAATTTTGTAAGTAAAATGATATTTTTTGTTATTAATATTTTTAATTAATTTTTCTATAATTTTTATTAGTAATAATAATACAAGTGATATTGTGGCTCTTATAATATTATATGAACATATTATATTTCTACGATACTAATATGTATTAAAATTTATGTGTCCTTTCAATACATTTATACACCTCAATTTAAAGCACAAAATTAATAAATATTAATAATAAGATGGCTCAATTAAGAAATTGTCAAATTCAATTTAATTACATAATAGTATCCTTTTGTACAATTTTAACTATTAAAAATATATGAAAATTTTAATAATTTTTAATAGTTTATATAGTGAAATTATTACCATATTATTAAATATTAATTATATCTATATTAATTTATTCTATACTCATAAAAATGCAAATATCATTGAACTAAATAAAAAGGAATAAAAAAGGTAGCCTCCAAATCCTCCATTTGTTCATGATTTCATGTTATGAATCCTTGTTTCTTGCTTTTATCAATTTGGCAAAAGATAACATAAAAAGTTCGGGAAATAACTTTATCTAAATTATACTTGTTATTGGGTGAAGACATTAAAACTTTTTTAAACATGGTATTAAATTTCAATAGGTCATAAATAAATATACTAAAATTAAATTTGTGCTTATGATCTTATCTAAAATGATATTTGAAAAAATAAAAGTTAAGATTTTAAAATGATAAAAAAAATCTTCAAAATAATTTTTAAAAAATGTATGAATATCATATTCTTACAAAAGAAAGTTGGATAGTTTGCCGTACAAAGTTCAAATTTTGTTTAGGGAGAATATTGAGGTTTATTTGTTTTAATAATATTAGGTAAGAAAATAAAATTTGATATGAGTTTAGGACAAGTTAGTATATATAATTTACATTCATCATAATAATATTTCCCATTGTATGATTAATTAATGTATTATTATTATTGTTATTTTCAATACACTTATGAAATTTAAAATCATACAAAAAGATAAGCTACGAAACTTAATTAATATTGACAAT
Organism: Erythroxylum mucronatum; assembly: GCA_027563825.1. NCBI lineage: Eukaryota > Viridiplantae > Streptophyta > Magnoliopsida > Malpighiales > Erythroxylaceae > Erythroxylum > Erythroxylum mucronatum. The sequence continues at coordinate 30,634,924 of JAOSBP010000005.1, forward strand.
TTACTTCATACTATTAATATTTTTTTGAATTAAATATTTTGAACTAAAAAAAAAAAAACTTATTAACGAGATACATTAGTTTTGGTATACGCGAAACTCTAAAACTCATAATGCCACGTGTACTAATTGTGTATTAGCTTAAAATGTTGTCGTGAAACTCACATTGATGACATGCAAGTGTTATGATAACATGAGATATACATGATGGCATTGTAAGATTTCAATATTATGAGTGCGCCGATAAGATATATTGATATATCTCATATATAATTATCATATTTTTTTTTTCTGATTAACAAAAAGAACTTGATTAAGAAAAGTAGTGATGTTAAAATATTTAATTAAAAAACTGTAGAAGTCATTTATAACAAAGAAGAATGTCTCAAAAAGGACAAAATATAACTCAGAATTCATACTTGCTTCTACTTCTAACAAAAAATTGGTAAAAGAATTTCAATGTGTTTAATATGGGACGTGGTTCTCTGGCTCGTAAATCTTGTACTAACTCTGTCCTAATATATTTCAATCATTTATTTATGTGGGAGTAGTTAAAAAATTTGAGCGAGTTTGATAAAGTGAATCTCATTAATTGAAATAGGTAGAAGGTAAGGACATGTACCTCCTTGCACTAAATTCAATGTGAACCCACTCATTTAAGTGCTTCGGTCTCAATGTCAATCGACACACAGACAAGAGCCTACGATTCCTCAGATCGTATACACATATTCACACCATATAAATGCGTATGTATTTTTTGGCCACATGGATGTGACATATCAACTTTTACGAGGATATAAGTTTGCGTATAAAAAATGGCTGGCGCGTGGAGTCAATTTGTATAACATGGTTGCTTGGTGAATGAAGAAAAAGGAGCTTGAAAGGAAGGCAAAGTTGATGGTACGTCGACGTCTTATTCCTATTTGCAATTATGGCTTTTCTGGTAAGTTTGGTGCAAACTTAGGCTTTTTTTTTTTTTCTCCTTCTAGTTTTCCTTTTCCATTTCATTTCGTTATAGAAAATTAAATTTTGTAAGAAAATAGAAACATATTTATGGTCCCATATATTTGTCCCAACTGTTATGGTTTGTGTTATTATGTATAAATGGTCTGGGTGAGGATTAATAAGTGATGAGAAATATACAACAAACTGTGAAAGATGGTCGTCGGACAAGCCACGCAACAAGGACGTAAAATGTACGGTACCAATAAAAGGACATTGTTAGGTGAAGATTTTGATTTTTTTTTATTGTTTCATCGAAAAGCTCAAGGTTAATATTTAATAACAGTGTTGCTCATAACAGCTTCAACATTAGTAATTAATATAAATTAGTAAACCTTGTATTAAATTTATTTATTTTATTTTATCACATATATTAAAAATATAATATTTAATATGTATATTAATTTATTTCTATTAGCAAGTAATATTATATTAATATATCATTTTATTAATAATTAATACTATCTTTATTATTTTAATCCTATTTGATTTATTAATTTATTATATTACATAGCAAAAATTAATAATTTAATATAAAATATTAAGCAAATTATTAAAATTAGTATGAACTCCATTTTTCCACTTTAATACTTAAATTCTCATTGTGTATTACGTATACCAAGACAATGGTCCTTATTAGTGACTTCCTAAATGAGTTGAAGATGTGTATATTATTTTTTGACTTCTTGATATAACCGGCACGGCCACGTGGATTTAACCCCAAAAAAAGAGGATCCTTGTATTCTTCGTCAACTTTGATAGGATCCTAACAATTACGGCCTGTTTGGTTTACGGAATAGAATAGGCAAGGAATATAATAGTGATTCCTAGGAATAAAAAAGATGAGGAATATAAAAGAATGCGTATTACGTTGTTTGGTTCACGGAATAGAATACATAGAGAATTTCTATTCTAGTGTTTGGTTTGAAAATTTAAACTTGGAATAAGAAAAGAATAAGTAACAAAAGACCAAAATGTCCTTATTATTATTATTGTTATTATTATTCTTAATTATTTATTATTATTATTATTATTATTATTAACCTCATTATTATTATTATTATTAAATTTATTATTATTATTAGTAACTTTATTATTATTATTATTAACTTTATTATTATTACTAACTTTTATATATAATTATAATTATTATTATTATGATTATTATTAACTTTATTACCCTGTTTCTTCATCGTTCTCGATCACCTTACTTTCTTGAAGGTAATCAGTCTCACTGCCTCCTCCATTTCCATCACTAGAATCACTCTCACCAGATAAACTACCTTCCTCATTTGAGACCAGCTCATGGGAATCATCATAAACCCTACACACATTCCTATTCTCAGCAAAGGAAACAACTTTCTTCACTCTGGGTAGATTTTGGGCAATGATTCTTTTCACTGGAACTCTATTGTTATTGGAAAGCTCAACATCTTTCACTTCATGATCATCCTCCTCAATGACATTCACGAATCCTTCAAGCTCCACATTTTCTCCATCATTCTCGCAAACCCTAGAAAACCCACTAATTTTCTCAAGCCTGCCTCTCAAATTCTCCACTATTTCCTTTTGTTTTTCAGTCAAATCTCCGCAACCATGACTTAATCGCAAAGCCCTAGATGCATTCTTCGTAGATTTGTGTGAAATCCCACGTCTTTTAACTGCTAGCTCGTCAATGAACTCCAAGAATTTGATCAAATCTCTACTAATTGACCTCTTTACATCTTTGATCATAGGATCACCACCCTAAAAAATCCCAGAAATTGAAAAACTAGAAAAACAGAAAAAGATGATGAACTTTATACATCACCAAAAGACCCACAACTACTATACCTGTACAAAGTCGAGCTTGAGCAACAAATCCATAGCCTTACGAGAACAATCTCAGAACTGAAACGGGGTTTATCGGAAACAGATGATTTGAGAGCGGTGAAGCTGGATCTGATAAAAGCAAGGTCCTTGAGCTGTCCCAAGGTTCTCGAAGAAGGATAGGTTTGTAAAAAGGTAACAAGGTTTAGATGTAGAAGGGATTACAGATTTGTCGATTAAATAAAAATAGGTATCAGTCGGTTTTACCTATTCCTTAAAGTGAAGGAATACCTATTGCCGTGGAATGCGTATTATGTGTTTGTTTTTAAACCAAACATAGGTTTAATAATTATTGAGGAATACGTTAGGAATATAATTCTTATTCCCTCGTACCAAACGGCCTGTTAGTCTTGCTTATTATAAAATCGATCCATTAATTCCTTTGGATTCCATTATTTGTTAGTTATTGTCAAAACGTGCATTTTAGGCCATTCTTACTTTTAGAATCTTTAAATAGAGTATTTACGGATACAAAAATATTCTTAGCTAATATGGGTGGAAATTGGTGTATGTGAATAACAAAAATAATGTTTCACCGAAACTTTTGTTTCCTTAACACCAGCCCGTAAGTTTAATGGGAGAGAAATAGATGATGAGAGTTTGCAGCCGTTCTTCGAACCCTAACTTTTGAGATTTTAGACGAGCACCCACTCCCCCCATCTATGGCTTCTTCTTCTTCTTCCTCTCCTGTCCACACTCGAACCCCTCTCTCCCCCTTACCAACCCTAATTCTTGTTCCTTCCATATCCAAAAATCGGAAATCCCTAATCGCAACCACATCCATAACCAAAATACTGATCCAAACACCATCGTACCTCACACAACAACAAATCATCCTCAGAAATTGAACCCTTCCCTTAATCCAAACCTAATTCCATCCAACAAGACCCATTAGGGCTCGGACCCTACGACCTCTTCTCAACCTCTAGCTCCTCAAAAATTTGAGACTTTTAGGTCCTGGAAGGCAGTTGTCTAGGAAGGTATAGAGGCATCCTCAAAAGACAATGCGTGAGTCGGTTCACTCATCCCACGATCGTGGGATTTATATGGTACCTTCCCATAGTCATGGGAAATGCTTTGGAAGGGAAAAAGGTTGGTTTTGTACATTTGTTGGTATATATAAGGTTAAAGCACTTTTTAATGGTGTTATTTGACTTGATTAAGGTGTAAAATGAACTTATTTTGATGTGGAATTAGTTAATTAAAGGTTGAATAAGGTTTGGATTATTAATTGAAGTAATAACTTAAGGAAGGTGTTATTTGATAACAAAGTATCTAATTTTGGAACTTATAAGTTGTTAAAGGAATGAAGTTTACTTATGAATGCTAATGTGATTTAAAGAACAAGAGTAATGTGTTAGTTGTGAATGTTTGTGAATTGGGAACTTGCGTGAATACATTATGAATACATATAATGTGTAATTACTTAATGTATTCATTAATGCATTATTGCAAATGTTTATATTTATAAGGCATGTTAAGTTTGTAACATCCCACTATCATAGGGTACATACCAGAATACCTTGTAGACATTCCAGTACATAACCTATAATAATGGCATGTTAGAGCAATCACATCACTAACTTAATTATGGCATCATCATAAATACATAAATGTCACCAAATTTTAAAACCGAATTCCTCATTTCATTCCATAAAAACTAAACATACATTGTACCTTTATAATATTTTCCAAATATGAACAATGTCAAAACTAAGTACATAACATGCTATATACATGAGGGATTTTACAAAATTTCTAACTAAATCCTTCAGACTCAGTTGACCGACCTTTGAGCCATTTTTCTATTCAAAAGTACAAAAATTATTCTTCTTGTAGAGTCTCTCTGTCGTTAATGTCCTCTCTCGATCTTGAAATATCAATGTTGCAATTTTGATGAGTTTCGCTAACTCACTGATGTAAACATCCTTAATGGTTCACTCAATTCATATCACATATCAACATAGGTAAAAACATAATTCACATCTTTTCATTTAGCATATATCATCACATATCCCATTTTTGTTCAAATACATGACCACATTATATTTCAGTCAATCAAGCACATGTATAAAGTATATATGTAAATGCTTATAAGACTCACTTTCAATTTTTACATTATTGTAACTGAGTACCTAAACTATCTTGTATCCGTTGTAGATACCAGGTTCATTAAGATTGTCCCGTATCCATTGTAGATACCAGGCTCATTGATGTTGTTCTTTATCTGTTGGTGATATAAAGCTCATTAAACAGAACAAGCCTTTGGCTCTTAATCACAATCTAAGCTTAAAGCTCATTTTCAGTGGCTACTCATGTCACAACTCTCATTATCTAATTATGCATTCATGTAATGGAATGCATCACTCATATTCAATCAATCATTCACAATTTAAATCATAATTATCATCGGACCTTGGTCCGGCATTCAACAATCATGTTGAGTAAACACACAGTTAGTCCAAATTCACATTTAAGAAGCATCAAATATCACAGTCCCAATCACAGTCCCAATCACATCTTTAGAACATTTGTAGCCATATGTATCTACTTTAATCTAAGTCAAAAATCATTCCATTTTGACATCTAAAGATCAAGATATGACTAAAATACTGCTGACTGTTCAGTGAAATCATTCCAGTTAAGAAATTCCAACACACTTCATCATTCTCATCCTAAATTCATCAATCAATCTTTTCCGAATCGATTCAGATGGCCCTACATTTTGGTGTAGAGAAAGAAAAATATGTTATAAGTTTGTTGGTTTAAAAATCAAGTCATTTAGAGGTCAGGAGAAGAAGTTGTAGCTAAAAGAATGAAGGATGTTCGCAACTATGGCGCATGGTCATGATCGTGCTTTTGCACGGTTGTGCACTGCGAGACACGTCCTCGTACCCAATCATGCTCGTGCATGATCGTGCTTTCCCAATCGATAGCGCGATGTTACGATTGTGCACTTGCGAGATGCACGACCGTGCCTTCATTTTTCTCCTTGTGCACAATGGTAGAAAGTACCTAAAGCCTCAACTTAGGATGACATAAATGAATCCAAAAATAAGCATTCAGAAGGGAAGATAGCTCATATGTGCTTTACAACCATAGACGATAATGAGGTAACATCTGACTCTAATTTGTGTGATAGTGATTTGACATATGATGAACTAGTTGAAAGTTTAGAAATCATAAATAAGAAAAGAAAGAAATTATCTTCCAAACTCAAGGACGTATAAAACAGCTGGAGGTATGCATGAATGAGAATGACAAGATGAAAAGTGAATTGTGTAACATTAAAGTATCTAAAAATGTGCTCATTAATGACAATCATGCATTAGACACATTAAGGCATGAAAAATTAGACATTGACAAAAAATCAATGTTCTCAAATATTCATTAACCAGATTCACTAAAGGGAGTGAAAACTATTAAAAAAACTAGGAGTTCTAATGCATTTCAATAATAGGCATGAAATAGGATGCAACTATAAAAGTGAAGCCAATTATAAATTCACATTTGTAATGAAAAAATATTTTCATAACAAAGAATCATTGCCTAATGCCAAAAATGAATATGGAGCATCCACACCTAAGCATATGCATGTACATGCCACATCTACAAGGACTCATTCTAAGAGTAGGCATCATGCTTTCATACATATTTCACAATCTAGACATAGAGTTCAATACTCTCAAAGGAAGAATATACATAACTTTTATGATAACATGCAAACCCACTCAAACCCCTTTAGTCCTAAAAGGAGTATGCATCAAACCTTTATTCATAGTAGGTATCATCTATATAATCATGGTAGCTCATCTTACTACCCTAGTAGAACTTCCAACACGTTTAATATCTAAGAAAAAGTACCTCATTATGCATATACACATAAAGTTTCAAGTAATTATATATCATCATCACTCGTATAATATGGTATGCCATTTTTGTGGTAGGTATGAACGTGTTATAGATTTTACTTTCTTAAATAAAGAGTGACAAGCAAACCCTTAAAAATGGTTTAAAAAGAAAGAACCTAATAGTTGCCAAACTTATTAGATAGTTAAAATAAATTGATTGTTTTGTTTTATAATGATCTTAAAAAAAAAGAGCAAATTGTATGTAATAAAGAAGGTAGTTATTGAATTGGTATTTATCTTGATGAATCTAACATTCTTATATTTAAGAAAGTCTTAAAAATATTTGTGTAAGATGCAAATAAATTAGTCTTTAAAGAGAACAAGAATAATCACTAAAGGCTCTTTAAAAGAGCCAATTATTAAACCAACTGTAGATGATAAGAAGGATGAGATGTTTCTAATGAATTAAAAATTTAAGAAGAATCAATGTTTCAGCGATATAATAATTAATATTCAACAAGAAGTAATTATTAGTGCATTATTTTATTTATCAATTTGAGTATAAATTCTTAGTGATGAATGTTTAAGTTGACATTATAAATGAGAAGTTGAACTTTTTTGGTATATTATGTACCTTAGACTTAAAGAATATGTGCAAAACAGGAATATTAAATTAAAAATTATTAATGCACTGTACTAATTGGACAATAATTTTTTCTAAACCAATGAATGATAATATTAGAAGAGAATTAGACATAATTCTATATGATTAAAGTCTCTTTTAATATTTATGATAATTCTAGATTAATATTCTTATGACTTATTCAGTGTTTTGATGTTTTAAATTTGAGTTTAAAGGTTGTTTCACAAGTTATTAGGTTAACTTTTGCCAATATTTTAATGCAATTGACTAGTGTCTTAAAAATTATCATTTTTACCTTTCCAGTAAGTTTATATTGGATGGGTATTTGCTTGATTTTTGGGATTTTATATGTTATGTATTTAAAGATAAATCTTTGAAGTATATGCTGGTAGAAGTATTAGTGGCAAAGAAAAAAAATTCCTTCAAGTCTCACTTCTACTAAACATGCTTTGAAAGAAACATTGAAAGATGATAATTGACTTTAATATCATTAATATGGCCATTTCAAATTTATAAGTTTGATTCTTTTTCATAGCATAATTTAATTGATGAGTTTTTGTAATTAAGCTTGTTGATGATGTTTGTAAAAGTTGTATAGTTAAAAAGCAGCATTATGAATTTTTTCCATCACGCAAGGTAAAAAGAGCTGCAAAATCAATAGAACTAGCTTGTTCATGCGAATGATTTGTAGACTATGTCAATACCTACTCTCAATAACATGTCCTTCGTAACCTTTATTGATGATGATTTAGTAGAATGGTATAGGTCTACTTTATCAAATAAGTCATATGAATCCATCATCTTTAAGAAATTCAAAGCTCATATTAATAAGAAAAGGGAATACCCATTTAAGATTTTACAGAAAGATCGAGGGATAATCTCTCTTTAATGATAATTTTTGTGACGAATCTAGCATCCAAAGACAACTAACAACCAATTTCACTCCCCACATACCTTAATGAAAAAAAGAAAGAATTGAAATCTTGTACATATAAGAAATGGCATGCTAAAATCCAAAGATCTTCTAAAGAATTTTTTGGTAGAAGCAATCTATACATCAATATTTCTTCTTAATTGGTATCTAATAACCATAATGAAGAAATAGATACGATTTTAAACATTGTATAGGTAGAAAACAAAGGCAACACACACACACATACACACACACATGTGTGTGTGTGTGTGTGTGTGTGTGTGTGTGTTGTGTGTGTGTGTGTGTGTGTGTGTGTGTGTGTGTGTGTGTGTGTGTGTGTGTGTGTCGTTTTATCCCAAAAATGGGAAAAACAATAGATGTTTATTTTATTGGGTATAATATCAAATTTTAGAAATATTGATTTTACAATCCTTTTACCAGGAAGCTAATAATTGGCCGTGACATCATATTTGATGATAAAAATTCTTGAAATTGAAAGAATATACAAATATGTGTAGAAGCATTAATAAAAGATGGTGAACATGTAAACACTTACGATGAAGGTTCTAATTCACAAACATTCAACAATTTTGATGATGTTTCAAAATTTTCATTAGGCTATTTTTAATCAAGAAACACCTCCTACGAAACGGAATAAGATTTATACAAATACAAGACAATGTTGACTTCTATAGTTCAAGAACTAATATGCTTTCAAGAAGCTATTAAATCCAAAGAGTTATATGTTAAGGATAACAATTTTACTTGAAACTGATTCAAAATTAATAAAATAAACTCAAATTGATTGGAATTTAAGTCAGAATCAGACTTCAAGGACCAATTTGAAGCCCAATTTGACAATTCAAATCATATTAAATATGTCAAGAGTTTGACATTAAATTAATAGTAATTCAATTGCAAAAGCAATGTATTCAATTGATAAAATATGAAAAAAATTGTGTATAAACTTTACTTCAATAATCATTTGCATAATTTATTTTCCAAAATATAATTTAAAATGGATAAGAAACTCCCTTAATAAAAATATCAAGTTCTTTGTCACTTGCCTATACTGATGCCTGTCCTGAAATAATTAACTTAAAAGATGTGCGAAGGTTGGAAAGACTTCGAGAAGTACTAATTATGCTTAAAAGAAGCAGTGTTTGATTTAAAAATTTTATAACATTTTATAGTATATAATCTAATCTTAAGTCGATTTGAATTAATGCAAATAATAGCGGGTATGAATGCATTTGACGCCAAATCTATAGGACCCCCAAATAATTTAAAGCCCATTTCTAATTCTCTGCCATAGTAGTTTTCTGTTTTGGGGGCCATCTTATTCGAATCCAGATTCTCTGTCTAATATTACTCTATCTTATTCTGTCTCATGCAATCTCAGCTATTTATTTTGTGGGACTCACGCGGGACCCATATGAGATCCACATAAATAAATGGCTGAGATTTATTGGACACAATAAGACACCATAATATTGGACAGAAAATCTGGACTCATCTTATTCGGGTTGTATTCAAAAAAGTATACTTGTTGTCCAACGCTTATCCGAGTTGTATAGTATAGGTTGGCTTAACATATAAATATATAATTACAACATTTAATCTAATCAATTCATTATCAAATGTTGTAATTAAACATAAAGCTAGCTACTGGCAGGGCCATGGTCTCACGATGTAGCCCTGTTGCAAGAAAATGATCTTTATAAGGATGGGGTTAGAAGCAAACAAATGGAACAAATCCCTCAAGTTATTTTTTAAGTTTTCACATGAGATAACAGAGAAGTGCTCTTCACTTTGTCCTGAGACACAGTAAGTGAGGAGTTTACATCTTTTAGGCCATTCTTCGTTGTTAAAAAAAAATAAAAGAGGAGCAAATTTTTCAGTTTCAAACATGCAACCGTACCGTATAGTTTGAGGGGGAAAAGGACAGCCCCAATAGCACAATGCCTGACGAAAGGGACAGGAGTGCCCACCAAGTACTAAGCTTGTGAGGACCATACCCGTTGATGAAGAGACCACTAAGGTGAAAAGATGCATTGGTGATGAGACCAATAAGGTGAAAAGATGCCTCTAATGCAACTATCAGTATTAGTGCCCTATACAATCGCAAGGTGTTGGAATATGCCCCGCATGTGCAAACCTCGGAGTGTTGTGCCCCACCGGGTATGTTTTCTTGGAATCATGCATACATACCACAATACTACTCCTGCATTTGTCTACAGGTATTTACATGCATACAACTTACAAATCTGTCTGTTAATTTCTCATCGGATAAGCAATGAAACAAAGGCAGCTGCTTACCACATCTATTGTAAGTTGTTGGATCAGTCTGAGTTTAGTGCTTATGGGCCGTCACTGCTTGGAGGAATAAGAACACATACCAGTTTCCTATCAGAGTAAAATGTCTCGGCCTTTGATCTTTGTCCCCAGCTTCATACAGGTGTTAGTAAATTAAGAACTTACTATGTATTCAATTGCAAAAAAAAGGTATTCAATTGGTAAAGTCGTCATTATTTTTTTAAAACTTTACTTCAAAACCAGCTTTTGGATTGTTGTCTATTTGATTGTTGTTTGTGTTTTTTGAGTTATTCTACTGTATAATATTTTATCATGACGTGTGAATTGTTTGAGTTGGTTTATTAGTTGTATAATGTGTAAAGAATTATCGAGTTTAAGTTAATGTGTGAAATGTTAAATGCATATGTCCGAATGAACGTAATCAAATTGAGGTTGACGAGTTGATTTTTTTTTTCTTATAATGTCTTTAGTAGCAAATATGTGTTCAAATGAAAGTAAACAAATTGAGGTTGACGGTCATGACTAAAGGATTGGTGTACAACAACATCAACACCCCAATAGAAATTTCATTGAGACGTGAAGTTTGGAAAGGTCCAGTAGTACACAACCTTACTCTTAACTAGTATAGAGACTATTTCCAAATAACGCACACGAATGAATAAAAATAATAAATAAATAAATAAATAAATAAATAAAAAGGAAATAAATAAGTAAGTAAGTAAATAAAAAATAAAAGAATAATAAATGCAAGGAAAATTTAAAAATAAGTAAATAAATAAACATGATGATGATGATGATGACAATAATAATAATAATAGGGAAAAATTAAAATACAATACAATAAAAATAACTAATATATAGAAATACTAGTACAAATAAAAATAAAATAATACGAATAACAAAAGAGATACCACTAATAAGATACTAATAAGAGTACTAACAACAACAACAACAAACATAATAATAATAATAATAATAATAATAATAATACGTAATTAACTAATTACCACCAGTTAATTACCATTGAGACTAACTACAAAGTTGAAAGATATAAGAGAACTATCAAGATCTCATTACGAGGGATCTTTTACCTGAATCCTAACACGTCACAGTTTTCTATTGTAGGTCATGTCCTCGGTAAGTTCTAACATTGTTATATCTTTTTTGATCACCTCCTCCCAATTCTTATTAGGCCTCCTTATTTTTCTCTTACAATCTCTAAATATGATCCTCTCGCATTTTCTTATTAAGGTGTCTGAGTGTCCCTTTTGCCATGTCCAAACTACCTAAGTCTTGTCTCTCTTAATTTGTCCATAATATTAGCTACCTTTAATTTGTCTCTTACAATGACATTCCTTAGATTATCCCTTTTATTAAGGTTGCACATCTAACGTAGCATCCTCATCTCCATTACCATTAGCTTACGACTATGAATTTGTTTGATCGGTCAACACTCCGTCTCATAGAGAATTGTTGGCCTAATTGCTAAACAATAGAATTTGCCTTTATGTTTAAGTGATATCTTCTTGTCACACACAATTCCTAAAGTACCTCTCCATTTCAGCTACCTGATCTGATTCGGTGAACTATGTCTTCATCAATTTCTTCGTTACTTTGGATGATTGATCCTAAATATTTAAAACACTCCTTTTGTGGTATAACTTTTGAACCAATCTTTATCTTCACATCTGTAACCCCTTATGTCCCCAATAGTTACACTCCACATACTCAGTTTTAGTTATACTAAGTCTAAAACCCTTTGATTCTAATGTATCACTCCATAATTCAAGCTTGGCATTGACTTCCTCTTTTGTCTCATCCACTGAAACAATATCATCAACAAATAACATACACCAAGGCATATCCCCTTGAATGTTCTTTGTGAGCTCATCAATTACTACTATAAACAGAAAGGGATTCAAAGCAGAACCTTGGTATAACCCAATATCTATAGAAAAATGCTTTGTATCTCCTCCTATCGTCCTTACTTTAGTTTTTACACCTTCATACATATTCCTGATACTTTGTATGTAAGTCATTAGAACCCCCTTGACTTCTAAACACCTCCATATGATTTCCCTTGGAACCCTATCATACGCCTTCTCAAAATCAATAAAAACCATGTGTAGGTTATGCTATCTTTCTCTGTAGTACTCCATCAACCTTCAAAGGAAGTGTAAAGCTTCTATTGTAGACCTTCTTGGCATAAAGCCAAATTGGTTTTTCAAGACAGGAGCATCCTTTCTTACTCTCTTCTCGATCACTCTCTTTTATAACTTCACAGTGTGCCTAAATAATTTAATGCCTTTGTAGTTGTTACAACTTTGAATATCCCCTTTGTTCTTGTATAAAGTGAACTAAAGGATTGGTGGTATTAGATAAATTCATAGGATCATTAAATAAATTGATAAGATAGAGATAATGAAGTTTTACACATTTGTAACTTAAAAAAAGAACTTTAATGATATTTGTACAAAAAAAAATATAAAGCATTGAATAATACACCTACATCATGCAACTATATAGTCATTATCATATTCATATTATGAGTCGCTTCTCTAGATTATAAGGTACTACAAGTTGAAGGTTAAGCTCCATGAGTTATTTGTGGAACCAAAAAGTTATAAAATTGTCTTCTTCTCTTTCTCACATTAGTTGTAGCAATCATTTCTTGCTAGGTAGGAATATCACCTTCAATATTGCTAATATCATCCTAACCACTGTAAAAAGAACTTCCAATGCCAATTTTGTAGTTTAATCTTTATGCCTTTTGCATTCTAATACTCTTTAAACAAAATATTTATTTGCTATTTCACATTATGACTATATTTCATATAAGACTCCACATCACCTTTGATCTCAACTAAATGCTTCTTTAACTTAGTGACTCTTTCATCTTTCGAATATTTTTTGTGAAGCCCTATTTGGAGACAAAAGTGAGTTTCAGTGATCTTAGACATTTTCATGGATTATTAGAATAATGAACAAGTGAAGTTAAGATGGATAACAATTAATTTGAAGCCATTCCTTAGAGACATGATCGTCTAGAGTACAACACGCACATGTCCTTAACTACACGGTAGTATGTGAAAGCTGTGTAAGAGTGTGAACATGTACAAGATAGATGATGACCTATATGGTTATATAAGATTAGGCACGCCCATGTGTGGAGACTATATAGGTAATTGTAAATGTGTACCGATAAATGGCAAGAGTATAAGACTTACACGGTCATACCCTAGGTATACATGGTCATGTAAGTTGGTCGTGTGTCTAACTAAGACTATGTCTATCCGTGATTCCTTGAAATCTAGTTGGGATACAGTTACCTACATGATTACGTAAGTGATCATGTCAAATTATGAAGCCCTTTTTTTAGTATAAAAGGGAAAATAATGAGGTTCATTGATGTGTGAAAAGAACACTTAAAAAAGAAAAGAAAGAGAGTGAGAGTGAACTAGGAAGTCTTTCTCATTCTATAATTAGTAGTTTTAACAACAAGTTGTCTTTTAAGTTTTAGTTTCATAATTAAATTGAGAGAATTGTTGATTTAGCTTATCAACTTGTGCTAAATATTAAAATTTGGCGGGATTACTTGTAGCTATTTTATGGTATAATTCCATGTAAAGCACAACAACTTGAAATATTTAAACTCTTGTAAGTTCCTATTTCAATTAGTGAAATTGCTTGTCAGTTTGGCCCGTGATTTTTCCTTTTCATTAGAGGATTTTTCTACACACACACACACACACACACACACACACATCAAAGTGGTATTAGAGCCATCAGTCATAGAGGGTGGAATAAGCTCTATGATTAAATTGACATCTATAAACTACTCTATTTGGAGACCCATAATGGAGGATCTTTCATATTGTAAGGATCTTTTCGATCCTATCAATATGGATAGAAGTATGAAGGATGATGTTCTATCTAAACCAAAAAAAAACAAATATATTCAGAAAAGATGAAGCAAAAAACTTTGGGACTAACATCAATATATTCAACCATGTGCCCTAAAAAGTCAATCCATTTGAGTTATGAAAAAAGCTGAAAGGTCTTATAAAAAGAAGACTACCCACAATAAAGCATTTATGATTAGGAGGCTTGTGAATTTGAAACTAAAATCTGGATATCTGTGTTAGAGCACTTTAGTGATTTCTTGGAAATTCTCAACAAACTGATTACCATGCAGATTATTCTTGATGACGAGCTCCAAGCCTCGTTCTTATTGAGTTTTTTATTGGATAGGTGGGTGACCTTAGTAGCTACCATTAGCAGCTCAGCCCCAGAGGGTGCACTCTCCTTAGATATAGTCAAAAAGAGCATGTTTAATAAAGAGATTAAAAGAAAAGAGATGATAGTTGATAATATGTAGGCTTTTATGGTAGAAAGTAGGGGAAGAAGCAAGAGCAGAGGTCCTAAAGGGCGTGATAAGTCTAAGAATCAATCGAAGTCCAAAGATGACAAAAAGATCAAGACCTAGCACTAATGCACCTATTCTGGACACATGAAAAGGTTTTGTTATAATTGAAAGAGGGATAAACAAGATCATCAGAAAGTTGGAAATGATAAAAATACCATTGCAACAGCCTCACGCACAGATGATGAGGTAACATTGATATGCATAACGAGTGAGTGCTTCCATGTCAGTGATTTGTGTTCCGAGTAGCTTGTCAATACAGGGGCCTCCTATCACTGCATTCTAAGAAAGGAATATTACTCTAATCATATGAGCAGTGATTTTGAAAATGCAAAGATGGGTAATCAAAGTTTTATCAATATTGACGATATGGGTGGTATTCAGGTTTAAACCAATGTTGGATGCTTACTAACTTTAAAAGACATACATCATATTCCTAACTTATGCCTAAATTTTCTATCAGCTAATAGACTATATCAGGAAGGGTATCAACACATATTTGGGGATGATGGATAGTGGAAGTTATCAAAGGGAGTGATGACAATTGCCTATAGAGAGTTGTGTTGCACATCGTACAAAACTTAACTAAAGGTATGTGGTGGAGAAGCGTATGCAATTGAGGAAAATACTTCTCCTAATTTATAGCATCGACAATTAAGGCATGTGAGTGGAAAATGGATCAAGTTGTTGGCTAGTAAATATCTTATTTTGGCAAATACATCCATCCTTCTTAATCCATATGATCATTTTTTAAAAGGAAAATAACATAAAGTCTTTTTTAGTAATACTAGGAAAATGGCCAACTTAAAGCTGATGTACTCAGACATTTATGGTCTTATTGAAGAGGAGTCATTGAGAGGCAATAAATATTTTTGTTACCTTTATCAATGATGTAACTGAAAAAAAATGGATTTACATGTTAAAGACAAGGAGCTAAGTATTTGAAGTTTTTCAACATGACATGAAAAAAGAGGAAACAAATAAAAAGTTGGAGTGTCTTAAACTGACAACGGAGGGGAGTACACATCTAAGGAGCTTGAGATTTATTGTGTGAGGCATGAAATGAGACACGAAAAGATAGAAATTGATAATCCACAATATAATAGTGTTGTCAAGAGAATGAAAAGAATAATTAGGTTTGATATATACCCAGAATGTTAAAGCTGCAAATTTGTTTTGGGGTAAAGTAATCATAACCAATATTTACTTGATGAATTGAACACCATCAGTCCCCTTAGGTCTCAACGTTTCGGAGAGAATGTGGATAGGGAAAGACTCCTTTGGTTTGCATATGAGCGTGTTCAGATGTAAGGTATTTAAACATATACCAAAGACTAAAACTTGACTTGAAGATGGCTTATTGCATATCTATTGGGTATGGTGATATGTAGTTTGACTTTAAACTCTATGACCCAGAAAAACAAAAGTTATTAGAAGCAGAGACATCGTATTCCATAAGTGCAAGATAGGTGTAGTACTTAGTAAAAGAGATAAGATTACTCTCAGTAGTTTACCATGTGGTGCCATTATGTTTCCCTTATTTTGGCTTTTTCTAATCAACCCATAAATGAAGGAGTGAGAGAATATGAGTAAGCACACAATGTTAGTGATTAATTACAACCTGGTAATGATGAGCTACATGATCCACATCCAGACAATGGTGTAGAAGAGGCTGATGAGAATAATGGAAAGGGAGAGAAACCTGGTTTGATGGTAAAGGATATTCAACTTCGAAGGTCAACTACAAAGAAAAGGCCTTTTATATAGTATCTGAGTACATAATACCTTCTAATTACTATTTAGTGGGAGCTTGAAAATGTGTAAGAGGCAGAGTCATATGAAGATAAATATCATTGGTTCGCAACTATATAAGAGGAAATGAATTCCTTGAAGAAAGCTAAACCTTATAAGTTGGTGAAACTTCTAAAGGATAAGAAGGCATTGCATAATAAATGGGTATTCAACTATTCAAGATAAATAATAATGGTGACAAGTTAGTGAAGCATAAGGTAAGACATTAAGGGACTTAACTAAAAGAAAGGCATTAATGTTGATGAAATTTTCTCACCAATGGTCAAGATGACTTTAATACTAACCGCATTGGGTCTAATTGCTAGTTTAGATCTCAAACTTGAGCAACTAGATGTGAAAGCTATCTTCTTACATGGAGATTTGGATGAGGAGATATATATGGAACAACTAAAAGAATTAAAGGTTTAGGGCAAAGAGAATCTAGTTTGCAAGTTGAAAAAGAGTTTGTATAGGCTAAAACAGGCACCAAGACATTGATATCGAAAGTTTGATTCATTTATGATAGAAAATGGTTATAAACGAAATTTTGATGATCCTTATGCGTATTTCAAGAAGTTTACTAGTGAAAACTTCATTATTCTTCTTTTATATATTGATGATATATTGATTATGAGATAAGTTGTTAGGATAATCTGCAAGATAAAAGAGGAATTGTCTAAATCTTTTGACTTGAAAGATTTGGGCTCGATAAAACATATTTTGGCACGGAAATGAATCGATATGGGAAAATAGGAAATTATGATTGTCACAAGAAAGATATATTGAAGTGGTGTAAGAAAGGTTCAATATGAAGCATGCGAAGCCAATTAGCACGCCCCTAGTACCTTATTTTAACTTGAACAAGTGTGCTTACACTTTAACTGAAAAGGAGAAAGATGGTATATCTTATATTCCATACTCATCTATTATTGGTTCCTTAATGTATGCAATAGTATGTACAAGACTAGACATAACACAGACTTTTGGGTTGGTGAGTAGATATTTGTCCTATATGGGGAAGGTTCACTGAAAAGCAGCAAAATGTATCTTAAGATACTTATAGTGCACTATCAAATCGAGATTGTGTTTTAGCAGCGGGAGCCAATTCTAGAGGGTTATATAGATGCAGATATGGTTGAAGATCTTGATAACATGAAATCCACTTTAGGCTACTTATTCAAATTTGCTGGAGGAGCCATTCTTGGCAATCCAAGTTGCAAAAGTATGTAGTTTTATCCACAACAGAAGCGTGAAAGTATGTAAGTAGATGCTTTGGTTGAAACGATTCTTTCAAGATTTGGATGTGAAACAAAATGATTATGTAGTATTTTTTAATGACCAAAGGGCCATGGATTTTAGTAAGAATACTATATATCATTCCCACACCAAGTACATTGATGTTAGATATAATTGGTTAAGATTTATGATTGAGAAATAATGATTTGCAGTTGAAGAAGATTCACACAGATAAGAACGATGTTAATATGTTAACAAAGGTGGTTCTACAGAGCAAGTATGAGCTTTATAGTAAGCTCGCTAGAACGACTCTTAAGTAATCATTGATGTGATTCGAGTCTCCTCTAGAATGGCTGAAGGGGGAGATTGTTGAGTGTTCAACCCTACCTAGAGACAAAAGTGAGTTCCGTTGATCTTGGATATTCTCACAAATTGATAGAATAATGAAAGAGTGAAGTCAAGATGGATAAAGGCTGATTTAAAGCGATTCTTGAGAGACATGATTGTGTAAAGTACAACATGATCGTGTGCTTAACTTATGCGGTTGTGTGTTAAGGCTGTGTAAAAGACTACAAACACGTATAAGATATATGATGACCAATATGGTCGTGTAAGATCAAATACGCTCATGTCCTTATCATACACGACTGTGTAAGTAAGTTCAAATGTGTACAAGTGGATGGAAGACTTGAAGACTTACACACTCATGTAGAAGCATACACACACATGTCCTAGGTTACACAACTATGTGACTAACTAAGACCATGTATATCTGTGATTCCTTGAAATCTAATTAGGAAATGATCATCTACACAGTTGTGTAAGTGACCTTATCCAGTTATAAATCCTATTTTTTTGTATAAAAGGGGGAATAATGAAGTTCATTAATATTTATAAAAAGAACATTGAAAAGGGAAAGAAAGAGAGTGAGAATAATTGAGAAGTCTTTCTAATTCTATAATTAGTAGTTTTAGCAATAAGTTGGCTTTTGAGTGTTTGTTTCATAATTAAATTGAGGATGTTATTAATTTGAGGTATTAATTTGTACTCAATACTGAAACTTGATAAGATTACTTATAGCTTTTTATGGTATAGTTTGGAGCAAAGGCTAAAAACTCAGAATCTTTAAACTCTTGTAATTTCCTATTGAATTGGTGAATTTGCTTATCGATTTGACTCGTAATTTTTTTGTCTATACTAGAGGGTTTTTCACGTATATTTGGTGTTTGATTTACTTTCATGTCATATATATATTGCTTTATTATTATTTTTTGCGATGGGTCTCTTGAGATTAGTTGATTGTTCTTAATTGACATTGTGGGAGTTATGATCGGAACTCAACACTTCATACTAAGAACCAATCTAGGATGAATGCAAATTGAATCATCAAATCTTCTTAAAGAGGCTGAATTATCAAGAATACTTAAACTTGCCCCAATTAATTTGTAAAAATAAATAACGATATATTAAAAAAACTAATAACTTTATATCAAAAACAAAGCTTTTTGTATAGTGCTTTACATTTTCTATGTATAAATATCATTAAAATTGCTAGTATTAAGTTACAAAATTATGTGTAAAACTTCATTATCTTCACCTCATCAATTTATGTAACGATGATATTAATTTTTTGGAACACCACTATTCCTTTAGCCATGACTCATCAACCTCAATTTGTTTAAATTAATTTGAATACATATTTGCCACTAAACATGTTATAAGGCAAAAATCAACTCATAAACTTTTATTTGATTACATTCATTTGGACACTTGCATTTCAACGTCTCACACATTTAACTTGGAATCGATAATTCGGTACACACTACACAACCAATGAACCAACTTAAACTCATAAGTTACAATTATTATGTAATAGAACAACTAAAAAAAAGTCAAACAAATAACAACCCAGAAGCTAGTTTTGAAGTGAATTTTAAACAATAATAATAATTATTTTATCAACTGAACACATTGTTTTTTTGCAATTGATTTTGCATATTTGATAAACTTTATATCAAGTAAAGTTTACATGAGCTGGCTTTGAAGAAAGTTTACCACACACAAAAAAAAAAAGAAACAAAAGTACCTGCTTACTACATCAATCATTCTCAGTTTAGTGCTTATTATTCGTGGCGGATACTGCTATCCCACAACTAGAAGGAATTGGAAAATTTACAAGTTTCCTTACCAGAGTAAATATGTCATTAACAATTTTAATGATTTAGTTCTTATGTCATATTAGCAAAGCCAAAGTCCTTAAACTTATTGATTATTAAAATGTCCTATGTTCACATTTACTAGTTTTGACCTTTTATGATGAGTTATGTTTGCATTTATTTACTTTGGTTTGTCCAACTTGATGTTGTAATCAATGTAGGAAGATCCATTGAAATTTTCGTAGTGGAATTGGGTGCAAATCTTCTTTCTTAATTATAACATTAAATCCTTGTTATTAATCTTTTATTGACCAATAAAGAATTGAACGAAAGCACAAGTGCATAATTAGTGTAAGTGGCGTCAACAAAAATAATAATTACTATAACACTTGAAGATAAAGTCGAAAATGATAAGTTTATCTCAAAGAAGAAAAGCAAATGCTCATGTCATGTTGATCTTAGTCGAATAATCATTGAGATTGAGTGAACAAGAAAAAGTAAAAAAAAATCGGAATACTTAGCCGCCTTGTCACAAACACGCAAGTTTTTATCTTATTAAATAGTATCTCTTTTATAAAGATCCATAATTTGTCAACTTGGTATTTAGCCAATCCTTATCTTCATTTTCCTCCATTGTTCTAAGTCAACTCCTCTGCTGTTGACGTTCCTTTCCAGGATTACCAACATTGTTGATTATGGTTTGATGTTTTTAGGATCAGTTTAGTTCATGAAGACAATTTCATCAAAGAAATATAACAATTCTAAAGATCTAAGAGACCAACTTCATAAGATTCAACAAGTCCTGCGTGCTAATTTGATACCAAAACTCCGGTTCCAATCCAACAATTATAATCAATCAAACATTGAGGATGACATAAATGAGGTCTTTGTAATGTGTCTATCCCTTTTATCAAAAAGAAAAAACATAGAGGATGGCATGACTCTCGCAAGCAAACAACTCATCTTGGTCTTACTAGTAGGTCAGGCCTACATGATCCAAACTGGATATGGTGTGGATTTCTTTTCTCCAAGCTAACAGTTGTTAGTTAACCGCACATTTATGTTAAAGTTCCTAGTTCACTGCCAGCTCCATAAATGTCCGAAAGATAAATGCATGTCCCCATCAACTATCTTCTGCTTCGAGCCTCCTTATAAAGATTACTTAAGATGCATATGTACCACTCTATCACGAACATTAAAACATCTATTGAAAGCTATGCAGAGAACTTTCCGATAGGAATCTCTACTTTTTTTTTACAAGGGAAAGAAACAAATTACATGATCCTCCGAGAGGTGCTAACCCCTGCCATATCCTCTAGTAGGATAGTGTTACACCCTGAGGGTGCACTAACAAAAGTGGTGATCCTGAGATCCAAATTAATAGCAAGGTTGGCAAGCCAATCAGCGCAGCGATTTCCCTCTTTATATGTGTGCCGTGGAAGAACGACCCAGTTGCAAGTGAGGAGTTCATAGATGCCCAGAACTAGAGGGTTGAGTGATATAATCCGGTATGAAGCGTCAGACAGCAGGTCCTTGACCATGAGAGAGTCCAGCTCGACTACCACGCGCCGGAAACTAAGGGTTCAGCCAAGGTTCATACCCGAATAGACTCCCCAGAGTTCTGCCAAGACTGGGGAGCACCAACCAATCTTCTGTGTGAAGCCTCCTAGCCAATCCCCCGAGCTATTCTGAATAAGCCCACCCGCTGTGGCCGAAGAGTTTATGCTGTTAAAAGCACCATCAGTGTTCAGTTTAACCCAATCCTGGGTGCTTTCCAATCCTCTTAGAAGATATGTCAGGACTTGTCACTTGTCGCCCTTGACACATTTTGTAATTTGTATCGTTTTCTTTCCCTTAAAAAAATCTATTAAAAGTAATGAACGAGTTGATACCAGGTCTACCGGAAGAAATAGCGTTGGAGTGCCTAACTCGGTTGCACTACTTCACTCACTGAGTCGCCGCTGGAGTTTGCACACGGTGGCGCCATCTTTTCAAAAGCAGAGACTTTTACCACCACAAAAAGCAAACGGGTCACATGCATAGAGTCGTTCGCCTCATACAGGCGTTGTCGGAGGAATCCAGAAGAAGGAAAGTGGTCAGTTTCTCCAAATATGGGGTATCTATATTTTACCCCCTTAATGGCACATGGGAGCGGCTCGAATCAGTTCCTAGGTATCCAGATGGGCTTCCTTTATTCTACCAAATGATCAGTCTGGAAGGGAAGTTGGTTCTTATAGGCAGATGGGACCCAATGAATTATGAGCAGGTGACTGACATGTTTGCATATAAGTTCATGAGTCAACGGTGGAGACGTGGGAAGGACATGCTGGGGAATCGTTCTTTCTTCGCTATAGGAGAGTTAGAGGGAAGGGTGATAATTGCTGGTGGACACGACGAGAACAAGAACGCATTGAACATAGCGTGGGCATACCATGTGGAAAAGGACGAGTGGAGGGAATCAGATAGAATGTCGCAAAAGCGAGACGAGTGCAAGGGAGTTATGATTGCGAAGGAGTTATGGGTGGTGAGTGGGTACAGAATAGATGGTTAGGGGAGGTTCGAGGACAGTGCAGGCGTGCTAGAAATGGGGGAAAAGGGGTGGAGTTGGAGGAGGGGGGGCCTGAAAAGAGATGCAATGTCCCAGGTCGTGCATTAGGGTGGACAAAGGTGGCAACATTTTCAAGAGGAATGATGTTGGTGTCCAGTTGGAGTTGCGAAATAGGTTGTTTATTTCCAGATCTGGATCATCAGCTCACTAAGGCTTCTTTTTTGTTACTACGCACGATCATTATCATAAACTGAATGTTCCTTTCGAGTTCTCTAGCTTTGTTCAATCTGGATGCAGTGTTGAGATTTGATTTCAAATTTGCAAAAGGGTAAAGCTAAATTTGTCTGCATTTTTCTAAGTTACTATATTCTTCTTATTACATCAATAGACAAGAGTTCCATTCCTGGTTCCTTCCTTGTTCCTTCCTTCCTACCCCTCATCGCTAGCAACAATATAGCATAATCTTTAATTTATCAACAAAACTACACAGCTCTAAGGAAGACTTATTCCAACATTTCGCATAGTTTGCAAAACAGAAGCACTCAAAATGATACTGTAATAAACAAGATGAACATCATTATCTATCTGGGCTTAGACACCCCAAATATATAAAGCCATAAGGTGGTGGTGGACATAGTTAATCTACCTATGCCAATCATAAAGGGTGGATAACTGAAACCCATCTTAGTAGAACGATTAAACGAACTGAAATAGTTGTGACCCATACAGTAAACATCCAAATAACAAACAAGGCAACTTCGCTAATAGCTCACGTCCCACACACCATCGGAGATGAGTCCAAATATTGGCTCGCTACGTCCACTATAATCAATCATCTAGACTAGTCAGGTCTCTGGCTTCAGCTCCTTAAAATATATAAGGATCTCAAGTAAGATCTACCTCTATACCTCATATCTATGGGAGAAATTGACCTACCGTCATATAAAGGAATAATATATCAGCCATGAAATTTGACAGAATCATCAATATGAAAGTCTTTCAACTTTAAATACAAACTCTCCAATATCTAACTTCTAACAGTTGCATATTATCCATTCACTCCGATCAGAAATGTTGGACCCTGAACTTTTCTTGAAATTTTGAAGTGTCAAGTGGCATGAAATGAGAAAATTAGAATGAATTAAAAAAATTAAGAATGAGTATTGTTAGATGAGATTAAGATATATTGAGGTTTCTGTTAAGGTATGGCCTAAAATGGCGTTTGAAGTTTAAATGAAATTGTTAGTGAATAAATTGCTTTAATGGAGTTAAA
>JAOSBP010000005.1:30660217-30675553 GCA_027563825.1 Erythroxylum mucronatum
CAATTTTAGTAAACATGTTTTGCAATTTTCAATTTTAGAAAATAATTTTTTCAATATTAATTAGTAAACATGTTTTCTACAATTTTCCACTGAAAATGAAAATTGAAAATATATGCAAAAAATCAAGATAGAAAACAAGAAACAGTTTTCTGAAAGTAAACACACCCCTAATGTCCCAAACCAAAAAAGTCTCGATAGGGTGAACCAGGAGGCTAGAAACCTAAAAGCGAAAACGAGAACAAAACCCTAGAAATAAACACCATAATTAAGAAGATTACCAACATACAATCAGTAACACCAGTATCATCATATCAAATGCATACACAAACAGATATATAAATAGACCTGAAACGACGCTTTATAAGAGATTTTTCTCTAGAGAGATGAGCAAGTTTATTTGAAAGCGGATTCCGGAAGCTTCTGCCTATTTGGGCTATATCACATCATGCATCGCCACTTACTACCCTCAACGGGGAGTTCAGATTCTTTGTTTAACATTATAGTGTCTTATTGTGTCCAATAAATCTCAGCTATTTATTTATGTGAGTTCCGCATGGTTCCTGCGTGGATTCCGCAAAATAAATAACTGAAATTTTATAAAACAAAATAAAACAGAGTAATATTAAACAAAAGATCTGAACTCTTCGACAGAAATCTCCCAACATCTAGGTGTCAAGATTATTCATATGCCGCAGTAGATGGTCAAGATTACTTTCAGCTTTAAAATCTTACGGGTTTTTCGGCCCAATAATTATGGGTTATGTGAGCCATTTTAAACGCTACCCGAATGAAGCCTGCTAGGGCCCTTAAACCCCTGATAAACCTCGTCTCCTCATTTGTTCTCTCTTCCATAACCTATTAGCTTTAAAAATATTGCCGTTGGAAAGCCGATAGAGAAGGAACAATCTTACTTGTTAGGGTTTTTGGAACTTGTCAATTGAACGATAATGACAGCTCCTTCGAAGAAGAAGTCTCAGAACAAGAACTCGAAGAGCGAAACCAAATTCAATAAAGCATCGAAGAAGCAGTTCAAAGGCAATAGGAAGGATTCAAACGACGCCACTAAAGATGAAGCCGTTGCGTTGCAGCTTGAAGACGACGTCCCTGACTTTCCTAGAGGTTTTATTCTTTCGCCATCATGCAACTTGACATCCTGTTTGCTTTCCAAGAAAACTGAGGAACTAATACTGATAATTATGGAATACTTGTTTCGTTAATTGGAATGACATTTTCATTGATTGTGGTAATAGTTATCTGCAATCAATTTGTGCACTATTTTTAATGGTTATGTATTTTAAAGGTGGAGGTGGCTTGTTGAGCCGAAAAGAACGGGATGACATTGCAGCAGAAGTGGATGCTGAATTTGAGGCTGAGAAGAGTGTATTAAAGAAGACTAAAAAGACGAGGAAGAGGCCCCAGAACAAGAGTCATTTGGCAGAAGATGATTTGGGTTCACTTTTTGGTGATGGGTTAGCTGGCAAACTGCCTCGATTTGCCAATAAAATCACGCTGAAGGTTTGGATTAAAATTACTACGAAATATTAATTGAACTGAAACAAAGTGAATTTATTTCTATAGAAACATATGCATATGTGGATATATGGTCAGTTTTATGTTGTCGTTTGAAAGTAAATGGAATAGACGAATTCATGTGATATAGTTAGAATAACAATTAGTTTCCTTGAAGGGTGACTTAATTAGTGGAAATGCAAATTGGAAACTGTGAATTGTATTATCTTTTCTTGTTGTTTTGAATTCTTTTGTACTCTGTAGCACTGTCTTAGTTGATATAGTAGGATCATTTTGTTTAATGGAAGGAGAAGGATGATTTTTAACAAATGTGATAAGGTATGACTTTTTCAAGAAGTTATAACTTCTCAAGCATAGAGATATTTGATTTTACATTTTCTGATACTAAAGTTACTATTGAAAACTTATCCTTTATTTCATTATTGTTAAAAGAGGAGGGTGTTAGGATGCTATTTATGATGAGAGTTTGTTCTAGAGTAGTGAATGTATAATTGACAATGATTGGTTTTCAAGATCAGTAAGCTGTGGGCTTTTCTGCTGCAATGTAGTTGCACTTGATTATCCATTAAGGCTTCTTGGTAGCATAGCTTGTAGAATCATCTTCGTTAAGTGCAATTACTCTGTGTCTAGTCCTATAAAGCAATTTATTGTTCAAATTGAGGAATTGTTGGAAGCTAAATGCACACACACACGAGTATTTAGTACTCAAGATTTGGATTGAGGGTTTCTAACTCTTTCACATTTTTTGTTTGGTCCAAATTTCATGAAATAGATTTATCATATTTGGTACTGCTACAAAACTTCTGGTTAAGTTTCTTCTCTACATTCGTATGCAGAACATTTCTCCTGGAATGAAGCTTTGGGGAGTTGTTGCTGAAGTAAATGAGAAGGATCTTGTAATTAGTCTTCCAGGTGGCTTGCGTGGGCTAGTACGACCCAAAGATGCACTTGATCCTATTTTTGACAATGAAATTGAGGTACTTAGAAGAAGGATTTCTTCTTGTTTTGTTTTTATGATTTCATAAGATTGTTTTGTATAATTTCTTCACACTATAATATGGTTCTTCGATACCAGGACAGTGAAAGTATTCTTCCAAGCATATTCTATGTTGGGCAACTGGTTTCATGCATCGTATTGCAATTGGAGGATGATAGAAAAGATAATGGAAAGAGAAAGATCTGGCTTTCCTTACGTCTTTCATTGTTGCATAAAGGCTTCTCTATAGATGCTGTTCAAGAGGGGATGGTAGG
The DNA here is from genome assembly GCA_027563825.1 of Erythroxylum mucronatum. Classification (NCBI taxonomy): domain Eukaryota; kingdom Viridiplantae; phylum Streptophyta; class Magnoliopsida; order Malpighiales; family Erythroxylaceae; genus Erythroxylum; species Erythroxylum mucronatum. Next base: position 30,662,999 of record JAOSBP010000005.1, read on the forward strand.
GAAACTCAAATGTCTGAAATAATATTTGCTAATCACATAGATTGTCATATATAGTACCATTTGTGTGAAATTGTGATCCCTCATGAGCATTTAATGCAAATTTGAAACTTGAAATAGGTTGAGTTGGGTATTACAAACAAGATTTAACTAAAACATTACTTAGGAGGCTGAACCCTAGTGCAAAAGAATATGAATCTTAATCTATTAAAGGATTCTATACAAAATATTTGGTCTTATTTTTACGTGATCGTGCTTAAATCTGATTGTGATGCAAATTTCTTGTCCTATGTTGTTATGTAATTTGAGCTACAAAAAGCATTATATGATGCAAGGAATGATGTGAATGTAGTCCAAGTTTATAAATAATCTAGCAATGGGATAAGGTGTGGCCTAGTTTTAGATAAGCTTCTGAGGATAAGTTAGACTGTCAAGACTTGCTTATGAAACAATGTATCATTATCAGTTAATTGTTGTAGTCTAAAATAACGATTAATCACTTCTCCATGGAATGAAATCCAATAATCTAAGAACCTATTATAGTAATTGTTCCACTGATCTGTGTGAAAAATTGAATTGCTAGTTTAGCTTCTGAAAAGATAAAAATAAGGTTTAGCCATGACTCATGACTAATAGTTTTTCATAGAGGTATTGCTATGGATTTTCATACAATAGTTTTATATGGTGGGATGTTTATCTTTTAAAATCACAGTATCTTTGGGCTTGACACATCCTGCTGAAAAACAAAACAAAAGCCTCCTTATACCTTTTATCATATTCTTAAAGTGTTAGCAAGGTCTCTACAGATTACCATCATGTAATGGAATTGCTTCAGAGTATGAAAAAGCTCCTCAGATGATAGGTTCTAAAAATGTGACATTTTTCCTCAGTCATCTTTTCTGTCTTTTTGGTGGTTTAGATTCCAATTTATGTATATCTTTTTGGATTTAGCATGTCTCTAAACTGACAATAGCCTTTCAGGTTTAGTTTCAAATTTTGGCCACCTCAATTCTAGTTAAAGCCTATAGATAACTTTTGACTTTTACAATCATTTTAGATTGGTAGTTGTGAGATTAATGGTTGCAAATTTGAAGTTAGTTGACTGGAACCTATTTTGTGCCACTCACGTACATATGTATCCTTTACTTTGATTGTTGGGAAAAACTTTTATTAGATGTATGTTTTCAAATTAGTTGGTCATCAAATTTAATCTGATGGCAAAATATGCTCTTTTCAATTAAGCTTGTCCAGCTTATCGGCAAAAATGATGAATTTATGTTTTTGATGAAGGCACCAGTTATTATATTGTTGATAATTTGATTAATTACATAAGAGAGGCAGAAATATTATAGATCCTACAAGAGGCATTGTTTATAATTTCAGGTCATCTCCGCATATGTGAAGAGCATTGAAGATCACGGATACATCCTTCATTTTGGTTTGCCTTCATTTACGGGGTTTTTGCCAAAGGACAGCCAAGCTGGTAACTTTCATCTAATGAACATTTGGTGCCTTCTATTTAGTTTAATCATTAGACTGACACTTTCATGCAGCATTTCTTTCTTTATTCTTTGAGTCATACATAGTTCTGCCTTCAATTTCTGTTCTGTACTTGTTGTGGAGATGAGAATAGAAAATGGTCATGCAGTTTTATCGTTGTTTTTGCTGTTGAGTTGTTACTTTATTTTTTATTTTTGGTGAATAATCAATGGTTTCATTTCCCCTTCATCTGTTGATGTCTTTGCAGAAAGTGGAGAAACAAAAGTGAAAGTGGGGAAACTTTTGGAGGGGGTTGTTAGAAGGATTGATAAATCTCGAAAAATTGTTTATCTGACTTCTGAGCCAGAAACAGTTTCTAAATGTGTGGTGAGCCTTTGTCTTTTAATGGTTTTATTTATCTTGTTTTTCCAAATAATTTCTGGGTTGCTGGATTATTCTGAAGCGAACTTGTTGACCTGTTCTGAAGGTGAAGGATCTGAAGGGAATTTCAATTGACCTTCTCTCTCCAGGGATGATGGTTAATGCATGTGTGAAGTCAACGTTGGAAAATGGTATTATGCTGTCATTTCTGACATATTTTACTGGAACTGTAAGTTCGTCCCATCTTTGTCTTCCCAGTTGACTCCAACAGGGTTATCCTATTGCTGCAGATAACCCAAGTTTTGTTGTTGTTCATATTCTTGTTTTCCATTGCTTTTCAGGTTGACTTATTTCATTTACAAAATATCTTTTCCTCATCAAATTGGAAGGATGATTACCCGAAAAATAAGAAGGTCTGCATCTTATCTTAGTCCTTAACTGATGACGTGTGAACACAAGTAAGAGTTGCTTGCTACTTGGTTTTTGTTGTCAAGAGGCAAATGCTGGTCTTGGTTCCTACCTCTTAACTCCTATAGAGTATTGCTTTTTGTATTCATTTTCTCTATGTTTTCTTTCCATTTTAATCAAGTAAAAATGATGACATATCCTTTTGATGGATTGATTTAAGATAGATGCATAAAACAATTACATCTTATTTTGATTGGTAGTTTGTCCTTTGGGAGCACATCTTGCTTGCATGATATTCTGCTTATTATAATGTTCTTCTATTTCCTATACTCCCGGTTGAATATTTGTGCGACTGCTGGTTTCATATATCTAATATGTAGCGGTTATAATGACTGACGGTTTTCTACTGTGACATTGTTGATTATTTATTTATTTTGATTTAGGTGAATGCGCGAATAATATTTATTGATCCCTCTACTAGAGCTGTTGGCTTGACTCTCAATCAGCATCTTGTTCACAAGAATGCTCCTCCCTTTGTAAGCTCATTTCTTCTCTTTTTCTGTGTGCAAAAAGGTATGGTTGTCATCTTTTGGATTTTCTGGGTTTTAAGAGGTATTCTTCATAAAACAGAACTCAATTTATGCGCTTTTCTATCTTGAGACAAATTTGTCCATGGCTTTACTCAAATCCTGTGATTTATTTCATTGGCAGAACAATTTTCATGATTACTTACTCAACATTGAATATCACAAAAGGATTTGATATTCCGTGCTTTTCCAATACCAATCACCTTGATCTAGGCACTTACCTTTTCTTTTAATTTTACACACACTATATTTGTTTAGCTTGGTAACAGTCTCTGTCAGCTACTATGTTGTACATTTTGTGTGTATGCATGCACAATTGTCTAGAGTGATGTTTTATCTGGAATGCAGCATGTTAAAGTAGGAGACATCTATGACAATGCAAAAGTAGTCAGAGTGGATCGAGGCTTGGGAATACTACTCGAAATACCTTCTTTTCCGGCTTCAACGGCAACATTTGTTAGTGTATGATCTTGATATGATTTTGTTTATCAGTTCTAGTCATTATACTCTTGCTTGGCTATTGTTAAATTGAGATGCATTTGTGACAGGTATCTGACGTGGCTGAAGATGGGGTTCAGAAACTTGAGAAAAAGTTCAAGGAGGGAAGTAAACTTCGTGTTCGAATACTTGGGAGAAGGCATTTGGAAGGACTTGGCACAGGGATTTCAAAGGTTACTTTTTTGCCTTATAAAGGATATCCTCTCTGAATAGTTGAAGAGAATCCATTTTATAATTTGGCCGTCAATAAATGTTGCTGGTTACACTTGTATTCCATGAATTAGTTTGGTGTTCTTTTTCAAGTTACTTGAGGAACTTGATATCCTATTTCCTTCTACTAGTTGATTGACATTAAAGGAGTTTTTTTTTTGTTTTTGGAAATTTATGGACATTATATAAGTTGTTAAAGCATGCTCGTTATTACCTGTGTGAAGGTGTTAACAAGCAGTTTAAACTGTTTTACTAATTAAAAACACACATTTCCCAAATGGTTATCTTGTTTATGAAGGAAGTGAACCATGTTAGTTATGAAATCATTGATTTGTTGAACTCTTTCTTTTTCCAATGGGAGCTTCTTAGTTGGATTTTATGGTTTGTTCTGACTTTGGTTCTAGTCCTTTACAAAAGCTTTATATCCTTCTGTATTCTTCGAAGTGGGAGAGTTCATTAGCACATATGAGTAGGTCTCATTCACAGTCACAGAAAGCATAATTGTCTTAATATGGTTTCTCTAGTAGCATATTAAGTTTCAGTTGCTCAGTGCTTGAATGAGTTGCAGGATGAGTTTGTTTGTTTGCTGGGGCTTCATTTTGCTAATTTCCTTTCCTGCCATGCAGGCTAGTGCTTTTGAAGGTCCTGTATTCACCCATTCAGATGTCAAACCTGGGATGATTGTAAGGGCTAAAATTGTAGCTGTTGACAGGTTTGGTGCTATTGTGCAATTTCCAGGCGGTGTGAAGGCACTTTGCCCTCTTAGGCATATGTCTGAATTTGAGATTGTGAAGCCTAGGAAAAAATTCAAGGTTATCATTTCTTATGCCTCATATAAGGATCTGGATCGAGTACTTGAGTAATTGCCTATAATATCATCTTGCTTTTTATTAGCTTACATGTGCTTTTGTGTAGGTTGGAGCTGAGCTTTCGTTCCGTGTGCTTGGCTGCAAGTCGAAGAGAATAACCGTGACTCACAAGAAAAGCCTTGTATAGTCTCTCAAATTTCTCTATGCTAGCTTTTAGTTTGATTCTTTATAACTAACCAATTTTTTTATAATCATTTTCTGAAGTTCATCCTTTTTTTATCAATCATGTGCGTCAATATTCTTGCCTCTCAATTTTGCACTTTCTTATTGCTATCACATCCCAAATTAATTTATATGCTTTCTGTCCATGTTTGTTCCAATCAACAATGTATCCATTGTTGTCTCAATTGTTGGAATGCGTAATATGTCCAGGCTGGGTATGAATTTATTTATTGAATATTCCACACTCTATGACCTGATGTTCACATGTATTGCCATATTGTTTGTGTGGGTTGTGCATGCGTGCTTGAAGGTATTTATACTCACTGGTGTCAAGAACTCTGTAGATAAGCTCTTCCAGAATCAATTGTGATGTAGAATTATTGCATCCAAATTGAAAAACGCCCTTTCTTGCTTAATTAGCCTGATAACTATTTGTATCTTTCACAATGTCAGCATTTCTCATTTTTTCTGTCCTTACTCTTTGTGCTTGTCTCCAGCAAGAAAATTGAGAGGTTTAGTATGTTTTGCCGTGATTTTGTGTATGCACTTCTGTTGCACTTTATTGTGGTGATGCATTGCTTACATACCTTTTAATTGTTTTTGTTAATTGGAGAAAACTCTGTTTCCTTCACATGCAGATTTATAAATTTTTAGACATTCTTGCTCTTGTCTTATAATTATACGTTTTATATATGTTTTGCAATAATGTCTGCAAGTTTACAGTTCTATAATTACAATCTTACACATTGATTATTGAATGATGATTTGACAGGTAAAATCAAAACTTCCAATTCTCAGCTCGTATACTGATGCCAACAATGGACTGGTGACACATGGTTGGATAACAAAGATTGAAAAGCATGGCTGCTTTGTCCACTTTTACAATGGAGTCCAAGGATTTGTTCCAAGGCAAGTTTTGAAACATTTGGACTTGCTTTTTAATGACCTATTTCTGTTGTGTGGTTGCTCATGCTTGAATTACTGTGCTAATAAATAAATTCTCCTGTCCACATTTGCTCATTATTACAACAACCAATGAGATAGGATTTCTATGACCGGAAGAAACATAGTTTAACTCTACTTGATAAGCATTGTCCTTTTATTGATGTATATTGGACATGATTCTGGATGCATCCTATTATGTAGGCTTAAGTAGCAAACTAGAATTTAATGATGAATACCAGTAAGGTTTATTGCATAGCCTATGGATAGCTGAAACTAAATATTCTTTTGCCTTCTAAGAAGCTATTTTCAAATGGGCTCTATCTGGAGTGTTGTGCATTAAGAAGAATGATGTTATCTGGTGTAGTGTGGAATAAAGTGTCAATCATGATGAAAGGGAGGCTGGTACATGCCAATAAGGAAGGCGATAAAGGAAGTGATGAACTTTTGAATTGCCTTCCCATTTATTACATAAATGAGATTTATGCGTGAATGGTGCAGCTAAGACATTGAGATTTTGGTGACACTAAATGTATCTTAGGACTTATTTCCCTCATAACTTATGAAAAATTTTCGTGTTTCTCCTGTATTTATTTGAGACCTGTAGAACACTTGTGGTTGGAACTCCCTGTTGCCCACCAAAATATAAAGGACAGAATGATTTTTTTATATTGCTCCCATGGAATTTATTTTGTCCTGTGACATACAACAATTTCATGTTTGACCTTATGGTTCGCTCCTTCTTGATGTTTTCAAGTTCTGCCTTTTGGGGAAAATTATATGAACTTCAACTGGATGATCAATTCTATAATCATGATATTTGTAGAAGATTTCCAGATATAAATTGGTGCTGCATCTTTTTGTATAGGGACTTTTATGCTAATATGAATGTAGATGATAAACATTTAACTTCTGTTAATATGAAGAGGAAAGTCTCCTCTTCTGTTAGTATTTTCTTTTGTTGTTTTTGCCTGTCTGTTTGGATATTTGTTCTCTTCTTTTTTTTGTGTTTTTTGCTTTCGTAATGCTTTCTGTTTTCATTAATTTCTGTTTTGCATTATATGTGGGTCTGTTGAAAATAACATCTACCAGGTAGGAGTAAGGCTGCGTATTACTGGACTTCTCCAGACTCATGTTTCAGCGGGACCCTCACTGAGTGTTGTTGTTGTTGTTGTTGCAATATATTGAAAATACTTTGGTGGTTATTCTGTTTTTACAGTGGTCATCTTCTTTCATCTCTAACCATACATGTCTTTACTGGTTGCTTTAATTTGAACCAGATCTGAGCTTGGTTTAGAACAAGGAAGTGATGCTAGTTCAATGTACCATGTTGAACAAGTTGTCAAATGCAAAGTAATACACTCTGTTTCACGACGGATCATCCTCAGCTTTGAAATGAAGCGTGCAAGGTTGGCTTGTTGCTGCAGTTATTGATACTAGTTTGTGTAAATTTAAATAGATGTTTCCTCTTTAAATACTGTGATGTGACACCTTCAGATTATTGGCTGTTATTGTTTACACTATTTGTTCTTAAAACCTTCTTGCAATATTAAGGGTATTTGATACTTGGCATTACTTGTCTATCAAACTTGGCCTTAGTGTTTTTCTGCCTTATTTTTCATAGTGTTACTGGTATTATTTCATTGTGCTTTTGAAAAACGTCTGATGAAATGAGTATTAAGGATTTTGTGAATCTACACCAATGTAGCTTTTAATGCACCCTGGGTCTCGTGAATTTTTTAGGTGACTCCTTAATATTTGGATTTGAAATGGCAGGGTTTCTGAAGAAGATGCTGTCAAGTTGGGTAGTGTTATTCCAGGAATTGTTGAAAAAGTAACTCCTTTTGCAGTTATTTTGCATGTTAACGCGAGTGGCTACTGGGAGGGTAGAATATCTATCGAACATTTAGCAGATCACCGAGGTGCATGTTCTTCTTTCTTCTTATATTGTTTGTGTACTTCCAATTATTATTCTTCTGCCTCACCATCTTCATTAATACTCTTATCTCAGTTGTTTTGTAGTCATCAATCATCTCCCTAGTATATTCTTTCTCTATGCAGGGCATGCCTCATTGATGATGTCACTCTTGAAGCCTGGTTATGAGTTTGATCAACTTCTTGTCTTAGGTACTTCATAAATCCCTGTTAAATATTTTTCGAGGATCAGTATTTCCAAATATTTTTCAACCATTTGTTCTTACTGTCTAAAATGATGTAGATCTGTTCAAGACATACTTTATATGTGAAATAAGTGAAGTAGGTGTACAATTGAACTTTACCCTTCTTAATGTCCCATAGAGATGACTGAGATTGTCAAATTCACCTCAACATGATCACCTTTTCAGTATGTTAATTCCTAGCACAATCTAATAAATGTTTTAACAAAGATATCAAACACTGAGGCCTATAATTTCTGTTTTGAAGCCGTTTGAGATTTTGTCAATAGGTTGCCACATCTTCTCTTGCTTGTGGGAAAGATGTCATGTTCATAATTAGCTGTTACTAACTCTTAAAGATGATCTTGCATCACTGCAGATATTGAGAGTGACAAATTAATTCTCTCTGCTAAACATTCTCTTATCAATTCGGCTCAAGAGCTGCCTTCAGATTTCAGTCAGATTCATCCACATTCAATTGTCCCTGTATATTTCCTATTTCCATATGGGCATGCCTTTTAATTTTTAAAGCATTTCTTAATATCAGCCTATTAAATGTAACACTTGCGTGTTGTGGACCAGGGGTATATATGCAACATAATAGAAACTGGCTGCTTTGTACGTTTTCTTGGACGTCTAACAGGATTCTCTCCTAGAAGCAAGGTGCATACTTCGTCCAACCCCCTTCCTGTAATGATTTAGTCATGTAAATTGGGTTAACTTTATGTTATTATACCTTTTTTTTTCCCTCTTATATGTAGGCATTGGATGACCAAAGAATCCAGCTTACAGAAGCCTTTTATGTTGGCCAATCTGTTTGTAGTAATATTCTTGATGTGAGTGCACTGGGATTGAAGTTTCTTCCATAATTTGTTTGAATTGTTTATTGAAAGGTTTTTTTTTTCAATATCCAAGGTAAACAGTGAAACAAGTAGAATAACAGTCTCGTTGAAGCAGTCATGCTGCAAATTGACAGATACCTCCTTCCTCCATGGATATTTTCTTTCTGAGGAGAAGGTAAAAAAAAAGAAAATCGTATCTTTAATGCGTTCTAGTTGCTATAGATAATTAACAATGCTGCATGCTATTTTTGTACTAGTCATCTGCGTCGGGTTGTGATGAATCATAAAGCGTAATGCATTTTCTCAATTCCTGCAAGGTTTATTTCAATTGGAGTCACTTTGGACTTCCTTTTCTTCGTTTTCCTTTTGTAGATTGCAGAGCTACAATCTTCAGAATCTAAGGGAACTGATTTGAAGTGGGTGGAAGGATTTGACATTGGTAGTGTAGTTGAAGGAAAAATTCAGGAATTGAAGGAATTTGGAGTTGTTGTTAGCTTTGCTAAATATAATGATGTTGTTGGTTTTCTTACACATTACCAACGTTAGTCCTCTATAAACATTTATAGATTGATCCATTTCTTTCAAATTCTGATTTCAACTGCTTATAAATTAGACATTATGATCTTTACAGTAGGTGGAACAAAGGTGGAAACAGGGTCCGATGTTCAAGCTGTGGTTCTGGACGTTGCCAAGACAGAACACCTTGTTGATTTATCTCTAAAGCCAGAGTTCTTAAATAAAGCTCTAGGGAAGAGCTCCAATGGCCAAGTTCAAACCAAGGTTAAGCCTTTTTCCTTTTTCCTGAATATTAGCATTGTACTTCTATTCTTGATCTTCTTGACAATGTTACTGGAAACTGAGTGAAAAAGGTGGTTCAGGGATGACATTTGCATTGTCCACCTTTCATGTAAATTATTTCACGTGAAATTTCTTCTTTTTCGGTTTCAGTAATAAAGAGATTGGCTTCCTTTTTGTAGTTATTATATTTGGATTTAAACTTAACTGTTGTTTCATTCCAGAATCGCAAAAGGAAAGTTTCTAAGGGCTTTGAGGTCCATCAGACGATAAATGCCATTGTTGAGATAGTGAAGGAAAATTACCTGGCAAGTATTTTGAGTTAGTGCTAGTTATGAGTTGTGCTAAAGGGATCATGTTGTATCTACAAGCTCATACTCTCTTGAAAGCAGGTTCTTTCGATTCCAGAGCAAGACTATGCTATTGGATATGCATCAATTTCAGATTACAACACACAAAAGTTGCCTCCAAAACAATTTTTAAATGGTCAAAGGTGGGTATGAATTGTTTGACTAATATATGATATTAATTCATCTCTGCTTGTCCTGTTCTTGAGGTAATAAACCATGAAAATTTGTTTTGAATTTTTGGTTAAGTATCTATGCAAATTCTTTTTCATATACTTGGTCAAATTTATTATCAAGTTGTGAATGGGCCTTAAAGAAAGTGTTCATTTTGGAAAACTTGAATTTTCCACCATCTCTTTTTTTCTTCTGCAGCAGCTTCATTTTTTGGTATTTAAAACTTGCTCGTTATGCATATGCTTATTCAAAACTCTATAATACCTGATTGTCATTGCAGTGTTATTGCCAATGTTATGGCTCTTCCAAGCCCTTCTACTGCAGGGAGGTTGCTTTTGTCATTGACATTCCTTAGCAAGGTTACAGGGACATCCAGTCTTAAGAAAGCCAAAAAGAAGTCTAGTTATAATCCAGGATCACTAGTTCAGGCAGAGGTACTAAACTTCGTCTCCTGTCTGAAAGCTTTTCTGCATCTGTTTTCAAACATGTTATGAACTGCGTGGTGAAGGCTTCTTGCATCTTTTCTGATAGCATTTTTCTCAATTTCACATTATGGATTTATGTGTTCTACTGCCAGATTACTGAAATAAAACCCCTTGAAATGAGAATGAAATTTGGTATTGGTTTCCGTGGGCGGATTCATATAACTGAGGTAAGTTCCATTAACTATCTGATATTTATCTCGGTGTTTGGGGTTTGCAGACAACTTGTTTGATTGTTTTGAGATGGGGGTGTTATTGGTCATCTTTCTCGTGTGCTTTTAACAGGTAAATGATTCCATCTTTATGGAAGATCCATTCAGTAGCTACAGAATTGGACAAACAATTGCTGCAAGGATCATTGCCAAGCCTAGTCATTCTGATACTGTGAAGGGCCAATTGTGGGAGCTGTCTATCAGACCAAAGATACTTACTGGTAGGATGGTGTGCTTTTGAGGTGTTCTTTGGTTTCGGAACTTTGGAGTGAAATATTTTACTTTTTTTTTACTTTTTCCCTTTTGGGCTGACCATTCCACTTCTATGGTTATAAAGCTTTGGGGAAGGTGAATTTTTGTGTGGATCCTATCCTCCCAGTTAACTGTCTCAAAAAGAGGGTGGTTAAGATTATGATAAGTAGGGATTGAGTCATCCATGATGCCCAATTACTTAAGCTTTTTGGTCGAATGGTTCTTGAACAAAAATTTGATGAAGATCGTTATCAGATTTGTTAGAGCTCTGGGCCCTAGTTAGTGCAAAATCAGTAGTTAGTGATGTGAGCACTGGTTACTGAAGCATGCTTAAATTTGTTCTTACTCATCCTTACTGTACTTTATGCGGTGAAAGAATTTGAACATTTTTTTGATAATCAACTTTGCAGTCCAATTACTTTAATGATATTGTATTAAAAGGGTTTATGATTTTGATGAGGCTTATCCTTTTTTGCCTTCTTACTGTTTTTTATTTCTCAGATATTCCTTGCAATCGATTCTTCTCTTTTCCTTTTTATTTTTCTGCTACAGTTGCTGGTAAAGTTTCTGCCCCTGAGATCTAAAGATCCTGTTTATAATTGCAGATTCCAGTAATCTAGACAATAATGAGAAACTTGAATATTCAGCTGGGCAATGCGTTAGTGGTTATGTGTATAAAGTAGACGGAGAGTGGGCTTGGTTAACAATTTCAAGACATGCAAAGGCACAGCTTTTTATTACTGACAGTTCATTTGAACCTGATGAACTTCATGATTTCCAAAAACGGTTTCATGTTGGTAAGGTTGTTAGCGGTTATGTTTTGAGCTATAACAAGGAGAAAGCACTGGTACGTTTGGTTCTACATCCACCATCTCTCGATAGACAAGCTGGTATTGAATCAAGTATAGATGAAAAACATAAAATTGTTGTACGAGGCGATGCTATTGCTCATATTCAAGAAGGAAATGTTATAGGGGGCAGAATATCTAAAATACTTCCAGGTGTTGGTGGGTTGCTTGTGCAAATTAGTCCTAATGTGCATGGTAGAGTTCATTTTACTGAGCTTCAAGATTCATGGGTGTCCAACCCATTATCTGAATATCATGAAGGGCAATTTGTGAAATGCAAAGTCTTGGAAATCAGCCTATCAGATAAGGGAACTTATCATATTGATCTTTCATTACGATCATCTTTGACTGGCATGGCTGGTCAGAATTTCACACGTCTGTCCAACTTTGAGTAAGTTGGAACTTTATTCTTTCTGGATATTTTATGTTTAGACCTTATTATGCTTATTTATGGAGGACCGAGTGATTTTCATAAAATGAGGAATAATTGAATTTACTGATAGATTTCTGTTGTTGTCTTAGTATCATGCTTTATCCAACTTAAAATTTAACATACTCCAATATTCATTGATAAAAGTTCTTTCTTGTTTTGGTTCTTTATTTATTGGAATGCACTTTGGTTAAATTTGTCAGAGAAGAAAGTGTTATGTTATTGGGATGAAAAGTTTGTGGAGCAGTTTGTATGGCCATTACTGTTGTGGTATTTGACCTCTATTGTTTGTGCATGCCTCTGTTCCACTCTCTGGTACTTTAGCTACTGTCCCTTGGTTAGGTTGAACAATTTCTTCTACATCCTTTTGTAAAAGCTGCTGGTTTTTTATTCAGTTGATTAAAAAAATGTACAGATACTGCTATGCTTATATAGAGCTAGGGTACATAGTTATGGAAGTCTTCCTAATTAGGAAGACTCCTTA
>JAOSBP010000005.1:30698716-30715860 GCA_027563825.1 Erythroxylum mucronatum
TCTAGCAACATCGTGAAGCTTCTTCTTACAACTTAAGTCTTATATTTTATTTACTTAACTAATAATCTAAGCTAACAAAAACGACACCTCATTAGCTTCTCTTCATTTTGATTTATTTTTTTAAGCTTCCTTCCTCCTAACTAAAACGACAATGCTTCTATAAACTCCTCCCTTGTTTTAGTCTTTTGCAATTTAAGTGGGCTTCCTCTCTTTTAATTAAACCTACATATTTATGCCTTAGCAAACAACCTTTCTAACTTAACTAATAACCTAACAATTCGTGGGCCCCTATTTATCTCACAACAAGTCTCCATTAAAATCCTTCCTATTTCATTTAAATGCCACTACATGGACCCTAACCCAAGTGTTCATTTCTTCTCCATTTAAAAAGCCTTCCCTCTTCATTTAACTACTACTTCAAAGGGCTAAAAGCCCACTTAATTTTTCCTTAAGCCTTAACCATATATCAACTTCCAAATGGGCTCTTTCAAATTTAAAGTCTAACACCTTATTAAAATACACTCTAAGTTAACTAACTTCCTCCAATTTAATTTCTAAAATCCATACAAGCTCTAATTAAATCTAATCCCCCATTTAAATCTCAATCACCTAAATTCATAGAATCCTCAATTCATATAATTCTTTTTTAATACTAACAATATATCACAAATAATAATTTCTCAACAAATCTAATGTCACTAAATCCCTTCATTTATATTCATTACCTACACAATAAAATCCTCAATTTATTCCAACCAATTTAAACCTCAAAATAATTCAAACATGCTTAATGCGAATCGGGGCCCAACAGCACTGGTCTAGCATTTTATATATAAGTCAACCATTCTAGTGTATTAGTTGACTAATGTACCACATTGGTTGAACAAAGTGATCATAAACTCACAATACATATTTTTAAAAGACATCTATTGACCACACTTCTATATTGATCGACTATCCTATCATACTGGTCAACTACAGTGCCACATCGATCAACCAATCTATCCAAAATCTTAACATTGGTCAATCAAATGACCACAATCAAACTTCCTAAAAGAACTTTTTTTTTACTTTTTAAATTCTTTCAAAGATCAAAATATATTCTCACAACAAAAACTTGATTTAAAACCATGTTAAAACTTCTCTAAAACCTTGTTTAAAGATCAAAATAAACTCTCTCTTGATTATGCCAATGTGCAAATGATCATACAATGATTGAGCATCTAATTTATTGAAATGACCAAAATAAGATTACGAGAAGGATTGTAATAATTTGTGTAAGTTTTGATATGCTTGATTCCTCCTCGTTCTTGATTCTTCACTTAAATTGCATATGTCCTTTATATTACTCTTTTTTTTCATTCTTTGATTGCTTAATTGATTAAATTACCCTTTTACTTATTTTATTCTTCCATTGAACTTGATCTTTAACATTTAACTTAATAATATCTCTAAACAATAATAATATTAGCAGTAACATATTCTTTATCATTAAAATTACAAATTAGAACTTTAATATTAGAGATTAAATTTATATCCTCCAGCAAAAGGGTTTTGAAGAGGGAAAAAAAAGGATAACTTGAACATATCTCCATATGGCCTTTGATCAGATGCTGAGAAGTTGGTATAAGAGATCTCATGTCTTCATCATAAGCCTCGGCTACAAAAGACATAATAAAGTCACTTGCACATGTCTTTAATAAGTTTGGTGATAATACTTTCATAATCTTTCTATTATATATAGAAAACATGTTGGTTGAAAATTGTAACAAAGATTGCATTAAAGAATTAAAACTATAGTTGGTTAGAGAATTTGAAATGAAAAGTTTAGGAGCAAATATGATAAATGCTCAAGTTAGACCAAGTTAACGACCAAAAAAACATATGACCTAAGCCTGAGAAGATCACTTAAAATATTTTGGTCGAACAAGTAGGTTGTTTGAGCTTTTTGGGCTAAGCCTAAGGTTAATCCCTCGTACCTAGGCTCAATTGAATTTAAATCAAATTGTATATAACTAGTTGACTTCAGCGTGATCAAGTTTTACCTTATCTACTTGAGACCAACATACAAGATTCTATAAATACAAGTTTATAGAAGATGAAATAGAAAAGATATTCGACTTTTGTAGAAAAATTATCTGGAAGTCAAAATTTACCTCTCTTCCTATTAATTTAGACTATAATATGCTATTAAAGAAAATATAATAACAAATCAATATAATTATAATAAAAATCACCAAAATTTAGAAAACGGTTATAAATTCCGTCTACAAGTTACAAAACACCTAGATTCTACTTTCTTCTTCTTTGTTTGAAATCTCTGTTCTTTGCTTTCAGATCTTTCAATAAAAGCATGGATATTCTGATCTTTATTTTGAAATAGTAAACAGTAAGCTAATTTTTAATTACACTAGATATGGATATGAATAAGGACATGGATATGGATAACAGCTTTTAATCTATGGATATTATTTTTGTATATTAATATTGCAAAACCTTACCCAAACTCAAACCCTTGCCATTCCCGTCAACACGTAAACACAACGACGTTTAAATAATGTCAGAATTGTACAAGTTTCTGATTGCACTTACAAATATGTCCAACAGGGTATTAATTGACAAGTTCATAAACTATAGTCGTCTCACACATTAAAGCGGTAAAAATACGAAAATGACTTATAAGCTGGCACGTTCTCGACGATTACACTCTGCAAACATTAGTTAACTAATACTTACAATTACAACTTTCTCCAACCCTTTGTTGTTAAGACCAATAAAACCAGAAAGTCGAGTGAACTACAAAAAGAAAGTAACGCAAGCATAGAAATAATGTTCTTTTGGGTTTTGAGAGACCCTAAGATCCAAGTCCCCCACATTGTGTTGAAGACACCAAGTCGCAGGTAAGGGGGGGCAGCACCAGGCTCCCTAATTACTCTTCAAAACTAAACGAGCGCCTATACAAGAACCAATATGTAATTTGCTCCTCCAAGGCTCATTTGGCCAACGCATAGATCATGAGTTCTGACAAAGTCATAAACACCAATGAAAACTACGACGTAGTTATATAGGAAGAACAACATACGCAAGGGGTTAATTACATGGTACATACTGTGACTTTTAATAATTCAACACATAAGAGTCCGTTCAGCTGCATTGCATGGAAGATCATAATATGTGAACTTTTGCTGTTTTGCATCAGTCAGTGTTGACTCCGCGTTCTTCAAAATTGTTATCATGGAAATCGATTTGCAACGACCTTGTCAATTTGGCTTTAAGGGTTAGGTATAGGGCCTATTGTCACTCATTACACAGGTAAAATGGCAGTAAGAGAAAATATAAGCACCTTCACCCTTGGATTGAGGGGTACCTGGTTTCAAAATTTTCTACTCCTCACAAGGCAATCGGCATTTATCTGATGAAGGTGCACTTAATTGAGGGCATAGTGAACCCGTTCAAGGAGCTGTACAACCTGATTTACAGGAAGAGGCAAAGAAGAATTTGATTTTGGAGATGCTTTTACTTTGTCAGAGCTAAGAGGTAAAGATAATATTGCCTCTTGCTGTACACTTGTTAACTCCAAGAACTGCGTGAGCATGTCACCATCGAGTATTTTAGGCACTGCAACCTGCCAACCAAAGAAGAAGCAGGAAAACTTCAGAAAGACAGGAAAGAAAAAAGAAAGTGTGGAGATTTGCTTTGTCGAACCAAAACTATTGTATCCTAATATTCTTATCAATCTTGTGGCATAAGATAAAATGGGGCAATCACTGAGCAAATTTGGAGCATTCAACTCAATTTGCAGTGGTAAGGGTCAAATATTGCAGTAAAATTAAGAATTGGCTATCATTTCTAACTGATCCCACACTTAAAATATCATAATTACAACTCCAGCAGGATATAGTGTCTTTAGAAATATCTTGCAATCGGTTTTACTTTTCCATAATGCTAAAGCTCAACTAAGCAAGCGGTTTTAATTTTCCATATGTACTAGGTTCAACCTAAATAACATTAACAGGCAAAGGGAACACATGGAAGCCCATAAATAGAATAATAGCACGTTTCTCTTTCTAATATATCATTTCAATCTAATGGCAATATGTGAAACGGATGCATATTTTCTTACCAGATTCTCACGGCTACGGAACTCACTGTGATCATTTCCCAAGATAGGAGCAGTCAAAGGATGAAGGGCAAGTCTAGATTGCACAGCTTCTAGGAGTAAATTTTCGTCCCTGTAAAGAAAAATCAAAGATGAATCCATTGGAAAAGTTAAACATCGAACACGTACATAGTTACAAGGAACTCAGTTTAGTATTATATAATCTTTTTGCATCTGAATAGCTGTAAGAAAAACTGAATCTACAGTGTGTATGGATATAACGTGTGCACACAATGTGTGCTTTTCCTTCAACTTTGCTTCATAATTCATATCAAATCATTCTTCACATCCCTAAGCTCTATGAAAGAAATTGATGTCAGGTTATTACAAATAGAATTCTGACTCAAGGTTCAGTTGAAGATCAATAGCATTCAGAAATATAGCTGTAGGGTAGATATTCAAATCAATGAATTCATCTTTCAATGGTTTGGAGGATTTGGAATGCATCATTCCATCTTTACAGCAGTTGAATTATCTAGAACAGTCTTTGAAAAATTTTATTGCACAATATTTCGTGACTATCAATTTACATGCAAGCAGGTGGGTCAATCAGGGGACACTTTTGGAAACAAAGATAGCTCCCAAATCTATAAATCCGTGGATCTCAATTAAGAATTAGAGACCTCTGAATATTATCTGACCATCAGAAGTCCACAATTGATCCCTATAGATGTAACGCTTAGCGCAAGGTTCACCAGGACTTAAGTTGTCAGCTTAAGGAGCTCCAGATATTCAAGAGAGACTACGCAACTCTAAAGAACCAGAAGAGGGCCCCAGGGAAAATAGTGAAAGAACACACACCTCCTCTTCCTCAACAAAATATTCTTGTCACTACTCAAAAAGTGGAAAGTGGTCACATAGTTTCTTATTGTGCAGCAACAGAAGAACTTTTATCCTCTATAAGACATCCCAAGGGAATTTCAATTGGAAAATAACAGGTTCCATTTTAAAGGATAAAAGTAGGAATATATGATCTTTCAACAATCCTCCCACAGGATGGCTAATCCCAGATGCAGACCAACAAATTTTCACTTCAAGGAATCCCCGCAAGGATTCCAAACTTTTTATGGACTCAGCCCAGCAAGAAAAAGAAAAGAATTTAATTCACTGAAGAAATCTCTCTTATTGGTAAAAAGTGACTTCTTTTGGTTTTCTGGGAGATGCAAACTACATGGAAACCAATTCACAATGTTTAGATTGTTGATTTCAGTTTGTCTAGCAGGGTGCATATATTTCATGCTAAGTTGACAAACAACACTACCAAGAACTAGCAGTATGCTTGAAGAAAACAGAAACTACATCCTCCACAAAACAAATAGATAGATAACTTACCTGGATAAAGGAATAAAGATTACTATACTTCCTATAAGTGTACTAGCCATGATAGTATTGTTTGAAGCATCGATATTTGTAATTGCACTATCACATTTCATCAACATGTCATCGGCCGGAAGCCTATAAGGGAATGAACCCTACAAAAGTAAAGTCAACAAGTAGCAGAGGACTGTTAAAATCAAAATCTAAACAGAAATAACTATCTCCCTCATGTCAGAATAATCATCACACTAAAAAGAAGATAACTAGCAACCTATCTAATCAAAATATTTTAAGTAAAAGCAAACAATGAATAGACAAAAATAGATTAAAATAACTAACTAAAATACAAAGAGCACCAAACTTTTTGGATATCCCTTAACACCAAACAGAGGAGACAATCTGGAAGTCATTGTTTTATCATTACTGTAATCTTTTAGCAATCCATTGAAAAAATGAGAAAAAATACACTTTCAGAGTGTAACAACAATGTAGATTGCAACTAAGGCTAACCAAAATAATTGTGAATGACCAGTGTTGCCATGAAGGGTACAAGAAAAGCATATTAAGACCATTGATTGTGCATGGAGGATCTGAAAGTCAATGCCTTAGGATATTGTTGAAGATTATGCAGATTCACCAAATAATAAATATTGTGTCTGTAAGAATATCAGGGGACACAATGGAATAATATCGTGGGTATCCTATAAACACTATATGTCTACATATAGGAATATTCCATTATCCTATAGTAAAATGTAATATTTATTATGTACTACCTATTATATAACGTTATAATTCTTACTATTAGAAACAGAGTAACAGATGAACTAAACATAGTTACTATATTTGAGTACTCTCGTGATTTTTGGATCCGTGAATACTTTCACATGGTATTAGAGCTCAAGTTCCAATCCTAAAACTCAAACCTCGGTTTCTCCCCCTAATTCAAAACCCTAACCTAGTTTCTAACAGCTGATACTGTAACCATTTTCAGGACTTTATGCTACTGGAATCACCACCTACCTCTTATATTCTTTCTTCTTTCTTCCTTGCAATGTTGCTGGAATCTAATGGCAGTGCCTCTCTTCTGCTCCCCACTAGTACTAAAATCTATCATCAGGCGTCTATTCTATCTCTATTTCCCTTTCGGCTGAAAAAGAAAAAGAAATCCGACAATATTGTTTGAATGGTTTCCAGTTCTTCTACATCCGACATTTAACATTAAAATATAAATATTCTATATCGTGGAGATTCAGTATGTAATACCATAATAGTAATTAAAAATAATATTATATGTATTCCTTTTTGTATTCCATAAGAATATTATAAGATATTGCATTGTCCTACTAGAAATAAATGTGCAAAACTTGGTTAATAGCACTCTTTGAATACTTTTGTGGCCTTTGCATTTGCAAATGTAAATTCTACAATGGAACCAGGTTAAACCTTGTTTAAATCTTATGCATCTTTACCCCTTCGTTTTCTCCTTTACTTTTACTTTTTACATTATAGTAGAGTCACCTTCATACTTACGAACCTGAACTAGGAATAAAACTTGTTAACAAACAACCAGAAAATTGATTTTGCCTGTAATGATCCAGCAACTGCTACTTTGAAAGCCTTGTGAAAGACAATGGATGTATTGTTTTTAAAGTTTAAATATCAACTCCCTGAATTAATATTTCTATTAACTATACTTCACGAGCTCAAAAGCATCTGTAGGCGTCCACCAATACCCAGTACTAGTAAGATTTTTACACCAATCATATCATCAACAGACTAGATGTTAGCCATCTTCTAATATAACTTAT
The DNA here is from genome assembly GCA_027563825.1 of Erythroxylum mucronatum. Classification (NCBI taxonomy): domain Eukaryota; kingdom Viridiplantae; phylum Streptophyta; class Magnoliopsida; order Malpighiales; family Erythroxylaceae; genus Erythroxylum; species Erythroxylum mucronatum. Next base: position 30,706,004 of record JAOSBP010000005.1, read on the forward strand.
CTGCCTAACTGTTATTCAGAAAGGAAAGGACAAACTGGTAAGTTCATGCACAACCAAGCCTTTAAACACAAATGACCTTAATCTAAAGTGGGGGCCCCATTCCAGGCTTGATTTATCAATGACAACAGAACATCTCTTAGAAGTTAGAAACATGATCAGTTCAGTGACTTGGCAATAACTAAAAGATTTGAAGTTTTGCATTCATATATAGCTTCAATTAAATAGGGCCCTAAACAACATGTGACTGGAACATTACCTTTCCAATGCTCATAGCTATCTCACCCATGTAATAAGCACAGCTCAATGTCAAGTTGCATTCTGGACTGGCATTACCTAAAGCAAAGAAAGACAAGATATTAAGTACATAAATATGAACTCCCCAGTTACACCAAGCATTCAAGAGTAATAATCAGACAAATAAGCTAGACAACTTATTTAGCTTCAACCAATAGTATAAGTTTTATCACTAATGACTGCCCCTTATGATGCAAATGCCCCAAAGCTGAGGTTCCTCTAGAGCAAACTACGCAAAGAGATAGGACCCTGGTCAAAATGCAAACATTTGCAAGGTAGAGTTTGAAGTATTCCAAAACTTTGGCACTGCACATTCCCTTGATCCGGTTAAGGTGAAATGAATATAGAATAATTATAGAACTAGTTCTCCCTTTAGACTAAAATTAAAGATTGCACTCACATCCTACCGTAGAGGTTGAATACTGCTATAAACATTAATAGTTACCTTCTAAACGATCCGAAGATGACAAGACAGCAATGCTTCCCTTACGATCTGAAACAACTGCTGTATCAACGTCCATAAGGACACAATCAGCAACTAACCTCTGAGTTGGGTCACAATAAAGCTGCTCCAGTTTTTTCGAATCCTAGCAATGGAAAAATGAGAAAATAAAAGGAACAAATCACTTCTGCAACAGTAAAATGAAACCCAGACAAGAATAAGCACAAGCAACCATCCAATGTATAATCTCAGAAACTGAAAGGGAAATGCCTTTCACCAACCTCGTGATAAGAATAGAAAAGGATCCCATCACGACAATCACCAACAGCAATCCTAGTCAAATGGGTAGTCAATGACATTATCATGAAGCGTGTCCTCCCCACAGCAAGCCTTCTCACTCTAATGGGATTATCATTTGGAAAACCACATACATAGAACTAAAGAAGAAGATTGATATCTTTACTCAGTAAATAATGCAGACAAGTAACAGATAACCTTACTTCCAAAGACCATAAGATGTTCACTTACAGCATTACCAGCAGATACCAAGAAATATTGATCAAGGTATGGACAGATAGCGAGTACCATTCCAGGATATGTAATTACATAAGACACACGAAGCTGCCATGACTCGTTCTCTTCAAGTTTGCTTCCATCACAGCTATTATTATCTGGGCTACTGCAAACACTACTACTTGATAGCTGTTCCGCAGCACAACCAACTTCACAAAATGGTGAAGTTCTTTGAGAAGATGACCCTGCCTTTGAACAGATTGTCATCGATCCACTATCTGAATTTTGAGCAGGTGAAAGGCGGAGAACAAATAAACGACCCTTGGTGCTGTTGGAGAAATAGGAAATGAGGTTTATAACTAAGGAAGGCAACTAAAATGCTAATATATAACTATCATGAAGTAATGGAACAGCAAGAATGACACAGATTATATACCTCTCAGCTTCGCCACTATGCATAATAGCTGGACCAGAGGACAGGCTAGTTCCAACCACTAGAACTTGCTCATTTCCAGCCCTCACCAACTCCATGGATTTTCCTGTTTCTCCAACATCAAACTTGTAAGATGACACTAGTGAGCCACTGATGGGATCAACACAACATATATCTGACAAACATGTGTCACCGTCACTGTCACCGTCACTGTTAAGGTCAGTCCGCATCACAAGTAACAATTTGCTATCACTATGATAAAGGACCTTTCGCGGGGTACCTCCAAGATGAAATTTCTGCACATTGAGTCTCTTACTATGCACCATCTCAACCTGAGGCATAATAATAAAATTCATAATGTCAACCAAATCACACAGATAGTTAAAAGGACTTCTACTTCAAATATGAAATAAGGTGGAGTACTTGAAACGTTCATAGAAGTACCAGTTCAAAATTGCTCTCACTCTAATAATAAATGATGGCTCCCAGAAACTAAATGGGAAGATATAAGCAATAGAAATAGAAAACCTAGGATGGTCCATTTTAACTGTTCTGTAACTTAAAAAGGGACATCAAGAGCAATCAATCAAATTATCACTCCAATATTTCAATTTGGTCCATCCACCATCAGAGATATTCAGAATGCTGATTTGAGAACCCAGTAGGACACTACAAGTGATCAGAAGCTAATATCAATCTTTTTCTGAACTTTGATAGCGGGAATTAATTCAAAATTGTAGAACTATTAAAATTCCTTTCTAATAGGTCTTTAGTTTGTTTTTAATCTTTTACTATAAGCCAGATTTGTTGGCTGAAATCTCTATTTAACAGTTATTGAGTTTTTTGTATTTTGCCTATATAAGGCAACCAAGTTCATTATTCCAATGGCATAATAAAACTTGAGTGTTACTTATTCTTTTATCTTATCTTATACATGTTCATCTTCTATTTTTTAAAAAAACTTCAACATGGTATCAAAAATCTCAAAGATCTTGAGGGACCTATGAGTGATTAATGCTTTAGAAGCTCAAGAGCAAAGAAGGGCAATGAGAAACCAAGAAAGTGAAAAGATGGTGGAGGGAGCCTATCTAGCAAATATCATTCAATACCATGCCAATAGTGCATGCAGATGATCCAAATAAAAGGGACCTCCACACCCCACCAAACTTTCATTTAAACCAAATGACCACTTCAGGGAAGATCCATGAGAGGATTCTTTATTAATTAGATTTTTTTGCACAGATCTATAGCTATATCTATATATACAAATTCAAACTATTAGAAACTAATAAAGAGTAAATGCTTTCATTTTCCACATAGGACTAGAAAAACGAATATTGATCAATTAAATACAATGCATTACATTGTTTTAGTACATGCAATTAAATATTTTCTTTAAATGATAGTTTAGAGAGGGCCTTTATAACGTTAAACATTATAATTTTAGATTCTAAACTTATAAGTTTCTCAGATTTTATTAGTTCTTAAAAGGTTTTTCACATCTTACCTTATGTTATATTTTTCAAAAGAATCATATAAGAAAATTGAAGGGTTTACAATAGTGATGGATTAGCCACTTAACTACAGTATTTAAAATTTTCAATATCAAGACAATGAACTTTTAACAGTGTACAAAAAATCAATTTTCCAAGAGTTAAGTTCTCTCATTATAATAAAATAGTAATGACATAATATTTCTGAAAGCTTGAATATGTTGTTATGCAATTAAAAAATGCCTAGTTTATATGTTACTTTTTATTTACTACTTTCTATTTAATTGATTTATTATATGTTACTTTTTATATATAGATATCAACATCTAATTAATTTAAATTTTATTTGATCTGAATTTTTATAAATGCATGTTATAAGACTAAGGTTTTAATAAATAACTGTTAAGATGTTAACTTAAATCTTATATTAAATTAAACACTAAGAATAAATTAAACTTTATTTAAATAAAATATTCACAAAAAGTGCAGGTTTGCAATTAGCTAAGTTATAAAGCTTGACAAAAGATTGTTTTCGAACAAAAGTACAAGTTGCCATGAAGAATGAATCTACCAAAAGGTTCTTACCAGATATAGACTGCTTTCTGCAACAAACAAAATTCCCTTGGGGCATTCACCTGAGCATACAGGTGTTGCATGTGTGGAAGGCTTAAATGCTATTGAAGAATAAGAGAGACCATGTCTTGCAGTGTGCAATAACCATGGCCTATCACTAAGAGCAATCATATCCGCATCAAGTTGATCGCTTAGTGGAACAAGGAAAACAGGAGTAATGCCGATACGGCGAGTTGCAATCAGTTGTAAATTAACAGGTTCATCATCCATTTCCTTTTCTGCATCTCTGTTTGACATGGCAGCATTAGGATTTACAGCACATGAACCAATAGAACATCCATGACTAGGTGTTTCTAATGTCGAGGGGGTATAGGTAGCAGGCCACTCAAATCTTAGCAGCATTCCATTCCTCAAACCAGAAAGAACATAAAGCCTATCAACCAGTACAAGTCTTACATCCTGAGGAATGCAACCACTAACAGCAGTTCCCATTGTATTTGTTAAAGAAATTGTCCCAAATGCAAGAACCCTTAAGCCTAAATCGGGCACAAATGACAGAATTTCCACTGATGGCTTGTGTGTACCAATAATAAAGGTATTGCTCATGCCAACTCCAATTGGTAGGGCAGCTGCACGTTCCTCATCCAAAGAATTGATTGAATAGTCCCTTTGCTCAAAATGCTTTTGGGGTATGGATATACAAGATAACTCACACAGCAATCTCAAATGTTGCATTTCAAATATTTGATAATGATAAGCTGAAAGTTGTCGGACCCCAAGGACATACAAAATGCATGGATTAGAAGTTGAGACAACAATAAACTTCTGTCCAACTGCTCCCAAACTGATACTTAAATTATTTGGAAACCACGATGAACAAACTGGAGATGACAGAGGTAGGCCTTCAATATGAGCAACCTTGGTTGGCAAACAAACTCGAACTGCAGATTGATAAATTTGGACTAGCAAACCATCATCCACAAGACCACATGCCAAAGTGCATACATCAGGCTTGAAACCAACTGAATCAGTCACATCAGTAAAGCTAACACCAACAGATAGTACCCTCGTCTCTTCAACAAAAGATAGCACGAGAAAAGAATGATATAAGTCATTTATAAGCATTCTAACTGTCCAAGCGCCAGTAATCCCTTGATAAATAGGGGCGGTCTTCAATAGCCTTTCAACACTGATACCACTTCGAATGATCCTTAATGAGCCTTCAGGAGCCACCCCACAACAGGCAAACATTTGATCGCACTTTTCGTCATGATAATCAACAACTGATATGTCCAAGATTGGTCCAACGTTTTGTATAGGGCTTGTGTACAAAAGTCTTCCATTTTCCACTTTCAGAACAATTCCGTCTCCCATCTCAACAAGAGCAGCCAAGAATCCACCTTCAACCCACAAAATTTCCTTGAAGGGTTGAATTTCCTTGCAAGGTTGACCTTTGTATAGACAATCAGATACATTAACTTTGAGACCCTCAGCTTCAAAGCAAATCTCAATCATGAAAAATTCTCCCGTGTCCACACAAAAGATCATCTTTGGATTTTTAACACTATTTGGTTCCCAACTCCAGCAACATACATATTTGGCATCAGATTTCCCATTTCCATCTTCACCATCTACAGACATGGGATCACAATCCCCAAGTTCCAATAAAGCACGTGCAGCAACATTGAACAAACCATCATCATCATTATCATTAACTCTGCATGTATCTTCAATAAAATTTTGCTCCTCCACTGCAGTTGGCATGAAATTTAAGCTTGTCCTATAGACACAACGGGGATTCTCAGCATTTCTAAGATCCATTAAGAGAGCATCACCCACCCTGAACAGAAAGGCAAATCCATTAGAATGAGGCACTTCAACAATGTTGTGTGCCAATGGTCCTCCTTCAACAAATCGTGAAATAACATGTATAGCTTGTTCTCTAATGTTCCATTCCAGCAATATCAGTTCATTTAGCAGTGCTCCCCTCCTGCAGTAATAAAATATAATCACTGTGGTTAACTCGGCTAATAGCACGCAAAAAAGATAAGAGAAACTCAAGTGGCTGTTACTAAGCAATCAAAAATATTATTTGATGATCCACAAAGTGTAGCAAACATGATCAGCTGCCATACCTATTCTGAATAATGGCAAGTAAAGGATTATGCTCTTTACTTGGTTGATTGGAATCTATTGAGATAAAGCACATGCTCCATATAGTACCAGCGATAATAAGTCTTTGAATACTTCTGGCAATACTTGCATTCTGCATACTCCTGGAAACACTCGCATTTCCTTCATTGTCGGGAGGATAAAGTATTCTCTGAGATTATGGCAAAAACAACTGTTCATGTTCATCCACTTGGTTTGTAGTGTCATTACAATTAAGTAGAATTTCTATTTTATGCTTTGTGTATATGCGTTCATAAAAAACTTCCATAACATGTGCAAAAGATATAGACATAAACCTCATCAATGATATCACTGCCACCAGATAGTGATAGGGAGAACAGAGCCAACCGATCCTCATATGCACTAGTAGCAATGAAACTTCCACTGCAAAAATCAAAAAAAACAAAAAAGAATGTAAGAACCAAATTACAAATATATTAGACTAATCTTCTTGAATGGAGAATTAAAGGAGGGGCCAACACATTGCTCTATGAGACCAGAATAGCCAACCCAAGATTTTGCAACCTACAAAGATTGTCTGCTTAAAGGAAAGTTTATAAATGGTCTATTTCATAATATGGATAGTAATCGGATCATGATAAGCTCTACACTAGTATCTTTATCATCTAAGTACAAAGTATTCCATATCGCTATAAAATGGTAAAGGAGAGCAACTAACTATATGCTCTTCTATGTAACACTGACCCTTCATTGAAACTTTTTGCTTACTGAAGCATGCTTATTTAGTAATAAGATAAACGTTTCTTAAGCTAATGAAGGAGAACAGGATCATTTAGGGCACTATTATAATCAAAAGATTGCGTGTTTGAAGCAAATCAATCTCGCAATTACCTCAATCAATCAAATCATCATAATCACAGCTAATTTACTAGCAAAATGTGAAATATCGTTCTTGCAAATATATGATATTGATACATTGGCACTCCTAACCCAAAGCTTAATTCTTACAAAATATATGAAAGTGCTATAAATGTCCATCAACAAGGCTGCATTTCCTCTTTAAGACATTCAAAATCCCCATCTTCTGCTCTGTAAGCTAAATCCTAACTTCTTAGAATCTTTGTATGATTTAGTAATATTACATAATGTAACACACAACCCTTTCTTTCTTTTCATGTGGGTCATTTGGAAACAACCTCTCTGTTAATTAGGAGTAAGGCTGCATACTATTAGACCTCCCCAAACCCTGAGTATTAGCGGGATTAATACTGAATGTTGTTGTTATTGTACATAATGCAACACACAATTCAACTATATCACCACTTTTTGCTACCACTAATAAAGAAATGCTTCCTCCAAATTGTAGCATCACTAAGGAAAAAAATATCATTTTAGAAAAATTCCTGAAGTGTGATTTCCACTTTGGTTTTAGTGCTTTGGCATAGGGTAATTGGCCATGTTGCATGCATAAGGATTACTAGATAATTACCGAGAGCTATATTGTCATCCAAGGCTTCCCTTTTCAATTATTGCTAAATTTCCTATTTCAAATACTGATACAAATCCTCTTTTGGCAATAACCCCCCTAACCTCTTACAGTTTCATTTTGTAGATTCTAAGTTCACAGCAAACAATGACCCATAACCAAATTTCCTGCATCATACAATTGTACCCAAGAGTGGATACTTCAAAGAAAATACGCACACAACATTTCTTAGAGATTTCATCTATTGAAGAAGGACCCTATTTGTGATCCTAATTTTGGAATTGATAATCCAGAAGCCAGAATCAAATTCTATTATCAGCCAGTATTCTCAAAAAGCTCTTTCAATGATGTATAAACCCAAAAAAAAGAAAGATTTAGTTTATTATATGCACACAAAAAAAAAGCTCAATTTTTAGCAACATGAATGGTACTTGACAGTAGAAGAACGGCTTACGTTGTCACACAAGAAATAGGCCAAACATGTACCCAGTACCCCATGATTCAATGCTACCCGTTCTATGAATAAAATCCACATAGAAAACAAAAAGTTGAGCACAAAACGAATGACTAAACATTATGACCATAACAGCCAGATGTTAAAAGGATGTTATCATCCATAAAATAAACTTGCCTGGAATCAACAGCTAGCATCTTTCCAAGCTGATGTCTTGAATTACCGGGATTGGAAAGATGGACATGCGTCAAAGGGAAAAACCTAACACAACAGTATCGTCATTATAATTCGCATTCTTGTACAAAAAGCAAGAATTCCAAAGACAAGAAATAGAAAAGAGAACACAAACCTGTACATAACATTGCAAAATGTCAGAAAGGTAAGCTTCCCAGAATCAGAAATAACAACCAACAGGTCTTTCCCCTGCATCTAATGGAAGAAAAGGAGGAAACACACATTCAGAACAACGACTCAGATGAATGTCCAACTTTCCACTAAATTGAGGTTGTTTCTGTATGCAGTGAAGATAAGAAAAGAATCTCCATGTTTTTCATTTTTATCCCTAAACTAAACCGCCTTGAACACATAACATAGATGTCCTTCTCATTCAACCTGTGGAAGAACAGGAGCGTATGGTTTAGCGTCTGCTATGGGTATCACAAAATCCTACTTATGGGTATCACAAAATTGAAACGTTCCAACCTGCTAAAGGAGTTTTCGTGTGTCGAGAGAACAGCAAAGAAGTCTTAATCAGGAAAGGGGATGCTTAAACTGAGAGACTATACAAAATTAACTAGTTCCAACAAAGCAGAGAAGAGGACGACAGCTTTGAATCTCAAATCCCATCTACGGAAACATTAACTCCATACACAAACCCCATCTACCGAAACCCATAACCCCCGACAAAGAGCAAACACGATGGGATGAAAAGCTTCTTACCCACAGAAGAGAAGAATGTACAGGAAAAGAAAGCTCATACCGTGTTCGCAGTGGAGATGAAGCCGCACGAAGAAGGTCCTGTCCGGTTGTTTAATGGGTTCTTCTCGTCTGTATCTTCTCGTCTGTCCGCTGTTTTGTGTTTGTGGGAGACGTCAGGAGGATAGCATCGACTTTTGCCTTTCTAGTCCGACGGACAAGCACGCACGTCCTGCAGTTTTATGTTGGACAGCTTTTACCGTCCTTGTCCATCTGTCTGAAGGACAGAAATAATAGCAGACAGCAACCAAACATGATTTTGGACAGAACTTTTTCGTCCTTGTCTACTGTCCTCAGGGGTGAGGACGCTAACCATACACTGGGTTATTGTTGATCTCCATTGAAAATGACCAACTATATAAGAAAATATGTGCAACAAAATTAACTAGATAAGATATAAAAAAACAATTTTTTTCTAAATGGTTTTCTTCAATCATCCAATTTTATACTCCTATTCATTTCATATAAGTGAACTTATAAAATCACTTATATGAAATGATAAACACCTTATCATTTCAACTAGCGCCTTCCATTGTTTGAAAATGATAAACACATCATTCATGTGTTTCAAAAAATATGAGAATACCTTTTTGGAGTACTTATCAATGACGGTAAGCATATACAGGGCACCACCTTTTGAAGAGACACGTGCAAGCCCCCAAAGATCATAGTGAATATAGTCTAAAGTGACTTTTGTCTTGTGAACTGCAGTAGAAAAATTGACTCTTTTCTGCTTGCCGAATACACAATGTTCAAAAAAAATTTAATTTTGACACTTTTTGGTTACCGAGAAGACCTCTTTTGCCTAGTAGTGTTAGACCTCTTTCACTCGTATGTCCCATTAAACTATTTACTTATCTTCGCATTTGTAATTATTTTAAAATGGATTATACGTAATATTACTTCATAAGGTTTTATAAAAATCATTAGCTTATTTGGTATGTAGAAATTTAGTCCTCTAATTATGAATTAAACTATTATATTCCAATAAAAAGTAACTTACTTAAAAATGAAAAAAGTTCAGTTAACCTTTTAGTCAAGAAAGAGTCTAATATTTGAAT
>JAOSBP010000005.1:30722940-30734797 GCA_027563825.1 Erythroxylum mucronatum
ATGAAACAAAAATGACCCATTTGCCCCTCCTTATAAGCCTTAAACCATTTAACCTTAAGTGATCTTCCCACTTTGCCATTATTTTATCTTTAAAATTGACATCTTGACTCCTTATTTTGATTAGGTAAATGAAGAAATTTGACAACACTTCCTTCTAGAGAAATGTTCCTCTATATCCTATGTTTCCATAGACACTAAAATCACTCAATTTGGTTCAGAAATGAAGAAGTTATGGCTAAAACACTTTCTGATCTTACAAAACCAAGACTAAAAACTTTTACCAAGTTCGCTTCTGAAATTGAAAATCTTAGGAACTGAATTGAAAATTTATTCCTTCATAACGTTGTAGCCCCATGTCTCTAGTTTAATCAGGAATAAGAATCACCTCATTCGGTTCTCTACAGATCGAGATATCACCAAAAGACTGAAGTCTATTCAGAAAATATCCACTCATACTCTTTTATCCAATCCTCTCACTTTGATTCAATCAATCTTTTTAAAATTAATCTCAAAATTTTGGTATGGAGAGATAGAGGGATATTTTAGGAATCCAACACTTCAAAAATCAGGTCAATCAGAGATTGGACAAAAAAGTTATGGACAAAAGAATGAAGAAAGGGTTAAATCTGGAGAAAAATTCAAAAATTTGGGCGCGCGCTGCGCCCGTATGCGAATGGGCGCTGGATGATGTTTCACTTAATTTTTTGTCAAGTAAATCATTATTCCTTTTTTATTGTTTACCAATTATAACTAAGACCTCTTCTACAATGTTTGAGTGTGTCTTCTTTGCCTTCTTGTTCTTAAGAGATTCCTTTCTTTTAGATGCAGAACTTATAACTTGATCTCCTTTTTCATTATACGAGCAATCTTCATCAACATCAATTCTATATTCCTTTTTATACTATTCGATGGAGATTTTATTGAAGGATGTGCATGCAAACTAGTTATAATAGTATCTCCAAAAATACGACATAAGTCTGAAAACTCCTTATATTCCTTTTTTTAAAATCTATGAGCCATTTTATGCACCTATAATGATGAAAAGGAAACATGAGAACAAATATTATATACTATTATATATTAATAAAACAAAGACATATTTTATCTTAAATAGATTTTTCCAACATTTATTTATAGCATTAACTTCACTGGTAAAGGAATTGTAACCAATTCCTATTTCTTTGAGTAAGTTCTTGAAATTCTTCAATTTATCCCTTAATCCATTATACTATTCTTTAATTGAACATCAGTATACTACTTATTGAATTTTGTTTGAAGACTTGCCTTAATATTCTCACAACTAGATTTGGAAAAGGTAATAGTCTTTCGATTTCCCTTCTTTACTTCCTCAACCATCAATTAGAGTAAATACATCTCTATGATATCATTCCATATCCTATCTTTTTTCATTTATTTTCATACATTCATTGGAATCATTGATGTTGTTCAAAAGCTTCCATCACTAAACATAATTACATATAAGTGACATTAATCACAACAATTCTATAAAGTATTAAATGCTAAACATAGTTTAAAATAATCATGAGATAACCATAATCTAATATAAGTGCGTGGAAACGATAGAAGAGTTGAAGTGAGAAATTAAATGAAAGTTAATTATTGCATATAGAAATAAGAAAGAAAAAGGGGGAAATGATGGAGCATCAGCAGATGTTTGATCTTATGGAGTAATCCCTTTTTAAAATATTAGATTCAAGCTTACAGTTGATGAGATCACTAAGAAAATAGAAGTGATAATGTATTCTACTCATTATAGCTTATCACCATTGTAGTTTGCACCTACATTGATGAGACATCACCAAAAGCACATGCAATGCAAGTGAAAAAGCTACAAGAAGATGAATATTTGTATAGTATATATATGTTCATACATATGAAAGCAGGTAAACTAAAAGTTAGGAAAATAAATTAGCTTAAGACAATGGTGATGTAATAAAATAAACCAATGTCAACAGAGGTAATCCATTACCAAACACAATCCTGGAATACAACACAAAGGCCTATTGTCTTAGGTGATTAATAATTATTTGTCAAATCAACTTCATTTTAGCATTGACCGAGTGATTTTTGAATTACATCCAGTTTCATCCATTTCACTTCAAGTTCAGTACAAGAGTCCTATATCATTTTTTGCAACATTTCCAATTCATTGTACTTTAACTCCAACTTATTTTCATACTTTTCAATTAAATTCTTCACTTTATACAACTCCTCTTTGCTCTCAAGCTCACTTTGGGAATCTTTAACTAAATTCACTACCCTCTTTGCTTCTTTCTTCTTAAACTCAAGTTTAATGGCGCATTCATGAAGTGATTTTTGCATTGAATTAAACTCCTTTTCTTTCGCACAGTTCTCCTCACGCCACTCTTCAACTTTGCTTCTCTTAATATCCATTTCCATTTTCAAGCTTCATAGCACATTCATGGCTCAATTTTCGAACCATACTCAATTATATGATTTTGACAGCAAACTCATCATTGGAGTCATCAAGCATTTTTTGCCCCAAACCCAATTCCTCTCTTTGCAAACTATAAGTTTAACATTGCATTTTTCAACACCTTTTTGAGCCAAACTCATTTGCATTTTCCTTACATTTAAGCTCCAAATTGCATTCCTATCTAAGAAACCCTATCTCATCAAAATATTTCTCAGCCCTTTCTAACTTAGTCTTAGCCTCCTTCTTACATTATCACTTGTTAATTGATTAAGCTCCAGATCCTATAAAGTGAAGGTGATTGAAGTTGCTCTTGCTAATTGTGTAGTAGAAATATCAAAATTTCCAGGAGAGCTAAGAGTTTAGAAAAAGGTAAATGATCCTTTCTAAGAGTCAGAAGTGGTAAGGATTAGTAGACAGAATGTTGAAGAAACTGTAAGGTAATGTTTTGCTTTAAAATATAATAGTGTTATAATAGAAAAGAGTATATATGCGACGAAGATTCCACTAGTGGCATCGTACTGAGCTTTGACAAGGGTATATTCTTAACCGAAGTACTTGCTTATAAGAAATTTTGGATGGTTGGCTAAACAAATGTTGTTGGTTTTGAAACATTCCTGACCAGCAGAGGACAATGAGACTAGGACCACGATTCGGGACCCAAATCGGAGAGAGGTGATAGGGCAATATTTTTGTGAGATTCTTTGAAGGCTTCGATGAAATGGTTATTTTAGGAGATGGAGATGACCAAGTATTATAAGAGAAGGCAGTGAAGGCGGTACATTTTTTGTTGACTTCTAGTTATAGAGAAAATTTTAAAGACAAGGAACATAAAGATAATTGAAAGAGATAACAAATAAAGTAAATTATGCTCCATTAATTCATCAGCAGTTTAATAATGGAGAATAGTTTTGAAAACACGAACCAAAAAAACTCCCAACCCATTTCCTTTATCTTACTAGTTCATCCCTCTCTAAGGTCAGGTCCTTAAAAAACTAAACGAAAAGGAGACAAAGGAAGAAGAAGACCATACATAAGTGGATCCTAAAGAGAGAAGAAATGGGCATAGAGACAAGTGAAGAAAAGGAAAAATTGTATAGTAGCTTCGAGGAAGAACCCAAAATCAGTAACAACAAATGAAGCAACAAGTGTGGGAACGAAGAGAGAAGCATCTGAAATAGGAAAAAAGGCATACCTCAAATGGAGAAATCGGAGCACAGAAGACATTAAAGATGTGGAGGATGAAAAAGAACATAGAGTAATGAAGGCAGAGCGAGGCTAAAAAAACATAGAAGACAGTGTAGAAATTGGGATGTTGTGTTGTTTTTATGACCAAAAAAACATGTTTTAAAAACTAGAAATTGATTTTTATGTTTAAAGTTGGTATGGTTTTCTTATTTTTTAAAATGAAAAACGGCAATAATACTCAACCAAAAGCATTGTAATTGGTTGTTTCTTTTTTATGAAAACAACAATAAGAAATAGAAGAAAAATCATAACCAAATAGGCCCTTGTTTGAAGTAAATGTGGACATATTGTTGATCATCTTAAGTAATAAGCGATAGGGTTATTCCAAAGAAGCGGATCATATGAAAAGGTAACTTTTTTACTAGTTCCTTATAGCATGCAAATATTTTGACTGATAGATAAAGTGAACTTGGTAGAAAAATTGTCAAGTGTTTTGAGGAGAGAAAATATTTCTAAATATGGATCATCCATCTACAAGACAAATGAATCGTCCAAAGAACTTAAATAAACTTTCCACTTCTTATTGCAAAACCTTTTTTTGAGAAATTTAGTGAAGAAAACTTCTTTAAATTTTCTAACTCCTTTCCCCCAAACTCTCTTTTCATAGTTTAGTTATTTTAATTGGTGCATTTTTCTCAAGTTTATGTATCCTTTTTTAGGGGGTGATGATGAGGTTTGATGCAAAATGCTATGATGATATGATTAGGTTGGGTGATTTAAAAGGGATGAAGGTAGATTTCATCATTCCTCCTTCTATATTAGGCACCTTCTCCCTTCTAATTGAGCTTGTTTTACCAATTTTACTAAAGTTAATATTTATTATGATAATTTCAAGTGTGAAATGAGTCTCTCATTAAATGCATTTTTCCTTCAAGTATTATAGAAAACTTTTTTGGAAATAGGTTAGCTCCACCTCCACCTTATGTTTATACATCACATTTGTCCCTAAAATAACTTTTAGATTGATATACTTTAAACACCAAGCTTAGAACAAGTTTTAACAAACCATTAAAAGGAACATATGGGTAGAAGAATTGCTTCTTATTCCTAGGTTTAGAGGATAAAAGTGTGGGTTTTTAGGTAGACCTAGGCGGAGTTGGATCTAAAGTTCAACGAGAGATAACATTTAAATGATTTTAGCCTTTTATACACTCACTAGATTTTAAGAATTCCTATCCTCTAAGAGAGTTATTACAAGATGAAGAACATTTATTGAAGGTTGACATTATTGATCAATAGGCTTATAGGTTTCTTCACTATATACTTATTAATCTTAAATTGACAACTTTTCCCCAATTCATACGGATAGATCTTTATAAGATCATGTTTATTGCTCAAAATAAGGAAGATGTCTCTAAAAACAGAAATAGGGTGACACAATAAGAGGCCCTACATACCCAATAAGTTGTCACTATTGTTGGCCTTATTTTCTAAATCAAACTAGATGAGGACCAAGCAAGAAATGCCCTTAAACCTCTAATAAAGGCACTCAATTAATCGATTCCAAGAGTTAAACTATCAAGGTTAAAGGCAAAAGGCTACACTCATAAGTTTTTGTTCCCAAATGGGATGTTAGGACCAAATATTCTATTTTTAAGAAAGTTATGGTTGCAATACATTTGTCACAAAGGTTGATCTTGTATAAGGATAGGAAAGCATTAAAGAAGAATTCTTGATCTATGATCTATTAATAACTTGTGGTTAATATTATGAAGGTGATATCCCCCACTTTATTTTTTCTTCTCCTTTTTTTATATATAAACCTTGAGGGACTTATGATTTGTTATATAGGTCCTCATGGATGCAGAGTTCTTTATTGATAGGTTTAAGGTAGAGGTTAGAAGTTTGCTTAGACCTAAACAAAGATAACCAAGTCTTATAAAAATATCATGAAAAAGCTAAAGTAGAACATGAGGCCTATAATAAAGACTTAAAGGGTTACATTGGGAAATTTTATATTTTAACTGTATATAATGAAAATCTAGACTCCAAAGTTTATAATCAAATTAAATATTTAACTAGTAAGGAGTACAAAATGGACTAATTTATCTTAATTATTTATTTAAAATTAAACAATTTGAATCATGCTAGACTAATTTATCAAATTAAACTAAAATAATATTAACTATACCTAAAACTAAATTAATTTTAACTATTCCAATATCTAATTTAGACAATACTTCTTAAATTGAGCATAACTTTCTAATCAAATATTTGATTAAGATGATTTAAGATTCTACAAAAATATTAGAAAGAGTTCTAAAAGTTTTATATGTTGATTATTTTGAAAAAATAAGAAGAACATGATCAATGAGATGATCATGTCTGAGGGTGTGTTCGTTAAATAAATAACTCTATCAAGAAAACTTCCGAAGACAAGGGCATGTTTGTAATTGTGTTTTTCACTTTTTTAAAATTAAAAATAACAAAGTTTTAAAGATCTTCATAATTTTTCCATAGCATCTTGAATTATTTCAATTAGAGTTTGGATGAGAAAGTTATGCCTAATGTAAGAAGCATTATCTAAATTGGATACAAGATAAGTTAAAACTTATTTTAGTTTTGTAAATAATTAATAATATTTTAGTTTGAATATCCAATTAAAATTAATAAATTTAAATCATTATTTTCCAAACTAAACAAAAACATTATTAATGCATGTAGAAGATATACTAATGCATCTTACAAAGAAACCTTTCTTCCTCAATTGTAAAAAAATTGCCTGGAATGGAATAATCTAGTGTAGGAACGCTCTCCCAAAAGTTTATGTCCTTATGTGGCTCATACATAAGCAAAGATGGGAACTGCAGACTAGTTGAGCTTCCTCAACTCTCCTCAATTGTGCTACCTCTCCAGAATAAGGATTGAAACCTTTCAACATCATTCTTCTTTTATGAATTTTTTTCAAACATATGGGACATTATTCAATTCCTTTGCAAAATTGAAGAAACAAGCCTTTTTTATAGAGAAACTTTTTAAAAGATTGACAAAGGAAGTAGAATGTCCAGGGGCGACAAAATCATCTTCATTATTATTTTTAGCAATATAATGTACTCCATTTGGTTGAAGAGGAATATGGTATTCTAAAGAAGAGAAGACATAAGGAACGAAGTGAAACTTTAGTTAATCTCCTAAATTAGAAAGCAATTTTTGGTTAACCAACTTCATAACTCTTGTAAGTCTAAAGTGGCTTCCTCTTGGAATCTTTATAAATGTTTGATCTTAATAGGCACTTTGAAGCTAATAAATTAAATGCTTCATGTACTTTGATCATTTGATACTTAACTTTGTGGCTATTCTAAATACTCTAGATAATATCCTCATTAGTAGCTTATAAGTAGTAATCTTAACTTTCTTATATACTTGTTCATTTTGTAAACTTCACTTCTAATTTTTGAAGTATATTCTTTCTTTAATTTTCCAAAAGAAAAGGATTGAATATTGACATCAAAGGACAACCACTAATAGGATATAATATATGATGATGAAAGGACATCTAGTGTAAGGATATAATCATATGCTAATTTATGTTGTGTTAATTATAATTTTATTGCGCAATTCCTACCTTAAATAATGTGTTTTGGTAATAAATAAATAAATATTGAGATTTGCCTATAATTATATTTGGATATGTATTCTGCTGAGAAAATGGATCAAAATATACACGAGAAACAAGTTGATGTGAACAGAAACGATAAACAAATCTTTCCCTAAATTGTGTTTTCAAATATATAATCAATATCGACCAAATATCATAACAATAATAAGTGAAATAAAATTATCTCACAATATAAGGTAACATAAGGATTTATGTGGAAGCCCTAATTTGTGAAAAAAACTATTAGACCATTCATAAATGATTTCAAAACTTTCACTAATAAATAGGAAATAACTAGGTACAATAAAATGTTCCTCTTAACTTTAGATAGAGGCAAATTTAATCATCACCTAAAGGGGTAACTCGTGTAAATTTTTTATGCAAGGAGGGTTGGAGAAAATTTACCAACTAAGAAAGCCCATTTTTTTTGACTATTGGATATGAATAGGCAAGTCACGAGAATAATCTACTAAAATTTCATGTCGATCAGAGATAGTTTGATGGTCAAGCAGAGCTAAAAATTTCTTTTGCACAATTTTCTCTCTCTTTCCTTCACTCTTTAGAATGCTCTCTTCCTTTTTTATTATGGCTTAAAAGTTGTCAAAAAAATGTAACCCTATATACACATTTTTTCATCACCATTTTCCCTTAATGGGGCACTTTAAGTGAGGGAAAATTGTGTACTTAACAACCTACACCACATAGATATCATAAGAGGATAATCCCACATGGTAAAACATATGAAATTAATCCAAAATAATATATGGACTCTTCCTATAAGTAAGAGGGATACTCAATATAAGTTCCCGTCACTCCTTTTTGGAAGGCTCAATCAAACCCACTTTCTTTTAGCAAGCAACAAGCTTCATTTTTAGCAAAGTCTTCATCAACATATATGACCCATTGAGGTTGGTATGAATCTTTACAAGTTCATATAATTTATATGCTATCACATCTAAAATCTAATAGTACTTCCTTCGAATATGTTTGGATTGAGAGTGGTAAGTGGCATTTTTAGCAAGGTGTGTTAAGTGATGCTTTTGGTAAGCTGAATGGCACTCTAATTTTCATAATGGAATAGGAATTTTTTATTTAAACCCAATTCCTAAAAAAAATCTCTCATCTATACTATATCTAATTGACTTTGGCGATGCTATGTACTCTAACTCAGTAGTTGATATAATAACATACTTTTGTAACTTTGACTACTATGATATCACTCCTCCTGTAAATGTCATAAAGTACCTAGAAGGATAGTTGCTTGAATCAATATCCATAGATATATCAACATTTATGTAGCTATCTAAAATAAGTAGTTCTAGACCAATATAAAAACAACACTCTAGATGCAACATCCCACTACCATAGGGTACATACCCAAACATTCAGGTACATAACCTATGATAATGGTATGTTAGAGCAAAAACAAATCCAACTTACACATGGCATCAACTAACATCATTTAAAAGTTGGCAAATTTTAAAACCATTCATTGCATTCATTCACAAAGTTTACACTGTTTCCAATAGACAAATATTCATAAAAACCTCATACAGGTTCTAACAAAAACTGCAAAATAAAAGCTATAACTCTCTGATGTCAGCTAACAGACCTCTGAGCCATAAATTAGTCCAAAACGTTCTTCTAATTTAGAATAAATACTAAGTCTCCTGTCTCGTACCTGAAAAATCACGTTACAATTTTTTATAAATTTTGCGAACTCAATGAGTAAACCATCATTGATGATTTCACTGGATTCACATACACAAATCACATATTTCACAATTATTCATATAGAATATGAATATTTCAAATACTCACACTGTCATGGCACATCATTTAATCAATACGAATCAGATCATATATAAACACATACAGATGCATATTAGACTCCACATTCGTTATTAATGTTGTGACCGTGTGCCAAATCACATATACAAATACTGGCCAATTGGGCTCAGTCAGAAATATATATCATAGAGCATAGCTCTACGTGCCGAATCATATATCACGGATCAAAGCTCTATGTGCAAGCGCTTGATTCTAGTCACTCTGTTCACAACGTCTTTATCTGAACATGCATTTTATGAAATGCATCAATTCAGAATTTACCATATATCACAATCATTTATAAAGCACAGTCAGAATTTTATAATCATCGGACCTAAGTCCAGCATTCAACTTTCGTTGAGAATTCACATTTCATATAGAATGATCAAACAAATCAAACAAATCAGAGCACTTCCAATACAGTCCCAAATATTTACTCCTTGGACTTTAAGTCCAGAATTAAGAAACAAATTGCAACAATTCAATAATTGGCAAATTAAATCAAATCTAAGAAATTCATCTAGGTTAACTCACAGTATGCTCCAAGAAGCTATTGCCTCGATGGTCTGGCAATGTCCGACTGGCGTCCGATGTGCTCTTCTATAACATACACAACACATTCTCAAATATCACATTTTTGCACAAATGTACAAATATTCTTTTATGCACATCAATATATAGAAAGTATGCACAATGCATGTTGAATGACAATTCTGGGGTACTTTATTGCGATCCTTATCAACAAATCATTCAGATATCAATGCCCTCATTAATACCATGTATATTTATGATTAGACCAAAACAAAACAATGTCAAAACAATTTCATAACTTCATTGAACACTTCAGATTTTTCTTCTAATACATATACGGGTCAACTTTTCATACTAAATATGATAAAGTAAATTGCAAAATTAGGCCATACTCTCTTATAGAAAGTTGTTATCCAATTTCTTAAGTTTCTAATGACTTCAAGATCATCTAATTTAATTCAGTATTCTATGAGTTATGCTTACAATACCACAGACTTTGTATATTTGAACATTTGGCTAGTACATGATCATACCCTCAAATTGTACAACTCATATCTTTCAGCTCAGATATTCAAATATTACAAACTTTATACCAATTTAAAGCTAAGAGAATAAGCTACAACTTTGGTGAAGACACCTCAATCTAAATCAGCCTACATCAATACAGTTTATTCAATAACCACAGGACATGATTTCTGTCCCTGGTAATGCTATAGCCTAAGCTAAGATGCAGTTTCATGCCAAATCTGAAAGTATTAGAGACATAATTAAAATTAGACTTCTTCAAGAAAGTTGTAGACTTATGTATTTAGTTTAATCTGAACTAAGAATCAACTTATTTGAAAATCTACATATCAAGTTATAATCAGAATACCGAAGCATGTTCATGAAAAGTTTCCAGTTCATAACATTCCAGCACACTTCCATACTTTCATCCTATCAATCACTTTCAATTTAATTCAGATAGCTTTAAATTTTTATGGAGAGAAAGAAAAATGTCTTAGGAATCCATTGATCTAAGTTTCAAGTCATTTGGAGTTCATATGAAAAATTTATAGCCAAAATGACCTAGGGGTTGTTCAATGAAAGACTCTAGTTCATAACCCACACATATAAAAAATGACCTAGGGTTGTTCAATGAAAGAATCTAGTTCATAACCCACACATATAAACCATCACCTTTTCTCTCTCTAGCACACAAACTTCATCTTCTTCACCAAACCCAGATCACCGAACTGCACTTCTCCTCTTCTTCTTTCTTTTTTTTTTTTGCTTCATTCCTTTACATCACAACTATTATATTTGCTGCATAACCCATTTTTTTATCTACTTCTATCTCAATTGAACCCAACTCAAATAAATCAAATTCCAAAATGTTATACATACATAGCAAGAATTGTACTGTTCACGTAAAGCGTAAACCATTTTTTTGCATTTTCTTCCATCTTCAATCTATTGCATTTCTTTTCTTTTTCTTTTTTGTCATTTTAATCCTTCTTAAAACACAATACTACACTACTCTAACTCCAACCTCATAAAAATCCATCACTAAACTTTACCCAAACATTTACACAGATATATAATAAAAACAGAGTATGTTCATGAACTTCTCTACACTTTTCTATCTTTCAACAGATGCATTACTTTTCACTAACAACTACACCTTCACTTCATATAACGACTTTCTATATTAGAATCTCACCTACCCCTCATTCCTTATCATCTTTGCAACTCCTATAAGAATTACGCACACACACAGTGAAGCATAAGCCATATATGTATTTCACCAACACATCAGAGTGTATGTTTTTATCAACTTTCTTTCCATCCAAAACTTATCATCTTATCGACTTCATACCATGACTCCAATAAATCTTCCATTCATATCATTAAACTCATTTTAGTCATTTCCATTACCTCTTCACCTAATCATACGTAAACAGTGCAACAACCTTATAACCCGAACAGAGTATATGTACATTCATCAATTTTCATAAACATCTATATCATTTTCATTTTACTCTAATTTTCTGCACTTTAACATCATCCATTTCACTATAACAACATAAACTATTTCATAATTTTCTGGACGATTCCTATTCCACAAATTCATCACATAGGTTATTCAACACCAAAATCACACTTCATAAACTCATGCATGCATGTACATATTTACACTAGAAAATAACCATCAT
>JAOSBP010000005.1:30739420-30753276 GCA_027563825.1 Erythroxylum mucronatum
TATACTCTTAATGAAGCTAAAATGTCTAACTTACCCTTCCTTCAATGCCTTAAGACTTTACAACTTAAGTGATCTTCCAATAATGCTCCTTATACAATCTTACCATCCTAACACTTTAATTCAATTAACCTATGTCATATAATCTCAGTCACATTAACATTCTAATTGAATCCAAGATAAATTAATCTATCAAGACCTCAAAATTACTTTAAATCATGCTTAATTAAGAAAAAAATTTCCGAGGCTAGCAACTAAAGTGGCGACCCATCTTCTCCAATATTCAATTTAAATACTCACTTATTCTTGAGTGCTCTCTTATCTTTATATAACTTCACCAATTTATAAGTGTGGTTCTCATTCAAAGACTTCATCTCTTCTTATGTTGCATTGTATCACTCTTATTGTGCATATTTGATATAAACTCTTTGTAGAAATGTAGCTTTTCCTTATCACTCAATAAAGTATAGCCACTAGTTGGTTATCTGGAGGAAGGTTGTCTCTATTTGCTATACCTCGACAATTGAAGTTTTGGCTATGTAGTGGGCTCTTATATTAGTGGCTTTTCATTTTTCATCTTTACCACCACTATCATTATATCCATCTTGTTTGACATTTTCTTGTTGTTCTCTTTGGAAAAAATTTGGAAAAACCAGATCTTAGTTGACTATAGCGTGTGGAGAAGACATTGGTTATTGTGGTTTCTTATAGTTTTCAATGATCTTGTCTTTCATAAATATAATCTCAACTTTTGAATTCTTTCCTACCAACTAGATCTCATAACTTGTATCCAAATTTATCTTTAGAGTACCTAAAGAAGATGCATTGCTTTGAATTATAATCAAGCTTAGACCTCTAATTTTTGGGATTGTAAACATATTTCAAACATTTAAAGACTCTCAAATGCTTGTAAGAAACTTCTCTATCGGTCTATGCTCTCTCTGAAACATCACCATTAAATGGAATTAATTAAAGGAGACTAATTGACGAGGTACATCGTTGTATGCATTGCCTCTGCCTAATAAGACTTTGATAACTTCACATAAGAGAGCATACATCGAATTCTTTCTTTAATGTTTATGTTTTGTCTCTTTTCTAGCCAATTCAACTTACGTGTCTTTGGAAGTGTCTTCTCAAGCTTTATATCTTAGGCCTTGCAATATGCCTTAAATAGCCCTATGTATTCTCTACCATTCAACTTTGACACACTTGAGCTTCTGACATGTTTCTCTCTTAACTCTGGCCAATAACTCCTTAATTGCTAATAGTATCTGATCTTTATTTTTAAACATAAAAACCCATAATTTTCTAAAAAATTCATCAACAAAAGTAACAAAATATAGTTTACAGAATATGACTTAGCATTTATAATATAAACAATAGTATGCACAAGATCTAATCTATGCTTTATTCTAGATGGTACAAATAATCAACACAAGGTCTTAGAGATATACCTTATACATTAAGGAGGAGATATTTATTAGTAAGGACTTTCATACCTCTTTCACTCTTGTGACTAAGTCTTTTTTGCCACAACTCGATGGAGGAATTATCAATTATATTAGCATTTGCTCAGTACAACTTTGCTTGCATCATATATAAAGATCTCTACTTAGTTGATCAAGCCACTATCAAACTCTCCTTTGTGATTTTCCATTTTCCATTACTAAATTTGTTGGAGAAGCCATCTTCACTAGGCACACCTGTTGAAATAAATTTCAATTTTATGTTGGGAATATATATAACACCTCTCAACACCAATTGAAAACCACTAGATGATTGTGATCACATTTTACTTATGGCCATATTCTTATATGATTCTAATCACATTTTACCTATGCCCATATTCTATATGAGCCATCATTCCCTCATTCTCTTATAGATAATCGCCAGTAGTGTAAGATGAGGTGTAAAGTGAGATGATATGAGGCACCTAGATTAATCACATAAGTGAAATCATCACAAGCAACGTTCAAGAAATCTCAGTCACCAATGAATAACTCTTCATCATTGATAACAACTACTGTAATGTCCTTGTCTTTTGATTAGTGCTTATATTTTTCACTTTTTTTTCTTATCCTTCACTAAATCATTTTTTCTCTTGTTGTAATATTTCCTTAATATGGCCCAGCTTGTCACAATATTAGTGGTAGATGATCTTACCTTTAGATTTTAATCTCCCCTTGGACTTGTCTCTATTATAGGGATTTTGTCTCTTGATTCTACCCCTTTAAATTATTAGGCTATATTAGCCTCTGAGTGGTAAGGGTACTCATCTATTTTCTTCTAGTCTCTTTATTTAGTAAACTAGTTTTGACAATCTCTATTATTGACCCAGCTTTATGAGAGGGATCACTAAGTCACATGCAAAGTGTGTCCTAACTTTTCGACAATGAACAAAGTAGTAGTAAATCATGTAACTCATCATCAAAAGACATGTTCATGGTAGAAAAGTGATTAATCAAGTTCTAAAAATTATTCAAATGAACTACTATACTATCATCATCTTTATATTCCAATTTTATAAATTTCCTCATCAATGACACTTTGCTTAAGACAATCTTTCTTTTAGACATGGTCTCAAATTTCACCCATAATTTATAAGAATTTGTTTCATTCATAATATGTTGGAGGACATTCATATTAATAAACCATCTAATTATTCTAATATCCTTCTGGTTCAAAATTTTTTAATCACTTTCTAAAGATGGATTGGTATTATTTAATACCCTTAGAATGTTCTCTTCCCTCTTTATTATGGTTCAAAAGTTACAATAAAATTTTCAACCTTATATACATACTTTGTTATCACTACTTTACCCTTAGTAAGTTTAAGTGAAGGTAAAATAGATACTTCAAAACTGACACTACATAAATATCTTAGTTAAAAAGGTCAAATTGAACCTTAACATTTTCACCAAAATGCAACTTAAATTTGAACATTTTGACACATTTTTTTAAAAGACTAAAGTTTTATAAATGTTCAATTTGAACCTAAAGTTAAGTTCTCCTGTAATCCTTCGTGACAAAAGCATATGTGATATTTTTAACACCCCCGGGGTCTCTCTCTCTCCCTTCTTGGATAGTCTTTTATGCATTCAAAGTAATGCTAAAACTCAATTTTTACATGTTTTTGTATAATGTCTTATGGCATTTGTCTTGCTAAACTGTTATTTATCATATGAGAGCATGATGCTCTTTATATAGGATTTTGATATATATTATTTCATGCTATCTTTCAGGGAGAAGGGTGGCCAATGAACATAGTGGTGAAAATGTGGGTAATCTAATTTATATAATCAACATGAACTCTATACTTCAGTACCCACTCTACTATTTGCAAATGACATTAACATTTCTTGGATAATTATAATGTGTCCCATTGAAGTGATCCATACGCGAAATTTGGAAAATATTCTTTGTTATGACATTTACTATCATCCTTTGCTTATACAATTAAAGAATCCCAATCATAAGTTAACCTATATTTATTTCAGCAAATGGGTTGTTTCACTTCAATTTTAAATTTATGCTACACTAAGAGAGAGAGAGAGTTATTTTTGATAGGGTACTTGAAAAAATCTTTGAATATAGAAAATCCAAACCGGACAATTAAAAAAGAAGCTAGGTTTACCCATGCAAAAGAATGTCCTAACAAAATTTTTTTGTATCCTTGTAGCTTTATAGTCAATACCTTATTGGGTTTAAAAAATTCATCATATGAAGTTCATAGCATACCTTGCTTCAATAACTTGGAGATTTGACAGTTTTAAGGTTAAGCTTTACTAAAAGAGGGGAAGGGCAAATTAATGGTGAAGAATAAAAAGTCCATTGTTAGGAGCTCATATTTCAAAAAGAAGTTAGTAATCAAAGATAACCAAAATGATAGACAAGAAAGGCTTCTATTGAATGATTTGTGTGGCAATAGAAGAAAAGAAAAGACAAGTATAGAATTTGAAGAGAGAGAGGAAAGAGAAGAAAGAAAGATTTTTTTTAAAATTATTTAAGCCTTTCTTGCTATGTAATATGCATAGGTAAGAAGAAGCTCATAAAAAAATTATTACATAAATTTTTTTGTAGCGGAGTATTCATAAAAATTAAGTTAGAATTCAAATTAAATATTTTCAAAATGTTAGAATTTGTTTTGAACATATCAAAACATTTAAGTTAAATTCTAATTAAAACGTTATGAAAACATTGTATGAAATTAATTCTATATAATAAAACACATGAAATTAGTACAAAATAATATATGGAATATTCAGATAATTAGGAAGGATACACAGCACATTCTTTAAATTTCAGTTACATATGTTCATTAGTTATTAATCAAGCAACATGAGAACTGTGTTAAGAACAGGAAGCATCAGAGTTAAGCTGCCGAATGAGTAAAGTAAACTTTTTTTGAAACAGATAAGGAACCCAATAAGCAGCAGGCATTCAATCTTGTCCAGTAGGATGTCTTTTCATTTGTCCATCTTCGTCAAACTCCCGGCAAATTATATACATTTAACATTTCTCAAGACAAGCAAAGGAAATGCCTTGGCTTCCACTAGAAACAGTTGTATCGTGTTATACAGAATTCTGAAACACGCGAAGAATAACTTTGTATGGTCCGCTACCAATCCCAAATTTTCCCTTTGCTTTCCACCATTGTCTCCGCAGCCAAACGTCGAATCCGAGAATTATGTGAAATGGGCTAATTGAGTTGACAAAAGAAGTGAGTTTGAGATCTGGACCGTGGATGCATAATGTGAGGCTCACTTTGAACCTATCCAGACCGTCAACGTTGTTTCCTCCAAGCTTTGATTGTGAAGAGGTCAACAAGAAAAGACCGTTAGGACAGATGGAAAGTGAAAGAAACAGACAAGCAAATGGTTAAAAGAGGTGTCGTCCGCCAAAAGAGGGTTGAAAAGGAAACCTGCAAGAACTCTCATTTTGCTGACAAAAACTAGCCTCTTTTTTTTTTTTTTGCTCTTAGTTTTGGATTACAGGTGTTTGTGCCCATCTGGTGGAATTTTCTTCTCTCAAGAATTACAATAGGAAATTCAGGTAATTCCACGCTTCTTATATTTGGAAATGGCAATTACTCTGGATGTGTTGTATAGGTTATGCGACTGAGCAAAATGGAATGGGATTTTAAAGTTAAGACTATGTAGATGGATGAGACGGAAGCTTTTGGTGGTATTCATTGATGGCAAGAGAAAATTTTAATCTGTCATCAGGTTTGAAAGGTTATTCTTTGGGAAGTCCTAAACTTTTGAGAATCAAGTTAGTACCAGGAATACTATCTTCATAATCCTGGAATATTTTCTTCCCATTGGTGACATTGTCTATTGTATATTTGGTTCTCATCGCTTTCTTCCTTCTGGTTAGTTGTGAACATGGAGGAGAAAATTAAGTGTATGTATGGTCTAAATCTTCTGTCACAAAATTGTGTTCTTTATTTAGGGTGTAGACTTACACATGGCTCTAGGATATGGATGATAATATACGAATAACATCTTTTAATTGCAGCTATCAATCTGAAATACAAAAAGTTGTTGAACAATCTATGATGGGTTTCTTAAATAGCGAAATCCAATAGTTTAACAGTTAAATCTTGAAATTTACTATGGCAATGGTCAAGTTTAACTTCTGGTTTGAAATTGAATTTCTTTCTTTTACATTGATGACATATTGATCTGGAGTTTACTTATTAGTGCACTTGAAAATAGCCTTTTTATCTTTTGGGTATTCATTTTCTTGGAGCAGACTTACCACAAGCATCTTTGGCAATGGATCCTCCTCTAACAGACGTAGAACTTGAACCAGAGGGAGGCCTAACATTCCACTGTGACCTGTACGATACGGAACTAGTTCACAAGATAGCTCAAGCATTTCTCCTTGGATTAGCTACGGCTTGTGTTGACAACACTACAGGTGGCATATTCAAGTCCCCTGGTTCAGTGGCTGTTGATATTAGAAAAGAAATGATCGACTATGTCACCCAGAGAAGTGAAAGTTTTGTTGCTGAATCTGTTATTCAAGAAGGCAGTCCGGAGATGGAGGTATCTGACCATCCTTTTGATATCATCTCTGATTTTGTGGATGACTTTGCAAGTTCAAAGAGGAATTTTTTCAGCCGAGTTTCAGGATGGCTGCTTAGTGAAAAAAGAGAAGACAAAGTAGATGATTTTGTGCAAGAAATGGAAATAAATGGGTTTTGGTTGCTGGTCAGGAGGGAAACACTTGCACAGACATTGGTTAAGAATGTTGACTTTAAGAACACATTTCATTGTGACAAGAAATTCAACACATCCGAGGAACTAGTAGAGCATGCAGCCAGCTGTGGTTTCAGACCTCTGAACTGCACAAATGAGGGGTGTACTGCTATTTTTTGTGCAAGTCAAATGGAGAAGCATGATTCATTGTGTCCTTTCAAAATAATCCCATGTGAACAAAAATGCCCTGATAGTCTCATGAGACGTGAAATGGACAGACATTGCATAACTCTTTGTCCAATGAAGCTTGTGAACTGTCCTTTCTATGCAGTGGGCTGTCAATCTACGGTGCCCAAGTGTTTGATCCAACAACATAATTCAGATGATCTGCATTCACATGTTCTGTGCATTCTCAAAAATAATTATTACAAAGAAGCACCAGTCGAGGCTCTGAAACAACGGGCTGACCAAATACTGCAGGTTAGTTTCGGTGCAACTGTAGATCTTTTTTCTGTTTTTTTCATCTATCCAACCCTTTAACATGCATTTAAGCTATTCACATAATATTCCAAGCTAAAACAGAAATAGTGGGATTCTTATTATCATATCTATAAAATTCTGGAGGTAGTATTCTGCATAGCTTCTTTCCTAACATTTTGTAAAAAAGTATATAAAAAAAAAGAACATCACTAATAATTTTCCTAACATTGACTAGGTGTACTTCCCTTGTGAAATCGCACTTTATTTTTGCTCTTTTTCTTGAAAATTGCCCTTTTTGGTGACTTTTGATCGGAGCCAAACTCCATATTTTCCTATAGGCATCTTCTGGTGAGCTAGGAGAAGCTAGAGATCTAAGAACCCTTAACCTCAGAGTCAAGAACCTTGATGCAAAACTTGGGCCCTTAGAAGTCAATTTAGCAAAAGGAAATAGAAAAGAATCCATTGAGGCTGCAGAAAACACAAATGGAGAACCTACCATGGCTGCAAGCAATAAAGATGGAGATTCCACTAAGGCTGCAAAAAACACAAACAAAGAATCTATTGAGGCTGAAAACATCACAAACAAAGGGCCTATTGAAGCTGCAAACATCTCTAATGAAGAACCTACTGAGGCTGCCAACAACACAAACAATGAGCATACTGAGACTGCAAAAGAAAATGGAGAACCTACTAAGGCTGCAACCACCAAAATTGGAGAATCTGCTGAGGCTGAAAACGGCAAAGATGGAGAACCTCCTGAGGTTTCAAAAGAAAAGGTTGGTGAAGCTGTTGAGGCTGTGGACGGAAAACATGGAGATCCTTCTGAGGCTGAAAATGAAAAACATGGAGAACTGACTGAGGCCATAAAGAAAAAAGATCGTGAACCTGCTGAGGCTGCAAATGAAGAAAATGAAGATCCTATCAAGGCTGCAAATGAAAGAGGTGGAGAACCAACTGACGCTGCTAATGAAAAAAATAGAGAACCAATTAATGCTGAAGAGGTGAAAAATGGAGAACCTACTGAGCTTGCAAATGATAGAAATGGAGAACCCACTGAGGCTGCTAATGAAAAAGATGGAGAGCCTGTGGAGAATAAAAGTGAAAAGAATGGAGAACCTACCAAGGCTACTAATGAAAAAGACGTAGAGCCTATGGAGAATACAAATAAGAAGAATGGAGAGCCTATTGTGGCTGCAAACAACACAGATGAAGAAGCTGATGAGGCTGCAAATGACACCAAAGCAAACAAAAGCTAGGCTAGTGAGCAATACGTTGGACTATTGGGGGTGCAATAACTGGTGCATCAAATGGCGGCTGAGAATAAAGTTCAGTCTCAATACAAATTTTGCCATCACGATAACTTTTTTCCAAAAAAGAAATTTCTGTGCAAATCTTCTCTTCTTCTCGTACTGAGAAGTTTCATCAGCAATGCTTCTGATCTTTCAATGGAGAAACTATCTCCTTGCCCATGCACCAAATTTTCATTCTATTGCTTACTAGAATAAAAAAATTAAACTGTAAAATCCATTACAGGAGAATATCTATTTCCCTTCTCTCTCTGCCTGACACGTGTTGAAACTCACACTAAAACATATAGAATGGATAGTTTGTATTAAATTTTCTTAATTTCCGTTTTGCATATGGAGTATCTAAAATGCATCCCCAACTTTTCTCATAAAATAGCACAAAAGCTAGTAGGCTTCACCCAATCAAATTATTCTTTACATCCCAATGATTTAAGTGCACAGATCAAAAATAAAAATGCCCCGTACCCAGTAACCAGAGGAACTGTGATAAACAAAAACAAGATATTATTTGTTCAAAAACTGAAATCATCCGAAAGGTTCAAAATAAGGTTACAAGGACATAAATACCAAATAGATTGACAATTAAGCTTACTAGTCGATCCATAATCAACAAAATTTGAATGGAACTGGCTTAATCATAAGTGGAGCCACAAGTCCACTTCTCCCAATTGTCTAACATCTAAGCACGAGCCCCCCTGTTGAGACTAACCATGCGCGTTGAACCATCCATTTGGGATCCCCTCACACCAGTTCTTCCTGACCCACCATATCCAACATCTTGATACCGTGTACCTCCAGTTCCCCTCAACTGACTTGTCCCTCTCGAATAACCACCACCCCCAGCAGTTTGGCCTAATGCCACTGATCTACCACTTCCAGCATTATAACGCCCTGTCCCTTGCCTTCCTTGACCTGAAGAATAGTTGTCCTGCCACTTGCCACCTGAAGCAGCCATGCTTGCATAATCTTGCCCATCTCTTCGCCTCAGAGGCAGATCCAAACCACCACCACCAATCCTTGCCTCAGTTGCCCTTTCATTACTTTCAGCAAGAATAGATAGTTTGTCTGTCAACTGGAAGGCCAAAGCCTGCAGCCTTGAATACTCGACATCATGAAAGACAACACAACTAGTAGGCTGGTCCCAACTAGCATGGAGCTCTTCATTGATCATCATTTTGCTCACTGCACTGTGTGCTTGGGCTGTCGAGAGATCAAACATTTTTGTGAGCTGTTCCAAGCTGAGTGAATCATAAGAAGAGGAGTAAGTAAAGAGATAAGTCCGTAAAGCTTCTTCTTTTATCTTGGCTTTAACCATCTCAAGAACACTGTCTTTATTCCTGAGAAGCCTCCAAACATCAAGAGACTTGATCACATCAAAGGCCTTCTGGAAATCTCCCTTGCTAAGGGCCCGAGTGGCAGCCATCACATGATCTCTGACATTTTCAGGTGGACCAGTGAAAGTTTGCCTCTCACTCGCCTCAAGCAACCGCCTAAATGTCTTGCTAATGACTTTGCGCTTAGCATCATGAGTATTAGCTGCCATATTGGGGACCTCGAGAAGCATGGCACAAATGAGATGGACAGCCTCCAGGAGCTCAAGATTTATATGCATATGATATGGCATCTGGCGCCTCCTTTCCAGCCTTTCCTATAGAGATTAATTATCCAGCAGAGTAAGTCAATCAATTGACAGGGGATTAATTATTCACATTTACTAGCAGACCATCATCTTAAGCATACTGAAACTTGTAAGCACTGCATAACAAATGATACATCAAGGTAAAATAAACTTCATATATTGAGAAAACTTAAAACAACAATAAATCATATAACAAATCATAAAGGGCACAATATTAACAAGCACTGTGAGAACCAGCAGTCTTATCATCATATCTTCCTTCGAATATCATGCAAAGAATCAACCTTAAGAAGACTACAGAGCTACTCATGAAATCCCTCTGTATCTCAGTAGGAAGTAAGGACTGAAGATTAGGTTCTAGCTATTCACTTATAAGATGAAATCCAACTTAACAAATTCATCATGTACAGCAAAAGCACAGAAGCAGTACCTGTTCTGGAGTCTTCTCATGATATCGACTTTGTGAAACACCTTGAGCAAGCAGCTCTTTAACTCTTCCACCAGTATATAATTCAGAAAGACAGCCATGGCCTTCAGTGATTAGCCCAACCCTGAATGCACATAGGCCAAGCTGTGCCATAGCCCTATTGAAAAGAATCTGGGTTGATATGTCCATGTGCTGAATGTTATCCTGCAAATGACTCATTAATAAAAGATCACGAGCAGTAGAGAACTCATCAAGAAGAGCATGATGATAGATATCACATAGCATTGCTCGAGCTTTGGTACGTTCATCTCCAGACTTGTATATGAGAGAGACTAAAGTATCCATCATGGTTCTGCTATACTCAGGAAACGTAGGCTTCCTAGGCACAAGTTCAGGAGTTGAAACAAATGCAGAAGGACCTCTAGTTTCCTCAGCTTTGGGATCCTCACTGGTCCTTTCACCATTTTCTCCATCTTCTGACTGTTCTGCCAATTTCTTCATGGCAGCATAGACCTCTTGAGGTTTGTAATAGATCAGCTCAACCCGCCTCAAGGCAACCTTTGCTGCAGCTCTCAAATCCCCAACCCGCTCCAGATATTCTTGAACATTTTGAGCAAGAACCAAAAACATAGGTTCATCCCTCAATCTCTCAACATACTCTCGTGTGTGAGGATCAATGCATTGCAAGCTTTTAAAGAACTCTGTGTCAATTTTCTCAAGGAAAGCCACCAAGTTCCCCCAAACACGAATGGTACCATCATGGTCTGCTCTCTTTTGGGTCTCATTTTCATCAGGCTCTACCATGTCATCCACAACAATATTAGGATACTGAACCAGAATGTCAAGAATAACCAGCAAATTCTGCACACACTTCTTCCAGACATTTATAGGCATGTGCCCACTCAGACCTGGATTCACATCAAACTGAGCAGAAACGAGACTGAAAAGAATTTCAAGCTTCTGTGCAGGAGTCTTTGCAACCCTTGTCAAGAAAGTTAGCTGCTCAACTTGCTCATACCTCCCAGTTCCTTTTCTACCTCGAGCAGCAACAACTTCTTTGAACTTTTTGTTTACGGTATCCCAAGTAACTTCATTAGGATCTTTAAACTGCTTATCCATAAGCTTATCTTTCTTGCTCATCATCTTCTCCCAGCCCCCATCAGCATCAGCCTGATGATCCTGACGATCCTCCTCATCTTCCTCATCTTCATCAGACATGGCAACCTTTGAAGGATCCTCCTCAAACTCCAAATCAGACTCTTCCTCTTCTTCTGACTCATCTTCGCCCTCTTGTTCCTCCTCACTTTCAGGATTTGCTCTATACTTGTTAATTAAATCCTCATACTGCTTATTGTTCTTTTTCAGTTTCTGTTTCATAGAGTTCAAAGCCTTAGCATTGCTACTGCTCATCTTTTTCTTTGCCTCCTTGTTTGCCAAAGCTTGATTCAAAAAGTCTTCCAACATCACTAGAGCTTTAATGTAAAGGGTAGGAACCTTGTCAGATTCAGTCACCCGCATGACTTTCTCAAGCTGTTTATTGATTTTGTCAAAGCTCTCTTGCAAGCTGACCCAATCGTTGATCTTCATTGCATTTTTCATCTGATCAACAGTTGCCGACATCTCCTCAAAACGTTTGTCTTTGGCAGACCTAACAACACGTTTTTGGTCATCAGAGTCATCACTGTCACTTGCAGTACCTCTAAGGTATCTGTTCTGGGCCTGGGTTGTTGGCTCACTAACTCCCCCATTGTCAATCTCATCTTCATAATCACTCTCCTCCTCCTCAGAGTCACTAGCACCCTACAGCAAATCAAGAAAATACAAACGTAAGAAGGAACACAACCTCAACATCAAAGACTACTGCCCTCAGCATTTTCTTACCCTAGAAGGTAAAAGCTTTAGAAAGTTTGAATAATCAAAGTTCACAAACCTGTCCCCAGAAACGTGAGGTCATCTTGTTATACAAGCTAGAAGCAACAAATTAGAAAAATCTCAAGAATCTGCATCAGAAAGTGAGAGAGGATTAAACAATACTATAAGAACAAATAGCCAATTTAGACAGGTGTAGAAACCCATTAATAAGCAAGCAATATTTTAATCTCTGATGTACAATAATCAAGATTAAGTTGCTTTGGTGAACCAGTACACAAGTAGGTTCAAAGTTCATAAGGTCAAAAGTGTTATCACTGACTGATAAGGACATAAAACAAGTTCAATCAACAAATATATCATTGTTGTACTTCCTTCTCATTCAATGACTATTCTTCGCCTTTTTTTTGACATATATACTAATTCTGCTTACTTAACAAGTCACAATTATAAAATAACTAGCAGATATATGTGTTCTTTAAACAATGAATTCAGGTTTATTTTGACACCATCTAAAGGCCGTAGAATCAACAGACATATCATAACATGAAGCAAAACTAGCATAATAAAGCAGAATAATAATGTCGGGCGATAGTAGTAAAATTGACAACCACTGAAATTAAAAAATTTAACTATCCATTACAATATTTCTCTATTATTTGCAAACACAATCAAGCAATTATGCTGGGAACAATTTAAAAAAAAAACAACTCAAATCGAAACTAGATGTAGGCAATAAAAAGAAAGATGGCTTTAGCAGTTCCAAAAGAGAATAAAGAAACCTAGTTCTCGGCAGGAAAATATCGAATACCAACAAAATGAACTATTGAATCAAAAAGAGCTAACCAAGCAAACAATGGTGGAAGAACAAATACCAACACACAACAGGAGTTTAGTTAGGAAATCTAGTACGTACATAAAGACAATGGTGAACAGTACGTACATAAAGACAATGGTGAACAGTAGGAAATCGGTTGAAACCATACCAGACACAAACTTTAACGAACAAAACATTGGGGAAAAAGCCTTCAAAATAAACCAAAGGGTGCGGGAGGTTTCACATATACCTAGAGCAGCCAACATATAACAAAAACAAGAGTAGAACCAAAATAAAGAAAATCAACACACACAGAATAACAAACCATTCCAAACAGAAATTTTCGTAGATGGTAAACCATCGAATCGAAATTCAGGGGGGAAAAAAAAAGAATCAACACTAGTTCTATAGGGAACAATGTGATTATAGATATAACACCTGAGAAAATAACTTACAACAGGCCAAAATAGGCAGATGATCAACACTTTTCAGAGAAAGATAAAAACCAAAGACCTAGAGAAACATCTATGCGTAAACAAAAAAAAAAAAAAGAGCAGAAAGAAAATCAAGGACTTGATTAGATCTAAAACATGCAGAAACCGTAATTGAAACAGTTATCCATAAAGGAAAATAATGTGAGGAAGTGAAATTGAGAACAAAGAGACTAACCGGTGCAAACAGCAGAAGCAGAAGATGCGTTGTTTGACGGCCAAAAAGAGGGAGACTGCAAAGAGGAAGAGTGCGGAACCTAAACTGTTTTAGCCTAGGGCTACTTCTAAAATTGGGCTCAGAGGACCGTTTTCATTTTATTGAACCAAATTAGACGAGGATATTCATATGCGGAAGTTGGGCCGATATGACATCAGCTATTCGATTATATTTAAATTTAATTAATACTATGATTATCTCTTTGATTGTTAATTCATCAATCATTTAGGGACCGTTTGGTTCTACTTCTGTTTTTCTGTTGTAGCTTTCGGTTTTTGTTTTCAGTTTTTTTGTTTTTGTTTTTCTTTCAAATGAAAACAAAAACCTGTTTAGTTGTTAATATTAATATAGCTGTATTTTTATCACTGATAATAATTACATTTTAGATAAAACTTAAAGATATATTACT
>JAOSBP010000005.1:30770527-30782930 GCA_027563825.1 Erythroxylum mucronatum
AGAAGATGAATTGATGATGCTCAAGTAAATTCCGTTAGATTAAGCCATGTTCAGATGTGATTACAAGGAACCACGCTATAGGTTTCATCTCTTTTAAGAGGTTGGATTCTGGAATTCGAACCCAACCCAAGCGATTTCAAGGCAAGTGTTGGACTTTGGAAGCATGCGGAGTCCAACAGATGTATGAGTCCACAAGAGCTGGGTTCTGAAAATAGGATCCAACATGTGTGGTATCAAAGTAAGAAAGTGAAGCAATGTTAGTTAAGGTTTTCAGTAAGAGTTGGGTTCCGGTAACGGGATCCAACATTACGTAATTGATTTTGATGAAGAACAAATAATAATGAAAGAAGAAAATTAGACGGAGGTAGAAGAATATGAGACGGAAGGAGCAAAAGCTAAAAATCAGTCGGAAGTACAAAAGACAAAAGTCAGACGATAGAAAATCAGACGGAAGATCAAAAGATAGACGGAAGGCACAAATCAAAAGACAGACAGAAGGTGCAAATCAAAAGACAGACGGAAGGCACAAACCAAAAATGAGACGGAAGGCGCAAACCAAAAGATAGACGGAAGACGCAAACCAAAAGACAGACGGAAGGCGCAAACCAAAAGTGATACGGAAGACGCGCAAAACAAAAATCAGACGGAAGGAAGTGAGACGGAAGAACCGATACTACGTCGGTTTAATAATCAGCTTGAGTTAGTTACAGAACTCAACTGAATAACTGATTCTTGAAAGATTAAGAAACAAGAAGAGAGAAGCAGTTATTAAGAAGCGGTTGAAGATGAAGGCTATAAATACGACTTAGAGTCGAAGACTGCAGAAGTTAGAGATTTTGAAAGAAGCTTAGGGAGTTAAGAAATCTTATTGTGCAAAAAACTAGAGCGATCATTTTTTGTAACAAAAGCTCAAAAACTCTTTCAGTTGAAAGAAAAGCAGATAGCCTGAAAAGGCTAAGTGTGAAAGAATACTTGTTGTAAGAGACCTGAAGAGGCTCGGTATCAAAGAATACTTGTAACGTTGTGAAAGATAGTGAAATCTCATAAAGATCTCTGAGGACTGGACGTAGCCCATGGTTTGGGGTGAACCAGTATAAATCTGCTGTGTCAACACTCTCTCAACTCTCAACTCTCTCTTAACTTTGAATTTTCAATCTTACTGTTTTCATATGAGAATTCAGAAAATATTTTACAAGATTGATTTTCCATAGTTTGAGAAAAACAAGTTTCTTTTAAAGAAATTGTTAAAAAGGGGATTAGTGAAAAAGAATATACAATTCAACCCCCCTTCTTGTGCATTTGTATATCAATTATTAAGTCTTTATTAACACGTGATTCACTTCAAATTGAAATTTTTAAAAAACTTGGACATTACATTGGAAAATCTAAAAAAATTTGGGCACTTTAGGATATGGTATCCCTTTTTTAAATAATGTTATTTTCTTTTATAGGAATTTTCATTTGTTGTTCTCTTCAAAATTCTAATAAACCATACTAATTAGACATTTATCTCTCATGTTTTAACAAATATTTTCTTATATTTAATCCATAGGAAATTTTTGAAATATATAGGAAAGATTGATGTATACTATACATTTAATTTAAACATATTGCATGAGACTCATCATAGGTATTCTAAGATTAACCCAACATCTTTCACTCACATATGATGAGATCAATAGTTTTTACGTTTCTAACTTTTATACTTGACAAATAATTCATGCCATCAAAATATTTTGAGAGATCTAATGGTATGTATGCATATTTTAGATTATTTTTGCATCAATTTTCATCTCAATATTATCATATAAAGGTTTTCATATTCGTACTACCTTTATAAAGAAGATGGGCCATTTTGAATATATCTTGATCCAAATTTAGATCTATAATGGTCTTCCTTGTTTCTCAAATATTTAAATGAGATTACCACTTTTATAAAATGTCTCATTAAATTGAATCATTGATGATCAATCTTCTAGTAAAATTCTAAGATAGTGAACATTAACTCAATTATCTATAATTAGAATTTGAGTAAAAATATTCTTTTAGTATAAGTTCACAAAAATTAAAGGATTCTCATATAATATAAGTCAACATTATTACTTATATTATCTTTATTAATCAACTTTGCACATTTGGTATGATTCATATGATATAGTATCAACACTCTTTCATTAAAGCATATGTCTTATCTCATAAAATTGTATAGATGATAGTCATATTCAATGCCTATCTTAAATTTACTTATTTACTATTCAATTCATCATTCATAATTAACTTATTGCATAATAAGACAAATTGGATTAATGCATCATTTTCTTAGGTTATGTACATTATTATTCTAAGTGTTGAACTCTCATCACTACAACATAATGGTTTGTCACTAAAAGTCCAAAAAGCAATGCTAATCATAATTAGCAACTGATTAGTGATGATTTACAATCGTAGCTAAAATAGTCGTGAAAACTTTATAGGAAAAAAACTATAGGCAACGTTTTCACCAAATTGTCGCTAATTTCTTTTGTTACGAGCTATTTACGTAGCAAAAAGGGATAGGCAACAATTTGGTGAAAACATTGCCAATATATTTTTGCTACGTTTCATTTTCGAGGCTAAATATCGAGAACATAGCTAAAATTTTTTAGCAACATTTTCAAGAATGTAGGTAATAGTTTTTAGTGACAAAATTAAAACGTGGCTAAAACTTATTAGCAACAATTTGAGAAACATAGCTAAATTTATTTAGCAATGTTTTTGAAAACGTAGCCAAAATTTATTGGCAACAATTTTAAAAATATAGCTAAATATTTTTAGCTACATTTTGAAAATTTTTATACACATCATTACTAGATATTTTATCATATTAATTATAATTATTTGGTGACATTTTTAATCCATGTTATTTTATGTAATATTTAATTTTTTATTTTATAATTATTTATAAAAATATAATAAAATAATTGAAAATTAGAAGCAATGTATATAAACATTAAAATATCATTAAATGTTAATTACAATTTAAAAGGACACATTTTCATCATCAATACTTACATTATCCAGGCCAAGTAATTTTTGACATATTTTTCAAGCTTGGCCAACTTTTGTTCAGTATGTTCTAACTTTTGTTCATTATGTTCTAATTTATCCTTAAGTGATTAGTTCTCCTCTTGAAGACGGTCAACATATGATGATCTTGATAAAGAAGAAGCAGTTAGCTTAGGCCCAAACCCAAGAACTTTGATGTAGTCGGATCTTGTACTAAATATCTTATTGCAAATGTCATCTACATTTAGCTCATTTCTCTCAGACATTGATATTTGCAACAACTCCTGCATTTTATTCTAAAATATAAAAAATCAATATTAAATTTAAATATTATTAGTTAGTACTACATAATCTTATTCTAAAATAAAAAAAATAATATTAAATTCAAATATTATTAGTTAGTACTATACAAATAAATAAGCTTAAAATTTAAACAAGTTTTTATACTTACATAATTATTGTGCGCTTCTTCAAACGTACAGCCTTCACTTTCCTTATAGTGTGTATAGAGTGTGATCCTATCACACACTTCTCCATGTAATTCTTTCTGACTCTGTTTTATGAAAAAAAATTCAAAACACAATAAATAATATTGTATTTACTGATATAATTATAACTTGTAAATAAAGAATTTACAGATTCATCTCGCAGGACAACAAATGATTCGAAGCCTTCGTTGTGAGGAGTTTTCATTTTTTTTCCTCTGTTAACCTTGACCTTCTCACACTTTTCTAAATAAGAAAATATAGTCATTATGTAATAAGATGAATGGAAGCAAATATGAAGGGAAAGAAAACAAACCTAAACGTTGGGAAAGGCCTAATAATCACAAAAATTATTCCAATTTTCTAAAAACATTCATTCCAGAATATGTCTCCTTGCCTCCTCATCCGAAGGAAAAGATTTGTAACATTTATCGAGTCAATAACGAAGATTCTTGATCCTTTGTTTCAAAAGTGAAGTGACATAGTTTGAAACATCAGGGGTTGTTGATATCAATGATATTGAGCTTGATATGTGAAAAAGTAAAAGTGAAATTAATCTTTTAAACAAGTAAAACAATATTGCATATAATTAAATAAATTAAAATTTTACTGAAACTTTGTCCATAGCATTCTGTAGCAAATTGTTTTCCTTTAACTGTTTGGCATGCTTAAGGTAAGGCAATTCAGTTCTGACGTTTACCTCCAACTCACTAGATAATTTTACTGATTGAATTTAAAGGATGTTCATGATGAAGTTTTGAAAGCATCAGTTCTAGCTTAAAAAAAGTTTAAAATTTCAGTTCTTAGTTATTACTTGACTCGGAAAACAAATTGTTTCATAAAGCAAATTGTCACTTTCTTTCACAAACATATTTTATTTACTAACTATTTATTTTTTTTATTTTTATCATTATTACTATCATTATATTTTTTCTTTTTTTCTTTTTTTCTTGCTTCTGCTTCTGCGGGTCATTTAGCAATAACCTCTCTACTAATTAGGAGTAAGGCTACGGACTACTAGATCTTCCCAGATCCTGCATGTTAGCAGAATTTATACTGGATGTTATTGTTATTGTTTCATAAACATTAACACATTGAAACTAAAATTCAACCATTGACATTTCAAATAAACATAAACAACTAAAAAACATTTAAAAAATCATCCAACATCAAAGCATTAGACGCCAACAATGAAAATAGCAAAAACCCAACTGATGATGGTACAACTATATTAACTAATAATAAGGAGGTTTTATATACAAGTATGGCACAACCATATTAACTGATGATGGCTTTTGTATTCTATCTTTCTCTCTCTTTTTGTTTCTTTTGTAAATTCCTCTAATTTCTTATACTCCTCAAATTCATACAACACATGCAACTTAAAAACAAATTTATTAAAAAAACATAGTAAGAACGAACATTTCCATCAAATCAAAACAACCAATGTTATGACTGAACAAAAAGAATAGACATAGGGAGAAAGATGTGTTAACAATAACGTAATATAAACAAAACACTAGATTGATATCTAAATCATATAACCAGTAGCTTACCCTTAATAAACTTTTAACGACTTGTGGTAGTGATGGGGTGATGGTAATTAATGAGTGATGAAAACTTCGACAGAGAGTGAGAAGTAAGAGGAATATAATCTAAGAGTGACATTAGAGATTCAAAGTGAACCATAGTCGAACATGTTATAGGTAGTAGTAAAACAAGGTTACTAACCCATATTCAACTTCAATCAACCAATTCTACACACATTACCCATCTCTAAGTATTCATTACCATCACTACACACATTCACCTCATTAACATAACTACAACACACACGGGCTGAACGAAAACATAGAGGAATGAACACGTCCAACACTTAAAACTTATCCCATCTTTCCTACATAATAACATAGGTGTTCTATGTATGGTAAGTTAATTCATATATGTTCGGCACACTTCTTTTATCTAAAAGAAATTTTCAAAAGTATTTTCTCATTCAACATACTCCTTACGCTTAAACAATGGTTTTTTTCTAGCACTTCATTAGTCTATTTTGTTATGAAGTGTAATTGTTTGTTCTTTTTCACTTAATACCATGATTGTCATAGAAATTTCTAAACTCACATAATGAAAATTCACCTCGAAGATCAGTTCAAAGTGTCATAAGATAGTTATAAAGATTTAAAAAATCATCTACAAAGACTGAATCTAAAGGAGGAAGAGCATTCAATTTAACATTAAGAAGGGAACTGGAAAACTTACTCTAGAAGGTACAACTGTCAACTTTAAGTTTTAATGGGAGACTCTTTATTAGGTCAAATAAGCAACAAGTCAGTTTATGATAAAGAGGAAACTTGATCGAGCTATGGTCAGTCAAACCTGGTTACATGCATATCCTCAATCCTCTACTCATTTCAGGGAAAATTCCTTATCAGACCACTCATATATCTTCATTTAGAATCAATTATGAGCTACAGGGGTGTTCCATTCAAATTTTTTAATAGATTATCATAGCAAAGTGGATTCTTCGAACTGGTAAGAACTTGCTAGAATCAAAATGTTGAAGGATTCAAATCCTTTCAAATGATGCAAAAATTGAAAAAGGTGAAAGTTGTTCTTAAATTATTCACAAATTCTAATACTAGGCATATATGATACATTAAACTTAAGCTCAAAGAAGCTCAAACTGACTGCTATAATCACCCGAATGACATTCATATGAGGAATACTGAAGCTCTTAGAATCAAAGAGTACCAAAAGGCATTAATATTGCACAATTCAATTCTAAAACAAAAAGATAAAGTGGAGTGGTTAAAGGATGGTGACTCTTAACACAAAAT
This sequence comes from Erythroxylum mucronatum, assembly GCA_027563825.1. Taxonomy (NCBI): domain Eukaryota; kingdom Viridiplantae; phylum Streptophyta; class Magnoliopsida; order Malpighiales; family Erythroxylaceae; genus Erythroxylum; species Erythroxylum mucronatum. The sequence goes on from JAOSBP010000005.1 coordinate 30,776,898, forward strand.
TCTTCCATGCCCCTCTTTTAGCTAGGAGAAATAGCAACAAGATAGTGAAGCTTAGAGACAATTAGGTAGTTCCGCACTCAAACTAGCCCTCTATAGTAAAGTTCACCAAATAAATTTTTTGTGCAATATATGGTAACAATAGCCCAGTCTCCCCAGGTTTATGATATAAAGAGATTATTTGATTGTGCATTGTACCAGAATATTAAGAACTCTCTGATTGCTCCCTTCTCTGAGAATGACATTAAAAAGGTTATGTTCAACTTGAATCCATCAAAGGCACCAGGGCCAAATGGGTTTACTGACCTGGGATATCACAGGCGGGCTATTCATTCAAGCTATCCAGTAATGCCTATCTTCTTGCAAGATGTTGAGGGAAGTAAATCATACCTACATTTACTTAATTCCTAAGAAGACTAATCCTCCTCACTTATGGATTACAAGCCTATTTCGTGTTGCAATACCATTTGTAAAGTAATAGCCAAAATAAAATGAAAATGTCCTTGAAGGATGTGGTTACCCTAAATCAAATAAGCTTTATAGCTTGAAGATCCATCAAAGACAACATTATTCTCATGTAAGAACTTATGAAAGACTATGGCTCAGGGAGAAACATCAAAAGTTGATTTTGGAAAATTGACTTCTATAAGCCTTTTGACATCGTGAGTTGGCATTTTATTTAAGCTTGCTTGGAAGCTCTAGAATTTCTAGATACCTTTAAGAGTTGGATTATGATTTGGATTCAATCTTCTTCTATTAGCATTCTTATGAATGGAGTACCCACAAAACCTTTGAATTGTATAAGGGTTATTAGGCAAAGAGACTCTCTATCACCTTATATTTTCACATTAGTGATGGAGGGATTGTCCAGAATAATCAATAAGCTAGTAGCATGCAACCGAAGTTTCCAATTTCATTACAAATTCAAAGTCTACAAACTTACTCACTTGATGTTTGTAGATGATCTTCTTCTCCTCTTTGGTGCTGATACATTTTCTGTCAACATTCTACATAATATACTGAATAGATTTTCATAATGGTTTCAAGGCTGAGAGTTAATAGTCATAAGAGTAGCATGTACTACTCTAAGGATGTGAGCAATCCCCCTAATTTTTCTAGGATTCTAAGTATCTTAGTGTTCCAATTTCTCAAGCTAAACTTAAGTATGAAGAATGCATTCCTCTCTTGGAGAAAGACAAATAAAAATAAACGCCTAGCAAAATAGATTTTTATCACTTGCAGCTTGAGTAACATTGATTGCTTCTATACTCAGTAATTTACATCTCCATTAGATCATCCACCTGATATTACCTAAGAGGGTTATCAAGGAAATGACTCAAACCATCAAAGTTTTCGTATGGTTAGGCTCAATTGACAATACTAAAAAGGCTAAAGATAAATGGAGTGAAGTTACAATTCCGAAAACACATGGAGGATTGGGAACAATCTCTACCTCACTCATGCAAAAGGTACTGCTTTGCAAAAAAATCTGGATACTTTATTTTAACATAATTGCTATATGGATTAAGTGGATTCATGAAATCTACCTTAGAAATCAATGTTTCTGGCAGCTGGCAATAACCAAAGAGTATTCTTGGATTTTTACTCACATGCTACATTTGAAAGAGTCGAATTATCTATATATTTTCTACATATTAGGGAAGGGAGACAACATCTGGTTGTGGCATGACGATTGGATAGATTCTGCTCCATTAATTCAGGGGGAGATATTGTACTTATAAAGAATAGAGTACCTCTCAATGTAAGAGTCTATTTATGGTTACATGAAGGTTAATGGTCAGCCAATTTTTGAGGCTTCAATCAGCTTATTCAATACTTTCTCCAGATCAATCAAAGCTATAAAGAGGATAAGATTATATGGAAACCAAATTCTGGTGCCTCCTTCACTAACAAATCCTGCTACAAAATTCTCTAAGTTGAAAGAGAAGATGTGTCATGGTTCAAACTTCTATGAAAGAACAACTTAAGCTTCAAAGCATTACTAATCACTTAGTTAGCCATCAAAGATTGACTTAGTATAAAAAACAGATAGTATGGCAATTATGATCCAATATGCATGTTGTGTAAACAAATAACAAAGGACATAAATCATCTCTAATTCCACTGTGTATATTCAAAATTTGTATGGACTCAAATCATACATAAGCTAGCAAACTTCTGCAATTTATACGTATGAAATGCAACACTGAGCTAGATTATAAGTTCTTCCAAATAATGGAAGAAGGATGGGATCTTGTACAAATCAGCTTTTATTATTACAATCTATAACCTGGAGAGATAAAGAAATGGAAGAATTTATAAGAAGGAGGAAGTAAACAAATAGCTTCTGGCAGAGGACATTATCAACGAAATCAGAGCTCTTGCTATTGCTAAATCAATACATAATAATCTGTCAATAGGAATGAAGAGAAGATGGAACTTGTAACTCCTTGATCTTGTTGTTTTAAGTTGTATAATTTGTTAAATAGTTCCTTTTGGGTGATTAATTGTAATGATGTAATAGTTTAACTATAGTCAATGAAAATTTTATTTAATTTTTTAAAAAATACTTATTTATATTTAAGGAAGAAGTTTGCATAGGCTTATATATACCATTGTGAACTAAGATCAATGGCCTTGTGGGCTCTTTTCTCCATCTATAGCAAATTTATCTCGATGATATTTTCTATGACAACATGCTTCATATAATTCCTTATCACCCTTCAAAATTGGACAACAAAAAATCATCCCCCTTTTTTGCAACAAATTCAAGTCCCCAAGGTTAAGATAACCAAGTACTTTGTGCATAGAATCATCAAATGATATAGTAAATGCATAAATACTCAATTTTTTAAAAAAGGAAATATCTTGTTTTCAATCATTTTAATTGAGCAAAACAAATTCATACTTCTTTTCCAAAAAAAAACGTTTATATTAATTAGTACCAAACACCACATAATACCCTCTTTTCACCATGTTAAGAAAATTTTGAGCTAATCCATCATCATGTATGACATTATAAATGAGCTTCTTTCCAAAACTTGACATTACTGCATTAGTCCCTATATCACATACCTAATCATAGTTATTTTCATCTAATCTCACTTGTATTATTATTAATTCATCAAAAGCAACAATAAAGTATTTATTTCTAGTCAAATGATAGCTACACTCATTATTAAGAAAACAAACATCCTATACGGCATTAGTATAAGTAACAAAAGAACTAAGAAATAAGTTCTCTTCACCATTATTTCCTTATGGAAGTTTAACTGATCGTCAACTTTCTTGTAACATTTCTTCTTAATATGATCACATTTCTTGCAATAATAGCATTGAGTAACCTTACTAGCACCCAAATCATCTTTGTACTAGCAATATTTATCTTTATGGTTAGTCCTTCTATAGCCTCAATCACGACCTTGTCCTCTTCTTTTGCTATGTGCTAATCTTCTATAACTATGGTTATAATAACCATTAACTCCACCATCTTTCCTTTTTCTATTTCTTGGATTCTAACTTGAATGCTTGTTGAACTGGAGTTTCAGTTAGTCTATTCAATCCTTGCTCATGTGCTTTAAGTTAAACCCATCAATTCATAAAAGATATAATTATACAAATTCTCTCTTTAATGGTTGATACCATATGATTATACTTCAGAGACAAACTTTAAAGTATTCTCTCCACAATCTTTTATTCCAACAAATCTTCTCTAAGGGATCTTATTTGAGTGATGATTAACATTTCCTTAAAAAGAATCCTTTGATTGATTTAGATTCCTTCATGTTTAAGCTCTTAAACTCTCGACGAAAAGCCATGCAACTTCACTTACTTATAGTTATTTTCACCTTGATACACTTTTTGAAGTCCATCCCAAGTGTCCTTTACTATTTTTAGATACATAAATCTTAAAAAAAATTCTTACATAGACTATTAGATAAAGGAGAGATCGTTGGCATCTTTCTTCTATTTTTCTTTTAAATCATTTCATTTTATTATTGTGAACCTTATACCTTCCTACTCTTCTGGAACTTCATATTTATTCTTTATTAAGTCCCATAGATCATGAGAGACAAATACAATCCTCATATTAATTTAATAAAACTGATAGTTTAGGTTTACAAATACAAGTAGGTTTTGATTTGAATTTGCAGTTAGAACGGTGGTCATCCTTGCTCTAATACCATAATATTATTGTTCAAAAAATATGCAACAAAAAGAGAACAAAAAAATTATGAACTTTAAGTAATTTTGATGAATGAAAAAAAAATTGACCATTAAAAATTCAATAGCTAACATTTCCTTTTATAGTTGAAAAAGACTTTGAAAATTACATAAATAAAGTAAGTGGTTTTTCAATCAGCTCATAATAATAGACTCTAAGATACTCCCTACTAACTATTTAAACCAATTCAAATACATCAATAGATAATATCTTATTTAAACAAATAAGATTCCAAGATACTCCCAACTAATCATATTTCAAACACATTAAAAGATAATAACAAACATAGGTACCAGTAGATTTCTAAATTACTCAATAATTATAATGTGTTTTGGATTTCTAACAAAACTGCATAATTGGTTTTAATTGAATTTAAAATTAAAACTTGAAGAATTGTTTGGTTTATTGTATCGTTAGTTAACTGAAATGAGCTAATGTAAACAATGGGCCAAAAATGAATTAAGCTTTATGGTTTACATTTTTATAAAAGAATTTTAAAATATCTAGAGAAATCTTAGTAATTTAATTATTCCTTTTCTTTATTTGAATATTTTTATTCTCTTTAAGGATATAAATATTCATTGTAATATGTTTAATAGGTTTTATGTGATGCTTTAAATTAATTTCTTACTTTTAAAATAATTTATTAGCACTTTGAAAGTAAAAATTAAATTAATTGAAATTAAAATTAAAATCTAGAATTTATAAGTATAAGAATTTTATAATACTAAAATTATAGTTAATCTATGTGTATTCTTTTAATTATTAATTAACATACATTGATTTAAGACTAACTAAAATAAATTTTTAAATAGAAAAAGAAATTTAACTAAATTACTCATTTACCCTAAATTTGTTACGATAATTATTTCAAATGTTGCATTAATACAAGTTAAACAAATGTTATTTTTTTAGTGCAACATTTAAGTATATTGGGCTTGGGCAAAAGCATAAATTAATTGAAATTTTGAATCTTGAACTACAAAAATTTGATTCTCTAACAATGACTAAGGTTGAATATGGTTCAATATATGAGGTAGGAATGGAAGTTATTTAGATTAAGAAGTTAAAGATTGAATTTGAAGTTATTCCTAATATTGTTAAGTCAACAGTATTTTACTATAACAACAATGACTTTATAACACATGCAAAGGAACCTAGGTAGGGGTGGCAATGGGTTATGTTAGCATGGGCCTACCTAGGCCTTAGCTTAGCCCAACAGCTTCCGTCCGCCCAAGCCCGAGCCCAAGCCCAATCAAAACTAGACATCATTTTTCTATAAAACGATGTCATTTGTCTTATAGTTATTAGGCCTTAGGATGAGCTCCAACTAGAACTAGAGCTCATACCAACTTAAGGCTAGCCTGTTGACTTTAAGTTGGATCTGGCCAATCCCAGGCCTGATTGTCAACTCTAAACCTAAGTCTCATCAACAATTCAAGCATGTACTAAAGAAGTTTCCACTTAATCATATATAGTGGAGTGAAAATACATTACACTAGAGTGAGTATCCACTGAAGATGTAATACCCGGTATCTAGTTTACCCGGTACACTGAAATAAATCGGTATTTGAGACTGATGTCATTAAAAATCACATAACAGTGAATAATAATTTTTGGTGACTTCAAATAAATGATGTATGATATTTTTCGGTGGTCACAGGAAATTGTTCAGGCAGATGTTTAAAAACCAGATCAAGGATGGCATTTTTGTAAATAAGTGGACTTATGGCATATATAAGGAGTTAGTGGGAGAATAAGACAAAAACCTATCTTCTTCTTCTTCCCTCACCACCGAAACCTCCATGGGA
>JAOSBP010000005.1:30789069-30808534 GCA_027563825.1 Erythroxylum mucronatum
TGGTTACTGTGCTTATTGCATAAACAACCATTAACGCATACACCTTTGAAACAAACAACAACAAAAATTGAGAGTTTCAAGCCTCTGCGTGAATGTTCTTCTCTGAAACCATTTAATGCATCTTAATGCGGAAAAACTTTTAATAAGTATATCGCACCATCTATCCAAATGCTTTTTAACCAAAACCTTTTAAAACAACTTTTTAATATCCACTGAACTCTCTTGCTTTTTAAAAGTATAACAACCATTAAGTGCTTTTCTGTACATGAACGTCATTTATAAAACGATTAAAACACACTTAATCGTTTAAAAAAAATAGTTTCAAACTTCTGTAAAATAATTTAACGCATTAACTTTCAAACAAGACAAGAGAAATTTCTGCCTTGATAATTTCCGTAAAACCCATTTACTTAATGCGTTTGAAAAACATTACATTGAAGCCAAGGATTCTCGGTATTGACGCATAAATACCGAAATGCAAAAAACAATTTGTTGTTCATGCGTTTAGTGGATAGATCGTGCAAAAACAATTTGTTGTTCATGCATTTAAACGACAGAGTGAATCATCATGCATTTAATGGACACTGTCATCACCATACAAACACGAAAATCAAGAAAACTTTTGTTCCTCATCTCTTTAATGCATAAGATTGTAACCGTTGGTCTCTTTCTTTAAGCATATAAACAGGACAAAAAAGAGAGAATACTTTAAAGAAGAAGAAACAAAGCTTTTCGGATTCCGTGTCAAAACAAGTTCTCTTAAATGCATACTGCGTATAACTAGAGAAAATCAAGGATTTGTTTGTCGTGAGTTTAACCATTGTTCTTAAATGCACACTTATGTTCATACCCGTACATAACATGAAACGAAAAACGGTTTCGTAAGAATTTCATTTCAACGTAAACTCGCGAGAATATACGAATGAACATAACAGAATACGCAAATCAATGGTAAATGTAAAACTTGGCTCTGATACCAATGTAGATTTATAAGGACTAACCTTAATGCGGAAGTACCGGATCGATTTACTGCTTGTCAGTCTTAAGATTTCGGTAGGCTACTAGAGTCACCGATTGATTCACGTCCCAAACCCTATGCTTTTGATGGTTTATTTTTCGTGAGAAACTTTAGAGAGAATTTCTAAGAACGTAGGGAGAGATTTTTCCAGATTATTCAATGTAACCTTTGTTTCATCCATTTATATGAGTACGATAACCACCGGAAGTTATCTTTTTGTGTAACTTCCAACAATTCTCAATCCGATTATCATTCCTTTGTACGAACCAACCGTCCCCTTAGTCAGGACTTAAGAGACCAATGAGTTGATTGTATTGTTATGTAATAAGTACTGGAGATGGTGCGGCCTTAGCAGAATCTGCAGACCTATCAGGATGAGAAGAAAAACCAGCATCAGTAGAAGGCAAACCAAGATTACCAAAAACGTCATTGTCAGATTGAACATGACCACCAAATCTCTATCCTCTACCACCTCCTTTAGCGTCAAAAGATGGTCTACCATGCTTCTTGTAACATCGATCTTCAGTATGACGAGGAGTTTTACGATAATTACAAAAGAGCCTCAGCTTTTTATTCTCTCCACCATGACTACGGAAATTAGATAGAAAGCTATTCTGCAGTGGATGAACTTTGTTACGCAGCCAAAGCCATTGAATCAAAGGAAAACATTTCCATTTCACGTTGTTTTTCCTCCTGTAGTATCAATCGATAAGCCTGATTCTTTTGGTTCTGATTCTGATATCCACCATGTTTTATTGACAGGTATCCAGGAGTTACTCCAACGTGAGTGGGAGGTGAGCATTGCGCATGTTCCTCGTGAAGGTAACCAGTGCGCGGACCACTTGGCAGCCCTGGCTGGCCGGCGTCTTCCAGGCATCCATCGTCTCCCGGCGCCCCCTCCCGACCTTCAGGCCCTTTTCCGGAAGGACCGTCAAGGAGTCGAGTATTGTCGTGCGTTGCGTGTTTTAGTCTAGCTGTGTTTAGCTCTCCCTTGTATTTAAAAAAAAATCGATAAGCCTGATTGAGATTAGGCATAGGTTGCATCATCAAGATGTTATCTCTAACTATCTTATAGTCATCATTGAGTTTCACGAGGAAATGTATAATTTGTTTTTTTAATTAAAAAATTAGATTGATAGAATAAAGTTGGAGAACAATGTTAAGAGAGTAATATTACTCTCCTTAGTCTCTTGCAACAAAGCAACAACATAATATAAAAAGCAAACAAATCAATTGGAACAACAACTTAAAAACTCTTCCTATCTACACATCAAAGATGCTAGTGTTTACAAATTAGGCCTCTGAGAATAGAGGTACTTAAGAGGCTTCCCAGCCCGCTTCCATCATCAAATTGACAACTCTAAAGTCTTGTTTACCTGTTGAAATCATATTGACACTAACCCTTTCTAATAGCTCAATCACATCTTTAAAGACTTTATCTTGTCCTTCAATCACCACTTTTGGTATTTAAGATTTTGCTTTCTCTTTCCAACAAATTTCCTTGTTGCAGATTTGGATTGCATGCAAAAATCGCCAAGGATGTCTGGGACATGGTCTATTGCTAATGGGGTATCTCTGTCCTTTATTGGTTCGATGTCCTATGTCCCTTGATTATCAGTTAGCCCAACAATTGCGAGTGGAGACAACATGTTGGCCCAATCTCTCTAACAGTGCTCCAAATATTAGAAGATAAAACCATTCGTTTCATGGTCTAGATTCTCCTCATTGTCGGCACTGGATTTGTCAAGAGTTATCTTTCCCTAGGAAATGTAGTTGTCAACTTATTTATTCCTCAACCCAATTAGTTGAAGACCATTTGATTATTGTCGCATCGTTTTGTCAATATCTGCATCTACCTGTTCTGTACTACAACTGATTGCCATCATTATTCTATCACCTTCGGGCACCATTGTTCTATGCTTAGGGGAGGTAATAATCTTTGATACTTGCACTATCCTATTCTCAGAGGGGGTAGAAATATCAGTAGCCCCATCATCCTTTCCTTCCTTTTCAATAACCAGCTGTGGAGAGTTTGTCACCCTAACCAAATTCTGCGATTTATGCATACTAACAGACATTATACGCTCTTCACTACAAATAATAGTAACTTCATTAACTACTTGCTCACAATGAACCATTCCAGTAGCACCCGTCATTAATCCATCATGTCATGTTGGTTGGAAAGTTCGACCAGTGGAGATCCATTTTTTACAAGATATATTCGGTTGTCATGGGTAGGAGATATGCACAATTGTTTGCTCAAGTTCACCAGTATCAGTCATACGCATAAGAGGTAATTGATCAGGCAATGGTGATGCTTTAGGTATTTCGATGCATACCTTAGCGTAGCCGATCCTCTCCATTCGTGCCTTTGGAAATCCATGCATATAGGTTTTTCCAAGGAGCTAGCAAGAAAACTCAACCCTTCAATTGTCCAGAACTCTAACAGTAGCTTATGGAATTGCACCTAAATTGGAAGCACATCTATGGTATCCCGATTAAACTCCATGCCTGGCCTCCACTTTTGCACGAACATCAGTTGATCCCCGATGTGCTAAGGTCCCATTTCAACTAATTCTTCTAAGTTGGAGGCTTCAAAGAATTTGAATAAAAAAACGTCATCCTCTATTAACATTACCTATTCCAGTCCTTTTTGGCTCCAACGTGCTTTTACCCATACGTTAACGATTGGAAATGCAAGTCATTTAGACTAGAAAAGACACATCAACATAGAGGACCAAGCCCTCAAGCCTGCTTGAAGGAGCTCTATCGAAGGTGTAATGATGTTGTCTTCAAACACATTCTGGTAGTGTTTTAATGCACCTTTGTATTGTATCTTCAGGAAAAGTTGCCGCTAGTCTATCCCTACTCTTGGGTTTGTCTCACATTCTCCCGTTGGGGTCGGTACCACTGCTATTACTAATGCTTTCACCTTGAGAGACTCCATGGAAAGAGTAAGGAAATCTTCGTTTGTGAACGAGGGTTCACCTTGCTCCACATGGGAGGCCTACCATGAAAGCTGAGGCCACTGTCCCTGAGAATCAGTCGAAGAAGGTTGGTGATACGAAGGAGACGAGAGAAAGGTAAAGGTAGAAGCAGGTCAAAGCATTTTCTTTCTCCTCCTCAATTTTCGTACGGGTCGAAATGTATAATTTGTTGTGTGTGAAATAATTGAACAAAACTATTTCCAGCACCACAAATACAAATGGGCATATCGATCATTGAGTACTACTCATCCCAAGCAGTTTTGAATTTGGTGAAGTATGTAGCAACAAAGTCATGTTGTTGGGATATTAAAGATAAATTTTGTTGTATCTGAGGCGTGGAGTATTGGATTGGGCAGACCTATCGTGTTCTGACCAGATTTTTGCTGAGGTCATGCAATAAACAGCACTCCGTTGAATCTCCTGATCAATGAAATAACCAAGAAATCACCAACTTATCACAGCGGTCCCATGGCGATCGAAGAGGTGAATCTGAACAGGGTGGACAGGTTCCGGTGACAAAGCCAAACTTGTTTCTTGCAATTAACGAAAATTCTGCAGCGCGTAACCATTGTCCATAGTTGTCTCCATTGATTTGATAATTTTTAAAAGTCACAAAATAAATTGATAGAGTATGCTAAATTAAATGATGTCTAACTAATTTTACTATATTTTTTATTTTATTTTTTTGTTCATTCTTTTGAGTTCATACGTTTTGATGACATTATAAGTTAAACCATAGCATTCCTCAACACAGAGAATGAAATGAGTCATAAAACAGAAAGTACGAAAACTCAAGAGCTAAGGCTAGGGTTTATCTTCTAGCCCTACCAACTTTTTGTATTAGTGACAAGTTCGATCGAAATGAAGAAAAGCTTTCAGTCTCCTTGCATGAAAATGAATAAGAAATCACCTTCACGAACTCATCGACCTCCAAGTTCCCATATCTTTTCTCATCTTCACACAGAAACATCAACACTTGTTCAAAGAACCCCACTTCACAAGGCAACACAATGCCTCCAGGTAACTCGAATCCGTACTCTTCCTCAGCCTCGTTGAGTAGGTTTTTGAAGATAGGGAAGTTCAAGAACCTCGTTGGGATCAAGAACCGTGCGCGGCTGGCTCCAACGTACACGGGGAGGAAACCAGAGGGAGAGGAGGAGTGTGGTGACTGATCACATGGCGACAGAAACTTGTAGTCTACCGGTGGTTGTGGAGGTCGGGGAATGTCTCTGCCCTTAGGACTTCTGCTCTTCCAACAATTCATCATGGCGTCTCTGCCCTTAGGACTTCTGCTCTTCCAACACTTCATCTTGGCCTGTTTCAACATAGCTATGTGCTTCATTGGAAATAGTGGACACCTTGGAGAAGCCATACTTGAGGTGACTTACAGAGAAAATGGAAGAGATTCACAATACGAAGTAGGAGAAATCAAGAACAAATCTATCTATCTTTCTATATATATATATATATATATTATATTCTAATTGCAAAATGGCATTGTAAATTTTCTTGGAAAGACATTGTTTTGATTGTGAATTATATATATGTTTTGCTATGTAAGAACAAAAAGTGGAATTTAATTCTACAATGTTTGTCGCACGTGATGAAGGCAGAGGCATAATGATACTGTCCTTATCCATAAAAAAATGTAATAAATTAAATAGGAATTTTTTTTATTTGTCACATTCTCACTCGATATGAGATCAAAAAAGGAGTGAAAAGTTAACTTGAAGTATAAAATATGAAAAAGGCAATATATATATATATATGCGCGCGCGCGTGTGAAGTTAAGTTGAAGTATAAAGTATGCGAAAGGCAAAAGATATCGAAGGTACCATGAGATAAATGAACAAGAAGAGAAGTAATATATATATATATATTATATAATATACCTTCAAGTTATATTATATTTATATTTATATATATAATATTACTTGAAGGTATATTACATTTATTTATTTATTTATTTATTGTTCAAGAGTTTATTAATCCCCTAATTCACCATCCATTGGTTGTTAAACCAACAATTTTGCTATATAATTTAATAAATTTGTGAGTATAACATTCACATTTCACATATGGGACACATTAAAGTTGAAATTAACTACTAAGATGTTGAAATATATATACATTAATTTGTTTGGAAATTATCATAAATTTATAGAAATGATGTAACAAAAGGGTATTATTTAGTTTATTACTTATTTCATATTTCATATTTTATTTATTTATTTATTCAAGTGGATTATTTATAAATAACCTTTTTACTAGTTCGGGATAAGGCTGTGTACTACTGAATCTCTCTGAAACATGTGTATCAATAAGATTTTTATTAAATTAAAATTATTATTGTTGTTGTTGTAATGTAACAAAAAGGGTAATATTGAAAATGATCACCACCATATCCAAGACTTTTATTTTCCATCTCTCTTATTTTGAAGTTATAAACTTTTTTCAAATGCTCATAATTAAGTAATTTATTTTAATTAATTCTTGCTAAACCTAAATATGACTTTATAATCGGAGTCTTGATTTATAAAAAAAACTCTCCATTGTTACCGTGGTGCAAACCAACGCAATTCAGGTCCATTGCGGTGCATAATCAAACCTGGAATAGCCCTACTGATTCGATAACAAGACATCACCGCCAAATGAAAATTTACAGCCCGTTTAGAATACCACGAATTGAATTTAATTTTGTAATAGAATTCAATTCGTTTGTTTGAAACAAAAAGAAACGCATGAATTCAATTCATGCGTGGTTTAAACCCCACTTTCTTCATAAATTCAATTCACACCAGAAATCACGCGAATTCAAATCCAACGCAACCGACCTCTCTTCTCTCACGTTGAAACCCATTCTTCAGCAGCCACAAGCAGCCCTAATCTTCAGCAGCCAAAGCACCCAAAAAATCAAACAGTGTTTATGGGATCTCTTTGGACGATACATGAAATGGCCAAATATAGCAAACAGATCACGATACAACACCTAAAATTACAAAGAAGAGTCTGTGGGTATAATCAAAATAAAAAAGAGAACCCTAGATATGTCAGGGAAAGAATGAAATCAATAGAAAAGCATACATGAATTTAGTTCCCAAGGAGTGATGAAAAGTTCTGAGCTTTTCCCAGAAAAGGTCTGAACTTTGAACAAGTTTCTCATACTTGGCAGTTGGCGGAGGATAAGAGGTGAAGGATGAGCAATTTGATGTGGTCTGAGACTGTTGAGCAACTGATATAGTTGGGTCATAGGTCGGCATAATTTCTTTCTCCTTGAAGAATACAGTGTTTTAGAACATATATTACAAAGACTGATATTATATTATCATAAACTAGGTATATACAATAAAAGTTATAAAAATAAAAAATATGATATGATAATTCAAATTTATTGAAATTAATAAAATACACCAATATATTTTAATGTATAACCAATTAATAATAATTCTAATAATTATAACTAAGATTAAATATAATATAAAAATTAAGATAATAGTAGCAATTAACTAAACCATAGAGATAAATGTATCATATGAAATAATTGAATTCAATTATGATTTTATCAGATTTGTTTCAAATAGTGTGATTGAATTCAATTATAATATTATTAGATTTGTTCCGAACGGTATAAATTGAATTCAATTTAATCTCATTAATACAATTGAATTCAATTCAAAAATTTCCGTGCGTGAATTTGTATCCAATAACAACTTTGAATATTACGCTATTTTATAAAGACAACAGCGTCATAAGAACACAAGTTAAATCGGTGATTCTTTCCAGCTGCAGTTTAACAACTGGTTTTGGGATATTGGGTTTGGGCAAAAGCGTCAATTAGTTGAAATCTGACTCTTTATAAACCCTAAAAAGCTTCTGTCTTTAGGTATCCTTGTAATCGCAAAACCTGAAAGAAGCGGCTGTTATCTTTTCCTTCTCTTCTTTGAGCAGGTACGTTTTGGCCCTTCTTCTTTATACATCTTTCATATTTATTTGGTGCTTCCATTTAGCTTTCTTTTGGTTGCTCTGTCTTTGGTTCTCCTTTCAAATTTATTTTTGGGGTTGGATCTGTTGGGTTGGTAATTAAATATGTGGATCCCTGTTTCTCTGTTCCAAATAGTGAAGAATGAAAACTTTTTAGGTGTAGATATTTTCCTTTTAAAACTTTGGTTTTTTCTGTTTGGTGCCCATTAAACTTCAGGAAGGAAAATTAACAACCATGTGACTTGGTGTTTGGCAGACGTTCTATTCTTCGTCGTGGGAAAGTTTATTTATTATGATGTGCTGATTAGGGTATCTTTGGAAGCATAAGTGTTTAATACAGGACTCTTCCTGTTTTTGTAAAGAAATCTATTTCTTAAAACTGTTATAATTTAGTTTCTATCAGCTGCTGCTTCTGTGAATGTTTTTATGGTTACCCTTTTTGATATATGGGGGTTAGGTGGTCAACTTTGGGATTACATCGTGGTTTTTAGTGTTGATGGCTTGTGATTGAAATTAAGATTTATAATTAAGTGTGGTGTATTTCCTTGCAGAATGGATTCCCAGATTAAGCATGCTTTGGTGGTGAAGATCATGGGTCGAACTGGATCTCGAGGGCAAGTCACTCAGGTTAGGGTCAAGTTTCTTGATGATCAGAATCGGTTCATCATGAGAAATGTGAAGGGACCAGTGAGAGAAGGAGATATTCTCACCCTTCTTGAGTCTGAGAGGGAGGCTAGGAGGCTCCGTTGATCACACCTTCAGATGCTTTTTCTTTTAAATTTTTAGCTAGAGGTCGCTGGTGTTATCAAGAGCTTCTGTAGACTCATTCCATATGCCTATGCCTTTGACATCAAATCCTTAGTTCAGATTTGTGGGTGGGGTTTTTGTTTTCTGGAAGTGGTTATTGGTTTTGGTTTCCTGGAAGTCCTTTTCTTTGTTAATTGCATCGACATTACCTTAACTGTTAAAAACCTTTTGTGGTAGTATAAATAGTCAATACAATCTGCTTTTGTTACCATATGTTTGTTGAGTGTCACCAGTCCTTTGTTGCTACCTTAAATGTTGAAATTTGCAAATTGTATTAGGATGTGAATTTACTTGTTGAACGAGGCAACTACAATAATATCATTGTTGTGGCATAAAGAGGATTATGTTAGATGCAGGTTGCATACAATCTACACGAGAGAAGAGATACGCAGTGAATGCTTGGGGCTGCAGATTGATGTGTTCTTGAACTCCAATTGTAACAAGCCGTTTGGTCGGTTTGGTTTTAAAGTGTAGAAGTTAGTATTACTGCACTTAAGAGTATAGAATTCAGAACTCTCATAACATAATATGATAAGCTATTGAAATAGTTGAAAGCAGTGGAAAATTTATGACTTCATATGTTTCAAACCATTGATTGTCCTTTTTCTTTTATCTAATAAACTCAGTTTGGAGCTTTAAAAAATAAAAGAGAAACAAGTCTGCATAGGGTCTTTTTTGTGTTAATCATTTTGTCATTGCATCATCCTTAGCTTTCTTATAATTTAATTCTTATTTTTGTTAATCTAATGCATATTGTCATTTGACGCATTATATCCATACATTTTAATTTGCTATCTCCTTTGAACTGCGTTATTTTGGCCCATATCATATTACTTTGTTTGTTCCTACACCTACGCGTTACTTATATTTTTAATTGGGTTTAGGATTAAGCTTAGACCGTATAGGGATATAAAACAACTTCTGAAGTAAATGGCAAGAAATGTATTGGTAAAAAGGTTAAACTTTCATTACTAATAGGAACTTTGCAATTTGATGTGTTATGTGTATGAACATGTATATTTGATGATTGATATTGATCTGCTAATTTTGTTTGTTTATTTTTGGTCATATTTATAGTGCATTTGATGTAGGAGGGTGAACAGGAGTTTTAGGAACAAGATATGTGTGAATTGAGAATTCTTTCTGAGTGTACTTTTAACTAATATTTTATATGTATATATTGATTGCTCATTCATTTATCCCATCCTTAAATGTGTCCATATAAATGTAAAAGGTTAAAAACAGACTAAGTAATAAAAGTTGAATAAGAGGATTGAAAGCCTATCAAGTTGGGAAATTAAGAAATCAGGTTTCTAGAGCAATCATTGATTCTCCAAGCATGCTTAGTACTTTATAGAAACAAAGTTTAACCATATTACATTAATCATATTTAACTACATTGTGTATATATTGTAAGAAAAAAAGGTTGCAAATAACATATATGTGGCTTTAATTGCATCTACACCTAGTATATACTTGACATAAGAAGAGTGTGAAGGTTTTACTAATGGATTGAAGAATGATTTTTATTGTTGTTTCAACAATTTAGCATAAATTGAAAGAAAATACTCTCAATTTTACCGAGAGAAGACATTATGTTCAATGGTAAAACAGGAATGATAATTTTTGTTATTATATTATATAATATTAACTATTTTGAGTAATTTTTCAGATTCCATATATCGATTGTCCCAATTATAATAAGATAAAGTTACGGATATCAAATGTTAAGCCTAATATTGGTCAACATTTTAACCAATGCAATAATACAAATGTGAGTATTGCCCTTATATTTTTATCAATGCATTATGATTATTTCAATTATAGCTTATATGATGTTAATGTTATACAACTGAATAAGGATCATTCAAATTGTAGGTATTTTGTAGGTATGTGATCTTGATAAAAGAGTTGAGGTTTTGTTATTATACAAATTTTTGCCAAACATCTTTTGTTCGATGAGATAAGACTTTTGTCCACAAGACTTATTGTTGGTGCAAAATGTGAGTTTATATAGTAATCTATAAACATTTCAAAATTTAATATACGTTTGATATGCATTTTTATTTTTATTTTGTATATTCTATATAACTATTTATTATGGGTGTCTGATTCATCTTACCAAACATCGTTCTTTGGGACAAAGCTTTTTTTTGATAGTAAACGTTACAAACGCAAAAACAATCATTGACCGGAAAGGCAACAAAACTAACCCAAGCCACAGGCTTACCCCATACACCCAGAACCTACTAGCCTTTTACAATCAACATCAAGAGCAATAGAATTATCTAAATTTAAAATAGAATCTAAACAAGAAGGACGAACATTCCAGTATTGTGGGTTTGCATGTAATAAGGTCACCTTCGCTAATGAATGAGCCGCCTTATTGGCAATCCTACGCGTCCAGTGGAAGGACAGATGAAGGAAATGTCACTTGATAGATAGACAGTCAAAAGCCAAAATTCCAATCTCAGAACGATGTGATGAAGGACCTGTAATTGTCTGAACAGCCGACAAACAATCGGACTCCACTATAACCTTATCAAAATGTTGATCTTTTAACCAAGATAGAGCTTCCCTTATGGACATAAGTTCAGCAAGAACTGGATCATACGAAACAGGATAATAACCTGATAAAGCAGCCACGAAACGCCCTCTGCCATCCCTTAACACTGCGGCAAAACCCGTGGCATTCTTATCTCTAAAAACAGCCGCATCCACATTACATTTGAAATAGCCTTCCGGGGGCCTAACCCAAGTTGAAACAGTGGCTCTTGCAACTCCAATCCTGGTGTTAGCCTTCTCAAAGGTCTCCTGCGCCTCTTGCCAATCTTTAAGGAAACTATTAGCAAAATTAGCAACCATCCGAGGAGGGCTAGTCTTCCCTTGCCACACTCGAAGATTACGGTGAAACCATACACTACACAACATCATCAACACACGTTCAATACCAGGAGACGACTGGATGCTTAACATATGTTCTACAAAGGATGCAACTCCATTGCTTGGGCGACTCCAACCCATCGAGGACCAAACTGCTTCGGCTGGTGGACAATCCATCAAAACGTGATTCATATCTTTTGTGTGACCACAAACATCGCATGCGGTATTAAGCATGATTCCTTTCCTGCGCGAGCGATCTTTATAGGGGAGAAAGTCACGGAGACATCGCCAAGTGACTTTGGGACAAAGCTTTTGTTTACTTATATTTTATTAGTGTATATTCATGTCACTCAAACTCCTGATTATATACTTTAGGGGCGTTTAATGTATTTATAAATATTTATATTTCAAAGTTATTCTGATTTGTTAAAATACAATTGAGAATATGCATTGTGATACATGCCTCAATTGTTAAAATTCCTATATAATATATCAATTTGCAAAAAATAACACAATATACCAATTTGCAAAACACATCACAATTTATCAATTTGCAAAAAAGAAATAAATCTATCCAACATAATTTACCAATTTGCAGAACATAACACAATAAACAAATTTGTTAAAATTTCAACACAATATACCAATTTGAAAAACAAAAATAAACCAATCCAACATAATATACCAATTTGCAAAATACATCACAATATTCCAATTTGTAAAACATAAATATGTGAATCCAACATAATATAACAATTTGTAAAGTTCAAATCTATATCCAAATTCACAATACAAGTATTAAAGCATGCGTATAATAATGTTGTAGAGTGATAGATCATGAAAAGGTTCTCCCACAAGGGAAAACTTTTTTTTGGTATAAACAAGAGTATTGATACCACTAGCATTCTCCATATGAGACTTGATAAAAACATTATGAATATATTTTGATTGTGTCAATAAGAGACCATTTGCCCAAGTCTTTTAAGGTAAATCAATCTTTTAAAGCTTTGATGAAGGAATTAATCATAGTAATATTGCTTCCAATGATTATGAAGTCATCAATATATATCAAGCAAAATTCATGGTTGTCCCAAACCTGTAAAAATACAAGGATCTATCTATTTTGGAACCATGAAAACCAAAAGATAAAAATGTTGTAGTACGAAACAAGAACCACTGCCTTCGAGCTTGTTTAAACTTCTAAACAGAACGATTAAGTTTATAAACATAATCCGAAAAAATAGGATTAAAAAAAACTAGTGATTGTTCTATGAAAACATCTTCATCAAGAGAGCCATAGGAATGTTTTTGAAACATCAAGTTCCTTGACTTGCCAATTTCGGGAGACAACCACAGATAAGATGAGCTTAATGGTATCCATTTTAATCACTTAGCTACAAGTTTTTATGAAGTCTAACCCAGGATAAAAGCCTTTCACAACTAGTTTGCTTTGTAATAATCAAGAGTTCCATCTTTGTGCTTTTTAACCCGATATACCCATTTATAGCCAATAACATTTTAAGATGATGATGAAGGAATAATAAGCCATATTTATTGTTGAGTACGACATTATGTTCCTCTACCATGGTTTTTCTCGACTTAGTTGATTTCATGGCATATGTATCTGATGTAGGTTCTAAATTAGAGGTTGTAAGCAAAGTTTTTGGTTCAAGGGAGTCTGTTTGAGAACAGGCTATTAAAGGTGTGATTGATCAGGTGATTTGGTATTATCAGTTTAAGCTTAATATTAAGGTGAGGTAGGAGGAGCCTGATTGAGATGTGTTTGAATGTCAAGTGGTGAAGATATAGATGGGTTGGATGAAGATGAGGTGAAAGTTATGTTGGATAGAGTTAACATGTTTGTGAATGGTAGAGTTCAGGTTAAATTAGGATAAGGAAAAAAAATGGACGATAAGAAAATGATTGTAGGATTCAATTTTGGAGTACTAGACACAACAACTTTACTTAATTTAAAATGGAACTCTTGTTTATAGAAAACAACATGAAATAAGATTAAAAATGTCTTAAAAGATAAATTAAAATAGATAAATTAAAAAATGTCTTAGAAAGATAAATAAAATAGATAAATCCCTTGTGAAGCATAGTATATCCCATAAAAACACAATTCTTAGATTGCGACTCTAATTTATGAGAAGTGTAAATATGTAGCCAAGAATAACATGAACATTCAAAAACATGCATATTATTATAATAAGGATTTCTCCCAAATAATGCAGTGAATGGTGTTTGATAACTGATTATAAGAGTAGAAAGTCAATTAATAATATAGACAGTAATATCAAAACTATAGGTCTAAATTTTATCGAGAATATTAGAGTGTTAAAGTAAGGATTGGCTTGTCTCAATGATATGTCTGTGTTTTCTCTTGGAATATCTATTTTGTTCAAGTGTATAGGAACATGAACTTATTTAGCTAATTTTGTATTCAAGCAAGTAGGTTTTGGAGTTTGAAGTTCCCCCCACCAATCAGCTTGTAATAATTTAATTAGACACCCAAAATAATTTTCAATAAGATGACATAATTGAATGAAGATAGAAAGTACTTCAAATTTAAATTTGAGAAAATAAATCCAATAATATTTACTATAATGATCATAAAAATTAATATAACACCAAAATCCATTTAAGAGGGACAGGACTTTGTAAATGTAAGCATAACAATTATAAAGGACCTTTAGCTTGATGAGTCAAAATAAGAAATGATAATTTATGACTCGTACAAACCTTATAAGCATGGCGAACATTAGGACTCTTGGAGAAGAAAGGAATTTGATGTTGGCTCAAAGTATGCTATACTATTTGAGAATTTGCAAACCCAATCTAGAGTGTCATTGTGAGAGTGAACATGTCATTATAGCCTGAGCAAAGGTTTAAAAGATTGATGATTTATCTCTAATAACATGGAATATAAGCCATTATCAGTCAATCTTGTATGGAGTAATTCTCTCGTATGGATATCATTAATATCACAATGATTAGGAAAGAATTTGACATAAATATTATTTTCATTAGTAAAAGAATAAACATAAACCAAATTATTGTTAGAATCAAGAGCATGAAAGAATTAGTTAATTTATATGATTAGAAAAACATGTAGAAGACTTAGTATGAGAGATTATATAAGATTTACCATTGTTAATTTTGACTTCATCTTGTCCATGAAATTTTGAATGAATAGAGAAGTTTTTTAAATAAAAAATTAAGTGGTGAATCGACCCCACATCCAAAATCTAAGGTTGATTGTTGGTGTAACATACCACTCTCATAGAGCATTTACCCAGCATACCAGAGTATATCTGAGCGCATACCCTGTGGGAATGGCACGTTGGAGTATATCACATTATCTTAGTTATGGCATCACATATATCATGAGATTCTCAAAGATCGAACTTTCACATTCCATTAACAAACATAAACATACATTTTTATTACAATTCATAACATATGAGAGTCTACAACTCCATACAAAGTGTGCTACATAAAATGGGATGCTAAACCAAAATATGCTAACTGGACTCATCAGTGTCAGCTGACCAGACCTTTGAGCCATATTATCCCCAAAATGCAGGTATTATATCTTTACTTTATCAACTTAGGAGCTAGCACTCTTTTAGACCTGAAAAAATAATATTGCAATTTTGATGAGTTTACGAACTTAGTGAGTTAGAACAATTCAGTATTTTACCTCAATTAAATAAGGCACGTTAGAACAATTATTTATTACATATATGGATGCATATGCAAATGCACACGTGACTCCACTTCATTTTACTTTGTTATTACTGAGCGCCTATATTGTCTCACACCCGTCATGGATACCGAGCTCATTTATGTCCTATATCCGTTGCGGATACCAGACTCATTGCATCTGAGCCTAAGGCTCTTTATCCCATTTTTGAGCTTAAAGCTCATTTTCAAACGTTGGCTACTCCGGTCATAACTCCTTTATCTGTTTATGCATTTTAATGTAATGAGATGCGATACTTTACAAATTGTTCATTAAGTATTCCTCATTCAATGCACACAAGTCAAATATCGCTTCCTTCGGATCTAAGTCCAATATTCGTATTCTAGTTATTCACACATTTCATATATAGTTGGAAAGCATTTTCAATACATTTCCGAATATCAAGCTCCTCGAACTATCAACATCCAGAATCATCATATTCATATAAATAACAATTCAATAATTAAATGTTAATCAAAATCAATTCATCTATAATGAGAAACATCTAGGTTGACTCATCACTACACACATAATTCAAACAGAAGCACACATATAATTGAGTTTACACATCTAAGTTGACTCACAGTACGCTCTAATAAGCTATTGCCTTGACAATCCGGCAATGTCTGGGTGCTGACGATCGACTTGAGTGTCTATAGTCATGCAATACACATATGGTACACACATCATTAAGTTATTCAATCAAATGAATATACAGTCATGCACATGTATATGTGTCATGTTCCATACATGCTTAATTAACGTTCTAGGTATGTAACTTTATGCAAAGATCTTAATCCATTCCTAATCCATCCATCATACATTTATTTAAATTCCCATTCATACTACCTTCATGTTCTTCAATATTCATTTACCCATTTAGGTTCATCTTGGCCCTAATCAACTCCAAAAACACTAAGTTAGAGTGACTTATCATCATTTGTTTCAATAATTGCACAAAACTAAGTTCATCATTCCAAAGCACTGCCCACGATTGTGGGGGACTTTCCCACAATCATGATCGTGCCCTGCATTTTTCCTTCACTCTTCCACAAATTCATCAACCCTAAAGACATATCAAACACTTCCTACTTTCTATAATTCATACCTTCATATGCAAGTTCAATTCATGCAATTTCAACTACTATGTTAACTATATAAATCTCCTCAAAACCCTACTTATTTGGTCATTCACCACATATCATTATACATGTAATCCTAACTTTGTCAAATTTAAGAATACTTCAATAACATCCCTCTTTAATATAACCTCACCCTCATTTATACTTCAAATCTCTACCTAAACCACCCGTTAAATCCACTATTTTCTAGTATCAAAAGTGAAACAGAAACCCTCGATTCATCCATCAAATTCTAGCATAACTTCATCATCAATACTATATGCAATACATCCCAATTCAATCATCACAAATATTATGCTAACATATATCACAATAGGGGAAGAAATCACTTACTTATTTAGCACAAAGCTTCCTCAATTACCAAGCTAACCTCTCCTTCCAAGCTTGCAAACATAAATCATATTCCAAGAACTAGATGAAAACACAAAGGGACTTCAACAAAAAGATGAAGACAGCTAGATTTTGGAGTGTTAAGTTATAGTATTTTGGGAAAAACTCAAAGTGTAAGGGTTATGTGTGTGAGTTGGCGGTGAGGAAGATAAAGAGGGTAAATGTAACAAGAACAAAAGCAAAATAATCTTTCAAGTGTGGGAAAAAAATCATGGGTTTAAGTGTATGGTGAGAATATGGACACATGGTGTTGGGTCCCCGACCCATCCACAATCGGTATTGTCCTCTTTGGTCAGGGGAATCCCTCTCCAAGATTCGAACACAAGACCTCAAGGTTTTGTTGCACCCAGTGCACGCCTCTACTACCATTGAGCCAATGGGTCGGGGACCCAACACTTGGCATGACACTTGTCATGCTAAGATCCAAGCCATATGTTTCATCCTTTAACTACCAATTGTCACTTAATATTTGGTCCATTTGTCACTCAACTACACCACCATTTGTTACTTATTTGTTCTAGCCATTTATCACCCAATTAGTTAGCCATTTGTCACTAATTTCCAATGCCATATGTCACCATTCCATAGGCCTAACTAACCTAAATTTTCATGTATCAATTTATCTTTCCATTTAACATTTTGCCTAGACTAGATGCATATATCACTTCATCAATCACCCAATTGTAACAATAGATTCCAAATTAATCATTATAGTCCATCAAACCACAATTCGAGACATATTTAATACACAATTACATTTTAATCCTTTAAAATCTTTCATAACCCGAAATATGTCAATTGAGTGCATTCCTTGCAATGCTTCTAAATAATAATTCATGTATGTACGTAAGTATTATGCATGTGAATGGAATGCAATGCTTCTAAATAATAATTCATGTATGTATGTAAGTATTATGCATGTGAATGGAATGCACCTCATAATGATATATCTGATATGCCTCAATAATATAAGACTCTAACCCTCGGTAAGGTTTGAGAGCAGGCTATTACATTGCACCTATTTGATGAGCTAACATTCGATTCTATAGAGCATGTTTGACTTAATTGCTAAACAGTAGAATTTACCTTTTATTTTGGTGGCATCTTCTTGTCATGTAAAACTCCTTATGCACCTATCCATTTAAGTCATCGTGATTTGATACGGTGAACTATGTTTTCATCTATCTTGTCATTACTTTGGATGATGGATCTAAGGTACTTAAAACAATCTTTTTATGGTGTCACTTCTAAACCAATCTTTATCTCTACCTTTGATGCCACCTTATAGCCCGAAAAGTTAGTCTCTAAGTATTTCATTTTAGTCCTGCTTAATTTAAAGTCTTTCAGCTCTAGCATATCCTTCGAAAATTCTTGCTTGACATTGCCATCCTCCTTTATCTAACCAAAATAATCAATGTCATCGATAAACAATATATAACAAGGCACATCCCCTTAGACATTCTTGGTGATATCATTCATCACTGCTGTAAACAGGAAAGGGCTCAACAAGGATCCTTGTTGTAGCCCAGTATCAACAGAGAAATGCTTTGAATTTCCTTTTGTTGTTCTTACTCTAGTCCTAACACCTTCGTACATATCCTAATAATCTTTGTATTGGTCATAAGAACTCTTTTGACTTTTAACACCTTCGTATGACTTCCTTAGGTACCTGTCATAAACCTTCTTTAAGTTAACAAAAACTAAAAACTATTAAAAAATTAAAATTGAAACCAAACAATTGTTTAGCAAGTTGCTCGTTTAAAATATAAGCTTACTCGAGCTAGATTGGGAATACTTTATATTAGGCTTGATTATTCCCAAAAGGTTTTATACTAGTCTAGATCATTCACAACCTTTTAATAAGCAGAATAACCTAAGTCATAAAATATAAAATAAGGCTACCTCAACTCAGATTAAATAGATATCCTTTTATTGGGATAAGGAAACTGGACATGACTTTTACATTTTAGAATGTTTGATAGAACCTTTAAAGTAACCAGAAAAGAAAACTTAAGACTGATATGAGTTATTAATTGAAACTGATAAATTTTAATGATTTGGTGTTTTTAACAATATAAAAGAAAATAATTCAATATTTATTTTACAAATTATTAATGAAAATGATTAATTTTTGTGCATTTATTTTTACAACGTTAAGGGTTTGTTTAAATATTTTATTTTTATTAAATATTTATTAAAGAGGTTTTTATCCCATTCATAATTGCAGTAGTTGAGCATACCCAGATTCTCTAATTAGTAGTGTTTCAAATAACGTATTGATGTGTGCTTTATATTCTAAGCATATAATGTAAATTGGGGCTGTTTGTTTCCGTTTTTTCTACCGTTTTTTGTTGTCGTTTTTTTAAAAAGAAAAACAGGTAAGTAAAACGTGTTTGGTTTACACTGTTGTGATTTTTTGTTTCTAAAAATAAAAAAAAAACCACAACAGTTTTACAGAAACCAGAAAACATCGTTTCTCTGAATTTTGACAACATATTTTCTTCGACAG
>JAOSBP010000005.1:30808634-30844721 GCA_027563825.1 Erythroxylum mucronatum
GCCGAACAAGATCTCGGCACCAGAGGCCTCGACAATTGCTCGGCCAGGTGCTGAACCAGATCTCAGCACCAAAGGCCTCAACAATTGCTCGGCCAGGTGCCAAATAAGATCTCGGCACCAGAGGCCTCGACAATTGCTCGGCCAGGTGCCGAACAAGATCTCAGCCCCATAGGCCTCGACAACTGCTCGGCCTGGTGCCGAACAAGATCTCGGCACCATAGGCCTCGATAACTGCTCGGCCAGGTGTCGAATAAGATCTCGGCACCAGAGGCCTCAACAATTGCTCGACCAGGTGCCGAACAAGATCTCGGCACCACAGGTCTCTACAAATTGCTCAGCCAGTTTGGTACGACTAGATCCATGGAACCAGGTTGTGTCAAACAAACTAGTTGGGATCGCTAGGCTGCAGTATCGTTCGGCCGTCCTATAGTTCGTCTTCGTGACCCCTCGTTAGACATTACGATGCAAAGACTTAAAATCGAAAAACAAAGGCAGAAAATATACTTTGCATTCGCAATAATTGCTCTGGTCACAAGCCCGACCAGATAAGCGTTAAGGTTCGGTACATTTTATTCAGGGACAGAAGGTGCAGGAGTGGCCTCAGAGGTCGGCGCCTCATCCTCACCTGAGCTGAGATCCAGCATCTCATCCAATGGCACTTGCTCTTCTTTCTCAACTATCTCCTTTACTTTCTCGAGAGAAAGGCCGAGCTCCGTGGGAAGCACAGACTTCGCAAAATCCTCGAATGGAAGATCATCAGGCCTATCAGAAATGAAAGCGCTGTGGCAATTCCTCAGAATAGCAAGAGCCAAACCGTACGAATACTCCTTACACTCATCCACGAGATATCGTGCTCTCCATCGTTTAATCACCTCAATTCTCTGTTTTTTCACAGAGCTTTGCAACGCGAGTAGTTTATTCTTGGCCTTCATCTTATCCAGCGTCGCTTCATGACAGTCCTGCTGGAATTTCACACGGAGCTCCTCCTCTTTATTAGCTTTCTCACTGATTTTCAAGCGGAGCTCTTCCTCCACCTTTAGTCGTGCACTAACACGAAGCACTTCTTCCCTCAAGCCCTCATTACCGAGCCGCAGCGCTCAACATTCCCTTTTCATCTCTTCCCTAGACGCAACCGCTCGGCTCCTCTCCTCCTCCACCGAAAGGAGTTGAGCCTTGAGCATGCACTTCTCTTCCTCCAAAACGCTTTTCTCCTCTTCCACCGAAGCAATCCAACCCTTCAGCAAGTCTTTCTCTTCATTCGCCTCTGAAAGTTTGGCTCTCAAAGCATCCGCCGACCCATTGGCGTGTTTCAATTGCATGAGTCGTTGATGCGTTCTGAAAGCGAACATCAGATCCTTTGCGCAGCCACGTACAAGCCTAGTCGTCAATTCCTGATCGTCTAAAGATTCCATGAACTCTTCGTCTTGCGGAAGGACGATCTTCTCAGCAATATAAAGAGCCACTTCAATGTCCTTAATCGATGCAGTTTTATCTAGCCTAATCGTGGACGTCCATTTATTGGAGCCAGACGCTTGTTTCTTCCCTTTCCCTTTAGCCGACTGGGACGCACATTCTTTCCCCTTGCCGGCAATTCATCCGTATGACCGGCTGGTCTCTCAAGCCTCTGAGAGGTTTTCTTTCTCTTTAGAGGTCGCTCTTCCTCTTCCTCTGCAACCGCTCGGTCCTCACCTGCCGACGCAACCTAGACGATGCAGACTCTGTAGGTTGCTCGGACACCAGGTCCACCAACTCTGTAGGCTGCTCGGACACCGGGTCCACCGACTCTGTAGGCTGTTCGGACACCAGGTTCACCAACTCTTTAGGCTGCCCTGACACCGGAGCCATTGACTCTGTAAGCTGTTCGGGCCCCGTCGACTGAACGATGCCTTCACTGCTCTCCCCCTCTTCCCTCTGCTTCAACTTCGCAACCAGTCTCGGCCCTTTGCGTTGACCGGTAGGTTTCGAAAAGCTGGCGGACGCGGCGGCACTCATGAATTTCACCATGGCTACACGAAAATTGACACAAGTCAGAAGCTGAAGCTAAAATGCATGAACATAATATGACATGTATACTATAAGGAGTCAACCAGAAGAGACTGCTTCTCCTTCTAGCCCGTTAATTTTAGGAGGGGGATTAATTGAGAACGCATCGCTTGATGCTCCTCCACGGTACCCCCTCATGAGACGGTCAAACTCATATCGACCGAGCGCCTTAATGCGGCCGACCACTTCCCATTCCTCCCTGGAAAGGGATACGGTATAAGCGTCATTCCACTGCTCGGTCAGGGGATATCTCTACGGTCTAGACTCACAGGTCGCTCCCAGGGGCCTCACGAAAAAATACTTCATTTTCCACGCTTTGACTGACGACGCTGTTCCAGCGGGCCGGTACCGCGCTTCTCTGTACTGGAAGTGGGGAATCCCAGCCCCCGCGCTCGAGCTTTGATACATTCTCAAAAAATGCTGGAGGATGCCGATTGATGGCATAACAAAGCAAGGCCATTTATGAATCTCCAACCATTCGGAGGGATCTGGCTCCGCATTAACGAGTAGGTGCGGCATATCTCATCAATGATCGGCGCATAAGGCAACCTCATTCCACCGGTCGAGAAGAAACTATCCGAGACAGCAAAATAACCCCCCAGATTGCTATGAATCCGCTCGTACTTCCAAGCCAACCTGGGACCCCAGGACGAGGGGATCTCGTTTCTGATGACCACCCAGGTCAATTCTTTTTGGGATAAGGTCGATGGCTCACGTGGTGGCTCTTCGACAACCTGCCCGTCCTTCCGTTCGACCGTCGAAATGTCTTCATCTCTCTTTGGAAGCGACGCTTCACTCCTCTTTGTCCCCAGTATCACCGCCGCCTCCGCTGTTTCGACTGAACCGACAGGTTGCAGAGCGCTTTCGACGACCGGTTCGCAGGGGAGCTCTCTCTGGGACGTCTCTAAGTCATCATTCCATCCCGACGACAATGGCGATGCAGACCGACGAGGC
Organism: Erythroxylum mucronatum; assembly: GCA_027563825.1. NCBI lineage: Eukaryota > Viridiplantae > Streptophyta > Magnoliopsida > Malpighiales > Erythroxylaceae > Erythroxylum > Erythroxylum mucronatum. The sequence goes on from JAOSBP010000005.1 coordinate 30,811,632, forward strand.
GACGAGGCAGAAGGGGAAGACGAAGTGTTTTCTTCCCTACGCCTGAACTCATCCCTAATGCTAGCAAACGACATGATTATGCAATAGTTACGCGGTAGAGAAAATGGACGTACCTAGCTTAATAAAGGTTGGTATTTAAACGGCGGTGAAAGTACAAATGCTCTAGTAACTGCGACGATGCAACAGAGAAAGACAGAAGCAAAAGCACGACAATGGTTATGACGGTAAGCTGTCAATTCCCAGTCTTTATCGTAATGCTCTGCCCACTCACAGTCGGACGCGTGGCACAATCTGAGTCGTGTGCATTAAAGCTGTCCGATACCTGGAACGACGCCACAGCTGTCCAGATCTACTGAACGGACGCACCATCAATATGGGACGCGTGGCTAAATCCCAGCTGTCGACATTAGGTTTACTCGATAACTGAGGCGACAAAACAGTTGAAGGGACACACGAGACCCTCCAACATGGAGTGCTCCATTTCAAATTTCAAACTCTATCGGCCGACGCGCGCCATACGTCATGCTTAAACTCCGCATCCTACCTGGACGACCACCCAACCGATCTTGACTCGCTCGGTCTCGACCATTGCTCGGCCAAGTGCCCGAACGAGATCTCGGGCCAGTCGCGAGCCATTCACCGGTCAGTTGCCAAACCACACCACTTATGTACTCTTTCGACCCTTCTTCCCATCAGGCTCGCGGAGTTGGGGGGCTTATGGTCGGGTCGACCATCCTGGGCCCGAGACCAGTTCCTTCACAGGTGAACCGCTCGACCCATTCACATATCAGCACTCGGCCCATTGGTAAGCCTTCGTTATATAAGGTAACCCTAAAGGAACTTGAGTTCTCTCGCTTGACTCACAGTAGCATCTTACTACAAGAGCTAATTTAAGCATCGGAGGGGCGAACCGGAGACTCATCTCCAGTGTGCTTTTTCGTGTTTTTGCAGGTACATTACAGTCATAGCCCACAGGACATATGGATCTAAGCAATGACGTTCAGCCTTAACAAAATCAGATTGAACCGCATTCTATGGACAAGATCTTAAACAACAATACAAGGAAATAACCTAAAAATTCCTCACAAGTGCCTTCGAAGGATAAAGAGCAAACAAGAAATATTGCAACTAACGGATAAAGAGGCAAATAGGTGAGATAAAAGGAATAGAGAACATTTTCTGAGGGGCAAAGCACAAAGGCATGGAGTGAAGGTAATGCTTTTTAGAGAGGTGAGACAAAGAACGTACAAATATTTTCAACTGTAGGTTTAGTACATGCACACAAAAATTTCATGAATAAGATTAAAAATGGCAGGGGGTTAAAAAAAGATGTCGAAAACAGAGAATGAGAGGAAGAAAAAGAAAACTCTAGAATTTATATACTATTGGAGTTTGAGCCGTAGAACTCAAATTTCTGATTTAAAAATTTAAATTTAATTATATAAAATCGAATTCATTAATTTGATCAGACCCGAATGATCTTATCTGTGGTTACTAGCATCACGGGTCCAAACTATCCAAATTGTTAGATCCGAATCTGAAATAGAAATACAATCAGCTCGGGAGCGGTTTTTCTATATAGTCAAGTATTGTTTTAGCAGTTTAATAAATGAGAGCAAACATTGTATCCGAGGAAGCGAAAGAAAAAACTGGAAAGCTTTCGAGTCTTAAGAAATGAGACCCAACATTGTATCCGAGGTAAGAGCTACTCTCACTCTTGTTTAATCCAAGCTCTAGTTTTAGGATTACTTAAATTCCTCTTTAAGTTTTTCTAAACTTTTTTTGGTTGTCGATATAATTTTCTTCCAGACATTGGATGTGTAGCTATTCGATCTCGAAAGGTTCTGTTATCTTCTAATTTTTTTGAAGATTTTGGGATTGAGGTTTTAGTTTTGGCCCTTTAGTTACTAATGGCAAAAGACTTTTTTCTGATTAAATTGCTCTGTTTTTGAACAACCAGGCTGATGATCTGGGGGATAAAATCTTCTGTTTAGTCTTTGCTTGCTTGTTTTGGCGGGCTTTTAGATTGATATTGTGGACTGCTGACAGTCGAAAATTGGAATATGTTTAGGGTTATATTTTGAAAGAATTGTGGGAACGAGCTTTATTGTATTCGGATTACAGTGCATAGAATCAGTTTTTAGCAAGCAACCGTGAAACGAAAAGGAACACACTGATATTTTGATAAAACATCGACCCTTTTAGCTAAAGATGATTTCAGGAAAAGTTCAATCTTGGCACTCATTACGGTTTTTGTATCTGCTTGTTTGCAGGCAGGTATACCTACTAGGTTAGGGCAATGGTGGGACAACATTCCATTCTTAACTTCCGCTGTGGTGATTGTTTGTGGTGCTATATACTTGATCTGCCTCTTGATTGGCTATGACTCCTTCTATGAAATTTGCTTCTTACCTTCTGCCATCGTATCACATTTTCAAGGTTATTCTGTTCATCATTGAAGTGTGATGGATGGTTTGAAAGTTATATGAGTTCATGACAACTTATTTCATTTTCTATACCCTGCAGTGTACAGAATTTACACCTCCATTCTTTTCCATGGGTCACTGCTTCATGTTCTGTTCAACATGTTGGCTTTGGTGCCTTTGGGTTCTGAACTCGAGAGAATCATGGGATCTGTCCGCTTGTTGTACATAATAATCTTGTTGGCTACATGCAATGCTATACTTCACCTTTTTATTGCATTGTTGGCATCACATAATCCCTTCCATTCGTTCCCAAATCTCATGAATGAGTGTGCAATAGGCTTCTCTGGAATCATATTCTCCATGATTGTTATAGAGACAAGCTTGAGTGGAGTCCAGTCTCGGAGGTTGGTTTTCCATTTAAAATTTTAAGTAATGTTTTTGTACAAACTTGCAATTTTATTGATGATTAGCTTATCTACTCAACTGCAAAACTTCTCCTTTTGGATTATTGATATGATCTATTCATGTGAAGAAGCATTGCATATGGACCGATGCTTATGAATGTGGAAATTCATTGTGTTTTTCTCTTTTTCCTTACAATGTTTTTACACGGTGAACTTTCTATTTGATGTTTTGTGCTAGGTTGGGTTTTTCTTCAACTGATATACAGCTTTGTTTACTTTGCAGTGTGTTTGGTCTCTTTAATGTTCCAGCTAAGTGGTAACTACTGAGTCTATGATATATATTTTTTATATGAAATTGTCTTTTCAATATCATAATTCTTCATTTATATGGAGATGTCACGTTTAATTTCAAATGGATGCTTCAGGTATGCATTCATCTTATTGGTGGTGTTTCAGCTGCTTATGTCAAATGTCTCATTACTCGGTCACCTATGTGGTATTTTATCGGGATTTGCATGTATGTCTTTGTGTTGATACATTTCTTCCCTTTTTCTCCTGCCTACTTGTTTTCTATTCCTAGCGTCTGAATTTGAAATCACTTCTAACCTTTGCAGATACGTATGGCTTATTCAACTTCCTTATACCAGGAACATCCTTCTATTCTGCTATTGAGGCCTCATCTTGGTTTGTAAGTATATTGCTTGAACTTGCTTGTGACAACAGATTGATTTCTGTGGCCACTTGTTGATGGTGATTGTCTGTTTCTTGATCGACAACAAAAGTAACATTATGCCTAATGCTGCAATAGGCTATAAGCTTATAAAAGGGATACTATTGGGAAATGGATGCATCTTTACCCTTTCTCTCCCGCTCATGCAAATTAATTTCTCGTGGTCAGCCATATCATGTGTCTTGTTCCACCTAACTCTGCTTGGCTTTTGCTCCAACATCTTATATTATGGAGTTCTATCCCTCAGCATTTCTTGTTCTGATAGCATTTCCCTGCCATGTTCAATTTTATTCATATGTTAATTGCAAAAACTTCCTCAGCATCTGGGAGGGTTTCAATTGATCAACAATTTGCTTTCTGTGAACTTGTTTCCCCTCAATTCTTGTTAACATTGTTTCACTTCGCCTTTGTCTTAATTACTACAAACTTTGATGTAATGTTACTTTGTTTGTAACGGCCATACTTCTTTTGATTATGTGCTTTCATATGATGCTCTACTTTATCACATATGGCTCAAGTTCTGTTTGATTACTTTCAGTCCTCTTGTGTAAGACGCCCTAAATTTATCTTGTGCACTGGAGGTAGTTCTGCGGGCTTCATCCCCACTTATTCAGTCCCAAATACAACCTCCAGGTAGTTTCAGCTTATTAGATTGAATTGATTAAATTACTGGACATGTATCTTGATACATTTTCTGAACAGTGGATTATTATCTGGAAACTTTTGGAGAAACCTAACTACATGGATGCCACGACGGGAAATCTCTGATCAGGTACTTATATATCCAGTTTAGGTGTTCCATTTTTTGATCTTTGCATGGCATGCATACGTGTAGTTTGATAAAATAAAATTTTTATTCCTGTGCAAAGTTCTACGTGAAGCTATTAGTTAGCAGCAGTTATGGAATTTGATGAACATATTTCATTTTCCTGGTTTTAACTGGTAAGGCATCAGAACAAATAGAATCTTATGGTTGTTTAAAGGGTTAGACAGGTGGATATTTTTGTCTTCAAAAGATCATAGTGTACCCATTCAAACTAGGTCTTTGTTTTAGCCTAAAAATGTGACTGATGGGTTCTATATCTGTGTGTGTTTGTATATATATAAAAGATATATAATCAGTATTCCTTAAAATGTAGTCAACACAAGACAGTATGTTTCCTGGAAGGGGAAGGACTCTTGGCTCTGGGCAAAGCCAAGTTGGAAATTCAGATGCAGACTTGCAGGCTAGACTTTTGGACAATAGCAGCCCTGACCAGTTATCAGGCTTAGCAGGCGCCGGTGCAGAAGGGAGGATGTCAGATGGCAGGTAATTAGCAAGATTCCTTTGTGTCTGAAAGCAAATTCACTAAAGGGAGCAAAAAATTGGGTTTTTCATGGCAGCTTACAATTGTTATTTCCAATCATAGAACACTGAGCAACCTCTTTATATAAAATTTTAGAGCAAACTGATGCCGAGTAAAATGCGAAAACTATTATTTGCTGATAAGAGTATTCCAAACTTCTTGGCTTCTACTTGTCTAGTATGGTCAAATTACTAGCATACCTGATGCAAAGTTTGGATGGTTCTAGAGCCTAGTGATTTTGAAGATTTATTGGCTCTTGTGAATTACCTACTACCCTAAGAATCTGGTATACAAATTTCAGAATTACATATCACAAAATTTACTGCTATGATTACTACTATCGTACACTTGTATTATCACGTTACTAGATCCAATACAAAAGGTGATCCAAGAAACCCTACCCTTATTGTGCTAATGGTATCCTGTCCCTATTTGCAGTTACTAGACGATTTGATTTCCTGCCACTCATTGGATTTTTCTTTGTTCTTGGTGATTAGGAGGCAGACAGTAGATAATGCAGTTACTGCTGCTCCTGGTGGTCGTGCACATAATCAGGTGTTTGCTTATATATGTGTTATAGTGTGATTTACCACTTCTGTTGTCATACGTTATGTAGGTCTTGATTTTTATGGTCTATTGTCTATTGAATGCAGGGATCAGTTGCTTCTGAGGAACAAATCCAAAAACTTGTATCTATGGGTTTTGAGAAGGTATTAAAATGGCTAGAGTTCATCTTCAGTTCCCATACATTTCTTTGCATCAACCCTTGCAGCTTGAAAGATTTACTAAGACAAGGGGTTTTATGGGGCAGATTGGACCTGGGTGGATTTGAAAGCTGAAAAATGCTACATCTAGATAGAAAAGAGAGAATCTTGTCAATTTTCAATGTAAAATGTAGTGAAGATATGATAAAACTTTATATAGTTTTTATGGCTGATGAAAAGTGCCTACAAATTGTTTCAGACACAGGTAGAAGTGGCGTTAGCAGCTGCAGATGGGGATCTAAACGTTGCTGTTGAAATTCTTATGAGCCAGCAGGTATGTATTTGAGAAATTGGTATTTAGCATGTGTCTTCGATGCTAGTTGTTCCGTGTTTAATAAGAATCCTGCAACTAATGTGCAGGGATAATATTCATTTTTCACGGCAATTTCATATGCTCCTGACCTCCCTTTGAGCTCATATCAATTGTCTTAATTTGACCCGACTCTTTCAATGTTCATACGAAGCATCGGACAATATTGGACAAGGGAAAAGTATGAATATGAAAACACTGTGCAAAGAAAGCACAACAGTTGCAGTAGTTTTATATAACCATGTAATGACACCGAAGCATGTTTGTGCTGTTGAATTTAGTTCCTTTGGTGACGGATAGATACGTTTGAACCATAAATCTGCTATCGCAACTTAGTACATGAATTTTCCTTGCGTTGCAGCCTTAGTACCTTGTCAGTCACTGTAGATACTGTGTCTTTTGTGGACCCATTGCCATTAGACTTGCCCCCTTGGGTGGCTTCACAATCAGGATCGGACATTTTGCGTGATGTGCATAGTAGTCACTTACGCCACCTTAGAATGCTCTGCAACACAATATATATAATTATTATTATCTGTATTGAATTGGAATGAAGAGGTGATATGGTTAAAAGAACAGACTTGAAATTATAACCTCACACGTCTTGCTTGCAGACCAATTCTAGGCTAACATGCTGGAAGATACTACGGCTCTCTTTAAATTAATTGTGTCATCTATCACAAGGTGACGGGACAAAAGGGTTTCCTTTTTGGAGCACTTGAAAAGCTTATTACTTTGATACGAGTTTTCCTGGAGGCTTCTTCTTCTTCACTAAGTTTTCTTTTTCTAGACTTCTCAATTTTCAGTAAACGTAAGAAAAACACACTTGTGAAGTAGTAAAGCAGGTTCCTGTGTTTAGTGACAGATGAACATATTGCTGTAAATTCTCGCATGCGCAATGGATGTAATTGCTTGACTGTCGAGCAATGAAATGGAAGCACAATTACAAAAAATGTGTCTGAATGGTTTGAAAAGGTGAAATCTTGTAAAATCATGATCGATAGCTGGGACGAGTTATATGAAATTATTATCTTTTCTTTCACCGGAGAGCATAAAAAACTCTACTTATATTTTGAACTTTTCTATTGAAGATTTGAACAACAATAACTCTTGCTTACAAGTGGTGCTTAATTCTTTGCTTTAATCCCAAGTGGTCCTAACCTGGGAGCCACAAAAGATAGATACCTTGCCTAAAAAGAGGACTATAGTATTATAATCAAATATACGAGTACCTTTTAATCTTTCCAAGGCCACGGCTGCCTACAACAAGGAGATCAACTTGCATCTCTGTAGCTTCACAAATCATGTCCTTAGGATCACCTTCAAGAATCAGTGTTACTGCTCTTATATTCATAATTAACATGTACAAAATTAATATTATGTATTACCAATCTATACAATATATATATATATACATACATATATTACCATCCTGTCTTTGCACATCTGCTACGCTCGGGAGAGTAACGGTGAAGAAGTTCCTGCATGCCCTTTTCACACTGTTTCTACCACTACAGACGTTGGATAATATTAATCAGGCTGTTTCAGAAAGTTAGCCAATAGCCTGTGGGACAGTACCAGTAAAATTCATTTACACAAGAATGCAAATTGTAGCTCAACACAATGTCATCCACAACCATAACCACCTAAAGGAAGTTACGACAAAGCGCAGCACCAAATTTTGGCATGCTTGACCTAAAAAGTGACTTTTGTACATTATCCTATGATTTTTGAGTAGTTCTTATGCAATTTTAAGCATTTAAAGCATTCTTAGATTTTGAGATGGCTTACACTAGTGGCTAGGTTCCCACTTGCCGACTTCTCATATATTGTTGCACCGAGTCCGGATCCTCATCCTGAAAATTGCTTTCCATTATTAGTTGAGAACAATGTATAAGTGACGGTATCTTCAAAAAAATTCACTTGAAAGCAACTGTTAGAAACTTTTTAGAACCCACAGTGATACATTTCCCTTGAGTCACCTTCTGTGTAACCTCAAGAAGAAGATCATCTAGCTGAGGCGTCGCACCAGCAAAGAATTCTGGCCCTTGAACTGCAATAGCTACATTACTATAGGCCACTGCTTTGGCACCCAAATTGATTATATTTTGTTCGACCCATTCAGTAGATCCTGTTCAAGCATAAAAACAATATATCTTGTTGAGGGCCATAATGGAGAGAAGTATCTTTATTACCATCTATCTCAAACTTAGTCCTAATTCCTAAATGCACAAGATATGAGAAGTCAACTATAAATCTGCATAAACAATTAATCTATATCAAGTCAACGCTCAATCGCAAGTTAACTGAACTTCATTTGTACATAGAGCCATTGCAATTGCCCAGGTCTTATAAGGCATGTTAGGTTCATGATCCTAGTCGTTGTGGAATATCAACATACTTAACAAATCAAATCAAATGATTGTTTTTTAGCAGATCCTAAGAGTCCTCTCATTACCAACCAGTAGACATCATATGGCTGAGGCTTGCTGGTATCAACAATGAGAAAAAAAAAAACAACCAAATAAAAACAGCAAATAACTAAGGCTCTTGGCCCAGACAACATCCTAGGTTTGGGGGGATTGGAGCAATGCAAGAGGGAATGCCTGGACCGGCGTTAACAAAAAAAGATTTGAAATTGTTTTATTTAAATTTGACTAAGGTAGTTTTGTTTGATTTCACAGGAAGGAAACAAGAAATACAACACCGAACCAACCACAAAGAGGGAAAGCAATATTCCCCAAGACTACGAGCACGGACTCTCTAGTTCTCGATACAGACAATCATGGTAGTTGTTAACTTGCTCTTCTATGGAGCTCCCCATTACTTATCCATAGGGAACTGATTTCGTCATTAGTGACTCGGTATAGGAGTGACTCTAATACCGTAATAAAACTGGGTCTGACTCCAACTCAAAAGACACCTTGAGCAGGATTTCTAAAGCCTTATAAGACTTGTTAGGATCTTGATGTGGGGTATCAAGACACTTAACAGATATGACCAATCTGCCATTAACAACATGCAGTACACTATCGAATGATATCATGGTTATTCGAGTAACAAAAGTAGAAGGTATGACCAGACAACATAAAATGATATGTACAATACATTCCACAACAAAAGAGCTAATCAAAGTACCACTTGTGCTTTTCACATCAGCAGTACCAATCCAAGGTAGTTCGGAGATGATTAAATGTTGTTCACTCCCACACCATGCATTATATAGGTCGTGTCATCATGGACCAACATATCATTTGGAAAACAATTCAGAGACTGACATCCTGCACACCCACAAACCATATGGTGCATAAATGACAGAAGAAAGTAATATTATTTACCTACCATCCCGAACTCCTCTACATCCCAGCTTGCGAGGATAATTGTTCAGCTTCTTTTTCTTTCCAATGTCTTTCGCGTGCTGCCCTTTTAGCTGAAGATTCATCCTTAAACGCCGCCTCTTGAGTATGCACGTTTCGGTATGGCATATATATTATATATATATATGTGTACAAAAAATTTTAAGGTGGAAAAGGTATTTTCATGCAAGTTGGACAGATGGTGTTCATGCAAGCCTGTCGTACGTCATAGTAGATCTCGTGGACTCTTCTATCAGATTCAGGTGGAGATGAGGATGATCGTAATTGTACGTACGTAGTACACTTTGGAACTACAATGTAAGGAGGACAAACACATGCACACGTAAAAGTAGAATCAACTAGATTTCAACACTCCGGGAAGGATGGACTCTTTAAGAATAAAAAGTTAAGAAGAAACAACTAAATTCCAGGTAAGAACATAGATATTTGATTGACATAACCAGGAAAGGGAAAATGGCGTTTAGGAAGCATTTCTGTTGAGTTAGGGAACTGTAAGTAGTTTGTCTGTGATCATATTACAAGCTACTGGCTAGCTAGCTAGGTCAATGTTCCAACGAGTTGTGTGTGAATTTAAGATCTTCAACTGATCCACTATATCTGCGTATTTGGTAATCCTATATTGATTGTTCGATTAGCAGTTGGAATTTATATCTAATCTTTAGGTGGTCAAAAGGATCATTAGGAATATCTCCCATAATCTGCAAGCATCTAATATATACATATAATATATATATATATATTTCTTGCTTTTTTTTTTTGAATTTTAAGATAATATAAATTATAAAAGAAACATCGAGAACAATGTACAAAGAATAGCAAACCTTAAAAAGACAAAAGGGCCATCCGAGCCTCAAGCACAAATGCTCTAGCAGCATAGGATAGTCAAGAGGATATTATACATAACATTAAAATTCACGAAATAGTATTTTTCATAAATTATTAATGCCATGCTACCATGACCATCCCATCAGTTTAAATAGCATTTTCCAATTTACATTAACAAAAAAACACTTTTCAATCTAACATTTTTTTTGGGTCTTAGACCAGGGTATCTACCGGCGGATCCAGTGACTAATAATCCCCTCGCTAGTTTGTAGGCACCTCACAGGGTGAGACAGTTGGCCCAAAGATTTAAGACTGCTCCATACTAAAAGTTAAGGATCGAACCCCTGACCTTTGGTTAAGGATAAATGAGTCTTTGCCACTCAACCACACCCTTTATATTTTTATCCAACATTTTAATTCAATCTTTCATGTACTATAGCTACAAGTATATACTGTTATACCTAATTGATGCTTGCAAGAATCCTTAAGAAGGCTTGTCAAGAGTAAAATTCGTATTCACTACGACATACAATCAGCCCACTCCATCTCCTTTTTTAATCCCTCGCTCTTAGTTTATACAAATTAATTAATCAATCATATAATCAAAATTAACGCACGTCACGTGACCTTTCTTTTTTTTTTAATAACAGTGTTACCACGTCACCGTTTTGCTCGTGTAGCTACTTGCCCATCCTCTATTGGCCCTGCCCTAGCGAAATGACACAGTTACCCTTTCGAGATGAAAGCCTGCATAGACTTGACAAAAGCGTCTTCTTTCTCTGTAGCCAAGGTCCTTCGCGAGTGCATCTCTTCAACACCCCACTTTCGCTTGCTCTTTCTTAACTCTTCTTCTCTTCTCTCATTCTCCGATTTCCGTTTTTCTTCTCCGCTTAGCCGATCGGACGATCCGTCTATCGCCTTCCATGACTATGGTCACTCCTCCGCCGTTGGATGTAATTGCCCGACCTACCTCTCTCACTCAACTCATTTGTTAGACGACGCTGCTTTTTACTTATCGTTTCGGTTTCGGTTTCGGATTTCGCTTCTTTCTTCTCTTGTTCTTTTAGGGTTTTGGTTTGTGTTGGGATGTTGTGGAAATCAGCTTGAACTGAAATTAAGTTTTTTTAACTGTTTTTCTTTTCTGCGTCCTAGTGCGCTTCGTCTATCTAGGGTTTTAATTCACTACTGTGAGCCGTAGGTTGTTTTCGATCACAGCTTCTGATTGTTGCTAGTTTGTGGATTTTTAGCAAGAGGACGACGAGATGCTTGTGCCACATTCTGATTTGGTTGAGGGTCCTCAGCCCATGGAAGGTTAGAACGTTTTACTTATGTTCATATCTGCGATCAAGTGGATCCGGAATCGATTTATGTCCTGGTTTGGTGGTAGTCTGATAGTGTAGTTGCTAATTCACAAGTTGGTGGTGTTTAGGGTTTTTGATATAAGGTTATTTGATTGCTTTTCTTATGATGTATTAGTTGCGGCACAAATGGAAGCTAATAATAATGTTGAGAATCAAGCAGTGGAGGAACCTCCATCAATGAAGTTCACGTGGACAATTGAGAATTTTTCTAGGTTGAACACAAGGAAGCACTACTCTGATATATTCATAGTTGGCGGTTATAAATGGTTAGTTGATGAATTGTTTTACACGGTTCAACTTGTATACTGGGTGAACATTTTTGGGTGAGTCTGCTTGTGAACAATTGTGTGATTCTGATGATCCTTTTCTTGGCAGGCGGATACTCATTTTCCCAAAGGGAAACAATGTGGACCACTTGTCCATGTACTTGGATGTTGCAGATTCTGCTACATTGCCTTATGGATGGAGTAGATATGCACAATTCAGCTTGGCTGTGGTGAACCAACTCCATCAGAAGTACTCAATTAGAAAGGGTATCTGCTTTACTGTTCTGATTTAACTTATACATGTTGTATCAGGATTTGTTTTTAATGCCATAATTTGTTGTCTTTTCTGTGCATCAAGGGGTTCTGGGGTCCCTATGTTAACTTTGCTCCCAAATGTATGTATACATCATGACATGAGTAGTAGACATAGACATGTTAACTTCTTAGTTCTTTGTATTAATTGTAATCAGTAGCTGATTCCTGCTTTTGTAATCTATAATCAATTTATTTACTTTGGGCGCAACATGCTAGCATCTTAGATTGTAGGTAGGATTTGCCAATCAATCAAGCCACTTTTCTTGAACTTTCCCTGGATTGAGTTTAGTACATTTAACTACCTTTAGAGAAAGGTATTTCTCTTGTTGAGGGTGTTGGTTGGGAAATATTGTTTTGTTGAAGGATGAGAGAACATTGTTTATAGTCAAATGGGGGTATCAGCTTCAAAATCGAAACTTTTAAGTTGGTAGAAAGGTCTGACTATCCTAAGCTCCTAGTTATTTCAATATGCAGAAGGAAGCAATGAAACATTTGATTTGAATCAGCTTCCTATTTTAATGATCTTCTATTCTTACTCTTTGTTGCCTTTGGATTGGACAAAATGGCAGATACGCAACATCAATTCAATGCAAGAGAAAGTGATTGGGGTTTTACATCATTTATGCCCCTGTGTGATCTGTATGACCCTACCAGAGGGTATATTGTCAATGACGCAGTTGTTGTTGAAGCTGAAGTTGTTGTCCGCAAGGTGCTGGATTATTGGTCCTATGACTCAAAAAAGGAGACTGGTTATGTAGGACTGAAAAACCAAGGAGCTACATGTTACATGAACTCTCTTCTACAAACTCTTTACCATATTCCTTACTTCAGAAAGGTTAGCACATTTGAAGTTTTCTTTAACTTAAAATCTTTTGTGTGTCCATTTTCTGGGTGGATTCATATGATTCTAAAATAAATGTCTCCAGGCTGTGTATCACATGCCGACAACTGAGAATGACATGCCTACAGGAAGCATTCCTTTGGCTCTTCAGAGTTTGTTTTATAAGCTTCAATACAATGATACAAGTGTTGCAACAAAGGAGTTGACCAAGTCCTTTGGATGGGATACATATGATTCATTCATGCAACATGATGTGCAAGAATTGAACAGAGTCCTGTGTGAGAAGCTAGAAGATAAGATGAAGGTAACTTTAAGTTTTAACAGCTTTGATGTAGAGTTTTTCTTGGAGTTAATGTATCTTTTTTTTCTCCCACTCTAGAGGACAGTTGTGGAGGGTACAATTCAGCAGTTGTTTGAGGGTCACCATATGAATTACATCGAGTGCATCAATGTGGACTACAAATCAACTAGAAAGGAATCATTTTATGGTAAGTCTTATTTGACTATTGTTCATATGCTGTTTTGTCAATGTGGTTGAGGAAAACTTGAATAAAAATATTTGATTGCAGATCTCCAGCTTGATGTGAAAGGTTGTCGGGATGTTTATGCTTCTTTTGATAAGTATGTGGAAGTTGAACGGCTTGAAGGCGATAACAAATACCATGCTGAAGAACATGGGCTTCAGGTATTTTACTGCTTACTATGAACAGCTAATTCTTTGTTTTAGTGCTCTTCATGCTCTATGTATTCTGAAATGTTTTTAACTTGATCTAGAGTTATTTAGCATGCTTTAGTCTCGTATAGAGTAGAGTGAGGGAAGCTATCTGTATAGGATTAAAAAAAGGTGAAGTTGATAGGCAATAAAGTTAATACCTGGTATTTTCCATTTGACCATTTGGGCCATATATGCTGAAAAACTAGTTTATAAAGTTTACCATGACATCCACTACAAATTATGATTGTTACAGGATGCAAAGAAAGGTGTCTTGTTTATTGACTTTCCTCCAGTTCTTCAACTACAATTAAAGAGATTTGAGTATGACTTTGTGCGTGACACTATGGTGAAGGTCAGTATCGGAAACTGTTTATAGATGTCTTACACTTCTGGAATGTTTTACATGCCTTACACCTTGCTACTTAACTTTGCAGCCGAAGATATAATTACTGTTGTTGGTCATGTTTTCTTACACTTAAGATGTATAGTTTTCTTCTGTAGATCAATGATCGCTATGAATTTCCGCTTCAACTAGACCTTGATAGAGAGAATGGAAAGTATCTATCACCTGAGGCAGACAGAAGTGTTCGCAACCTTTACACACTTCATAGGTATCTGCTGTTTCGATGCTTTGTATGCTTATTTTCTTATCCACGTTGATATATTGCCAAAGATTTCATTGTTGTGAATTCTCAATTTCCATAAGTTTTTTGCGTTTATGTGTTGAAATCAGTTAAAGTCAGCAAGTTGGGTTTTCTGATGACATGTTGATACCACCTGAAATGAACCAGTTATGATTTTATCCTTTCTGTATTATATCTGCTTGATTATGCTTACATCTTGTTTCCTATGCAGTGTCTTAGTTCATAGTGGCGGGGTGCATGGTGGACATTATTATGCTTTCATAAGGCCAACCCTCTCTGACCAGTGGTATGTTTCACATGCCTTGGAAGATTTTGGACTTGATTCTTGGTATTTGCTACTCTAAACAACAAGATCATTACTATAGAAGGCCAGATACTCCTATCAAACAATAGGAAACATGCCTAATTTTGATGGAAATTTACCATCAATATCTGCCGATTAGTAATTCAGTCATCAGTTACTGGTGAAACAGAATAGTAAATGGAAAACAAGACTGTACGCATGCTAAATAGGAAATGGTTGACTATTATTCTTCAGACGAATCCAAATAAATGTACTGGTTGTGCTCTCTCTCTCTCTCTCTCGGAGATGCTCATTAATCAGATTATTGGGTTACACACTCAATCTGTTCCTTTCGAACCTGTGATTGTCACCGTTTCCTTTCTTTTATCAGTGGTCATTGTAGCTACTAGAGGAGTTGTGTGCCAAAAACAAGATATACAAATAAAACTACTACATGTACTATTTCATGAACAGAAGTGTAGATCGTAACTTTTTTATATCTTTATGAGTGTGTATAAACATTGCTCGGTTAGCATGGTCAGATGATCTTCGCTAGGATATAGTACATTGTCTATCAAATTGGGCATTCATTATGACATCCTTTCTTTGCATGGAAACAATTCATGCTGTGATGCTGGGCTACATTGTCTATCAAATTGGGCATTCATTATGACATCCTTTCTTTGCATGGCAACAATTCATGCTGTGATGCTGGGTAATGCTGTTGGATGTTACCTAGTGGATCTGAATTTTTCAATGGGTTAAGTATGTGCATTTGCGTACAAATATGTAGGACTAGTTACATTCAACATTTTGCTTGTTCCTTTTGATTGTAGCTATAAATGTAAACACTTGTTAATTTATTTAACCTGAAGGACATTCTTCTTGTTTAGGTACAAATTTGATGATGAACGTGTGACCAAAGAAGATATGAAGAGGGCATTGGAAGAGCAGTATGGTGGTGAGGAAGAGGTACTGACGAGACAATTTCTAATACTGCTGTCATGATATACGTGATTTTTGGTGAAGTAACTTTGTCGTATTTTTTGCCTATTCCACCAGCTACCACAGACCAATCCAGGATTCAATAACACTCCTTTCAAATTCACAAAGTATTCAAATGCCTACATGCTTGTATATATACGTGAGAGTGACAAGGACAAGATAATCTGTAATGTTGATGAAAAAGACATAGCTGAGCACTTGAGGGTAAATTGCTTTTACTTGTCTTTGAGATGAGCTCTATAAATCCTCTTTTCATGGTGACAACTCTTTGAATGTAGTGGACTAACGTTTTTTGGCATTTAATTACCAGATTAGGTTGAAGAAGGAACAAGAAGAGAAGGAAGACAAGCGAAGATATAAAGCACAAGCCCATCTTTTTACGATTATTAAAGTACTTACTTCTTCCTTGACATCTTTTCTTTTTCTTTCTAATTTCCTCTTGTTAGTGGCTAGTATCTAAAGTAAATGATTATTTGTAACTAGGTTGCACGGGATGAGGACCTTAAAGAGCAAATTGGAAAGGATATATATTTTGACCTTGTGGATCATGATAAAGTCCGTAGCTTCCGCATCCAGAAGCAGACAATATTTAATTCTTTTAAGGTACTATTAGTTGCTCATATGACTTTATCCTGCCATCAAATATCATTGTGTTTGCTATACCATTCTTTTATTTAAGATATGGAATTCCATCTTGTTCTTTTCTTTAGTATGTTCTTTACCTACTGCTACTGCTACTTCGACTAGGCCGCTTATGTTCAGTATTGAAAAATTACCCTTTTTCTCTCAGTGGGGTGCTATTCCTTTTCTTTCTTTCCTAAATAAAAAATTGAAATACTGTCTATTTTTGTTCCTTGATTTGTTTTGGTAAAATTTTTTGATGTCTTATGTTGAGCGGTTTACAGGAGGAGGTTGCCAAGGAATTTGGTATACCAGTTCAATTTCAGCGATTTTGGATATGGGCAAAGCGTCAAAACCATACATACCGTCCAAATCGACCCTTGACACCCCAAGAGGAAGCACAATCAGTAACTACTTCATTTCAAAATTTCTTTAAACATATTACAATATTGACAATTGGATAATGATAGTGAAGTTTATTATTTAGATGGGTTGTTTCTAGTCTTGCAGCCAAGTTTATTACTAGTTCTTGTAGTGAGAATCTAGATAAGATTGGTGAATTTTACAACAAAGATGCTAGGCATATTCTCTTCTTGCTTGCCTTACTAAGTTACAAGCAACAATGTGCTTTTGCATCCCTATTGTATTACGTATGCTTGTGTTTTGGTCACAATTGCAGGGGCATTCTGTAGAGAGTACTGTGATATGGGTGTTCTTGTTACATAACTATAACACCATAATGCTTCTTGTATCCTCATAAAGAAATTGTTGAACATTTTTAGGTTGGACAGCTGAGGGAGGTATCAAACAGGACACACAATGCAGAGCTAAAGCTTTTTCTGGAAGTAGAATTCGGAATGGTAGTGTTGACATTTTAAATTTCATCTTGGTGATGGAACTTTTACTTATATGTTGAGCAAGAATTTACGCTTGTATTGAGTTTCTGTAACATTTTCAGGATTTACGACCTATTGCTCCACCTGACAAAACAAAAGAGGATATTCTCCTTTTCTTCAAGCTTTATGACCCTGAGAAAGGAGAACTACGGTACTTATTATCTTCACTCACTTTTTCTCCCAGTTATTTAAAAAATTTTGACATCATGTCCTTTTGTCTATGCCAGATACGTTGGTAGGCTCTTTGTTAAGAGTTCTGGTAAGCCAATAGAAATTTTAGGAAAGCTAAATCAAATGGCTGGCTTTGCAGCTGATGAAGATATTGAGCTTTATGAGGTTTGTTCTGTTTAGATTTTTATGTACTTATTTTTGCTTTGGCTCTTGATATCTAATAAGTCAAGATATATGATTTATGATGGCAAGAGAAATTAGTTTAGAGTTTTGTCAACACTTATTTTTGCTTTGGCACTTGATATCTAGTAAGTCAAGATATATGATTTATGATGGCAAGAGAAATTAGTTTAGAGTTTTGTCAACACTGTTTATGCGCTTTTGTGCAGTGGATAATTCTTCTCTTCTGTTTTCCCTTCCTTTAAGCAGTTTTGAGTTATGGCGGGCTTAATTAACTTGGGTTTTGTTGCTTTCTTGGCACTTGTTAAAATTGAGCTATCAAGCATCTTTGTATATAGTATCCAAAGTTCAGTTTTAATTATTGAATGCTTCGCCCCAAAATTGAGAACGTGATTCTTTCTTGCTTTGAAGTGATTCCTAGATCTACTAGTGTGAGATTACTAACCATATAATTGATATCTAGAATTTATTGGTCTGATGCTCTTAAGGAAATCCTCCATTATTTTCCTTAGTCTTATCTTGAACCTGAAAATTTTCAACCTCATGCCTAATTGCTACTATTACAAAGCTTTTCTCTGCCAGTCCTACATCATTTCTTAGTTTAAGTATTTTGTGCTGTCCATTTCAGGAAATAAAGTTCGAGCCTTGTGTCATGTGTGAACACCTTGACAAGAGGATGTCATTTCGGTTAAGTCAGGTACAGATTTTTTGCTGTGAACTCAATTTCCTGCAACTTTTAAACAGATGTAGGACTTAGCTTTCATTCATTTGACTGCAGATTGAAGATGGGGACATAATTTGCTTTCAAAAATCACCTCCTCTTGAATGTGAAGAAGAATGCCAATACCCAGATGTGCCTTCATTTTTGGAGTATGTGCACAATCGCCAGGTATGGTAGTCTTAAGTAATATGTGCCTGGGGTATGCTTAGTATTATTTGGATAAGTGGGAATGCATATGTTCCTGATAGACAACTGGTCACAGAAACTTTGTGGAAAGTTATCTTGATTCTTGAATCTATGTGCACTTAAAAAAGTAATGATCTCCTTCCTTATGGCTTTGAGCTCCAAATCTGAATTCTGCCAATACAAAACCTCTTTATGACGCTGATGAGGGGGAAAAAGGAATAGTTTGGTGTGCCTTTAAGAGTGCTCTGTTATATGGACAAGTATAATGTTATCATATACTAGTAATTGACATGGGTATATACTGATTAATTTATTGTTTATAGAGCATGTTATGTGACCCAAAAATTCTGTAGTCATTGAAGTGTTTGACTTTGTTTCGTTGTAGAAGATGGAAGTTATGCCAGCATTAATTGCCCGTCTCAATTGAAGATGAAACTTTTTATGAGTTGGCTATTTGTGCAATTGGCGATGTTTTAATGGAGCTCGGTCACTTTTGACTCTTCAATCTTAAGTTTCCATTGAAAGTTGTTGAAGATCGTGGGGATTTAGTGTTTAGTATAAGAATGTATGCAGTATAGGAAGATTTTGTCCATTCAATAATAAAGTAGTTTAGATATAATTTAGGAATATTTTATTGTCTTTGAATATTGTATTGCGCTGCTATTATAAATAGATGGGTTAACCCTAGTGAATAATACACCTTAATACCTTCATTGTCTTTTTGCCTGCAAACGTCGGTGTAATAGTTGAACAAAGTTAAATCAATGTATAAATTCTCTCTACTTTCTTCAATTCTCATGGTACCAGAGCCAAGTTCTGATTCTAGAGCCAATATCCTTTGTTTCTTCTTCAATAGAGCCATTCTTTTTGTTCTTCTTTAGATTCTTCTCTTCTGGAAGCCAATTGAGAGTTAAGTATCGTTCTTTTGTCTTCTCTTCTGGCACCACATTGATAGCACCTTACTTTCTTCTTTATTCTTTTCTGGCAGCTCAGTAACAGTGTCATTATTTCTCTTTAGTTCTTCCTTCTGGCAGCCCGTTGCGAGCATCGATACCCTTCTTATGGTTTTTCTTCTGGAAGCTTATTATCTCTGTTCTGCCTTTTCTTCCATTAGCCCATCACGAGCGCCACTACCTCTTATCTTCTTACTCCCTGTGATCTTAGGGTTTACCAAACAAAAAAGATAGAGAAAAAAAGTTAGTGAAAGAGAAGAAAGAAAAAATATTTAGCAAAAGGAAAAGAAATATAGCCCAAAAAAGACATCATTATTCATGGAGTTCTTTTTGCAGGTTCAAAATTCATATGCAATCTAGTCATGAATAGCACCCACTTACCATCTTGAGGGGGGATTATTGATGATCATGAAGTCTTAGTATAATATCCAATATAGGAATGTTTTGGATATACAAAATAAAGTAGTTTTGATATTATTTAAAAGTATTGTATTTTGTTTGAATATTGTATTACCCAACTATTATAAATAGATGGGTTAAACTTATGATTTATATACGTCAAACCGTTCATGGTTTGTGTTTATGGATGTAGGATTTATAGTTGAATCAAGTTAGACCAATGTGTAAATTCCTTTCTTGATGTGGACCTTCCTAGGAATAAAACCTTGGTTAACTTACGAACAAGATTGAAATATAACAAAAGAAAAGTTAAATTAAGCAATTGAGACTGAGGCTTTGGTTGTAGAGAACTAATAACTGAATGTATAAAGGATTACCATAAAGAGGACTATGGTAAGTTCCAAGTTTGTTTAATGAAGAACAAAGGATGACAGATGCTCTCTCAATTTATAATAAACTAAATAAATCTCAAAACCCTATCCGATCGATGAAATTCATCCTCCTTTACACATAAGGTCACATATGATTCCTACTTCAATTGAAAAACTTACACTAGACTACTATTTCAGAGAGAACTCTAATCTATTAACACTATTTCAACTAGAAAACTAGGTACATTATTAAACAATATCAAACATGTTTTGGGTTTAATAATTAAGCAATGTTTAGCTCAATTATAATTAAACAAAAAAATAGAATACTGGATAAGTCTAAACTATCAAAATTAACCCTAATTTTATGAGCTTATGTCTTCAAATCTTCTCAAACTTTGGTACTTGTAATTGGTCTAATAGGCACATGTAGTGAATTTCTTGATTGGGTATTTGTGCTCGCATCATTTCTACTCTTTACTTTCAATTTCACAAAAGTTATTCCAATACTTTGTTTAAAACTTGAAACTGCTTTTTAAAACTTGAAACTGCTTTGACAAGGTTGAATGTCTCAATCATAAGAATGCTGTCTAAATGTTAGACGTGATTTGTGGTAAGGACATTCCTTGATTTGCCTAATTGTCTTCTCTTTTTTTGGTTCTTTCTAGATTGTTCATTTTAGATCTTTGGAAAAGCCAAAGGAGGATGATTTCTGTTTGGAGTTGTGAGTAACCCTACAGAAACATTACTTTATTTTGCGAGCTTAATTATTTTGTTAGACATTCATGATCTCTCTTGTTGAATATCAAGGTCAAAGCAGCATACGTATGATGACGTGGTGGAAAGAGTGGCTAAACAAATTGGTTTGGATGATCCATCCAAAATTAGATTAACTTCTCACAACTGCTACTCTCAACAGCCTAAGCCGCAACCAATTAAATATAGAGGGGTAGATCATTTGTCAGATATGTTGATACACTACAATCAGGTAGTTGTCACATCATTCAGGGCTGTTATTTTGTTTTGTGCTTGTAGATTCTTATGCAATGTCCAATTCTCTGTTTTCTTTTTTGTAGACATGTGATATCTTGTATTATGAAGTGCTGGACATTCCTCTTCCAGAGTTGCAAGGTTTGAAAAATCTAAAAGTTGCTTTCCATCCTGCTACTAAAGATGAAGTGAGTTTGAAATCTTAACCGTAGCTTTTGTATATATATCATTTTTGAGCCATTTTTTTTCCTGACCTGGTTTTAATTATTTCAGGTTGTAATTCATAATATACGATTGCCCAAGCAGAGCACCGTGGGGGATGTTATTAATGAACTTAAAACAAAAGTATTACCATTCCACCTCTAACGTTATTGACTTCCAGTACATGTATAGAAGCATGCTTAAAGCGGAGCACCAAATTTTTTGCATGCTTGACCTAAAAAGCGACTTTTGTACATTATCCTATGATTTTTGAGTAGTTCTTATGCTTCCCTTAGTGATTTATATCTAGGTTCATTGCAAAAAATATTTCTTAGATTATGACATCTACATTGTTTCCATTTGTAGCTTCTGTATGAGAGAATCATTTATCTCAGTCAACTTCTGGAAAACTTAACGATACCTGTTTTTTGTTGGATTAGGTGGATTTGTCTCATCCAAATGCAGAACTTCGACTCCTTGAAGTTTTCTACCACAAGATTTACAAGGTAAAGGCTTCATATTCCTTGCACATGTTTGCTGAGATACTATGTGCCAATCAATGCTATAATTATTTTTTTGTACGATGCTTTAGCTCTTCAGCATTATGTTGCAGCATTTACATTTTCATGGCTTTAATGCTATATTCTCCATGCTTTCTTTGCAGATCTTTCCTCCTAATGAAAAAATTGAGAATATAAATGACCAGTACTGGACATTAAGGGCAGAAGAGGCAAGCCTTTACTATGTGTTTTTGAGATAAAAAATTTCCTTGCTTTTGGTAAATCATGTTTTCCTTCTTTATTTTGCTTGTAAAGAGTTACTAATCTTCTGCGAACATATGCCAGTATGTAATTGATGCTTCTAACTGGCTTATCCGAATTTCACCACAAGCATGAAGATAAACTGTCTTTCTTGTTTAATGATTTTAAACCAAGATGCAGATTTTTTTCTATGGTTAGCTACTTACTAAATATGGAGAAACTGGAGTAATACCTGACTCTGCATGCATTCCCTATTCTCTGTATTATTCAGTCAAAACTAATGTCTTTCTTTATCTCCAGATCCCCGAGGAAGAGAAAAATCTTGGTCCCAATGATCGCTTAATTCATGTTTACCACTTCATTAAGGAGTCTGCCCAGAACCAAATGGTATCTGAATGGACGAATCCATTATCTTTTTTCCAGTTTGGCGATATTAGTTGCTTGAGAATGGCAGTTAAAAATTGAATGTAGAAGTTTGCTACTCTTAACGTGCTTTTGCTTTGTGTCTTGGACAGCAAGTACAAAATTTTGGGGAACCCTTTTTCCTGGTTATCCATGAAGGTGAAACGTTGGCTGAAATAAAATTGCGTATACAAAAGAAACTTCAGGTTCCTGATGAAGAATATGCTAAGGTAACTTCCCTCCTGCAATTGTACCACCCCCATTACTTCTGCCATAAATAGGTGACAGAATGGATAAAGTGGGGAGCTACAAGATTGTTCTGCTATCTGCATTAAGACTGGCTAATTATGATAGTGTGTAGATTGGGTTTCCTTGTTGCATTATGAAGCAATTCTGATGCATGTCTCGTTGTCTTTATTCTTGGTGGTCAGTGGAAATTTGCATTCCTTTCACTGGGTCGTCCAGAGTACTTGCAGGATTCTGATATCGTCTTCACCCGTTTTCAGGTTCTTCAATCAGTACCTTTTTTCCATGTATTTATTTTCTCCTTGAATATTTGTTGACTTTGGGTGGTAAATGTTTTGATACATGTATTCAGAGACGAGAAATCTATGGTGCTTGGGAGCAGTACCTTGGTTTGGAGCATTCTGATAATACCCCCAAGAGGTCTTATGCTGTAAACCAGGTTTGTGTCGCCTGCTTCTTATGCGTGAGCACTGAGTTTGACAACCAAAACTTTACAAACATTGTTGATGCGTACTTGTATATGATGGCAGGGGCCAGATACCCGATTTGCGCATGGATATAAATTTGTAATTGATCAGTTTTAAAATTTTGCAGAACCGTCATTCTTTTGAGAAGCCAGTTAGAATATACAATTAGGAAAGCTGATGATCAGCCTTAAACCCAGTAAACTGAAGTGTTTTTGCTACCAGAGTATGGTGGAAATGAAAATGGCGTGGACGAATGGACAAATTTGAAGGAAGAAGTGATGGTAGGTTTTGATGGTTGGTTTGTAGGTTGTCTTTCCTCTTGTGATGCGAGATGGGGAGGAGAGGAGGTGATTCGCAGTTCCTTACACCTCTCATGTTCGGAGAGACTGGTAGCCTTTCGTATCAAGATAATATAAAGTCACACAGCTTCATTGTAATTTAGAGATTTTGGCTAGCAATTATGTATACTGGGTATAGGTGGATGCGTTTGATATTTTCAATTCTTTGCCATTATATCTTTCATTTTTGTCTTCTTTCCGGGGATGGCTTCTGTAAAATGATTGGCTTGATTTAGATTTTTGTAATTGAAATTCTACTGCGTTGCAGTCCAAAATGGATTTGCTTAGGTAATGATAGTACGTTTATCTCTGTGTTCTTATTTGTTTAGCTGATATGACTTAAATACCCCCCAGAAGAGTTTTTTATAACCAGAAATCCTGAGAAAAAAGAGTGCAGAGACAATGAAGAGAATGAGAAATAGAGCTTTTAAAACGGAATTACGCGCTTTACAGCCATTCTTCAACAAATGTTGTCAACTTGAGAATTTTTGACTGTCTATAAGCATTGATCATTTATATATCATCCATACGTACAGCAACAAACATAAGTTATTGACTTAGGTCTTGCAACAACTAGACAGACATGATGATGAGAACTAATTTCGGGATTGTCATGTTTAGGCTGATTGATAAGTCAGATATAGCCAACTAGGTTTCTTGGGGTTGGCTGTTTGAATAAAAATATCTGAGCATCAATTGGAAACGTTGTCGAGAAAACTATAGTAGTTATATTCCCAGTGCCTATCGTCTATGTTTAGATTAGATTAAGAAAACAAAACAGAGAACATTGAAACATATACGACAAACTCATATATACATTGCCAAATCCTCAAGTGGTGAAAGTTTTCTGGTTCACTATCATTCAGATGAGTTTTCCTTCAAGAGCAATAGCAGCTCTTTCAATGGCCCTCCCAACTCTCCATATCTCATGCTGAATCACTGCCTGTCCCTCACGCTTGTTCAAGCCCTTTGATTGAAATATAGCATCTGCTATTCCGGGAAAGAAATCAATTTTGCTTTCATGATCACCAGGAGGCCCATAAATCTGCATATCAGAGGACCTTCATCAGAAAGTACATTCTGTACATAATGCTTCAGTGTGTGTTTTTGCTAGTACTGGTGAAATGAATCACTACATATCACAAGCTTTTATGCATTTAATACGTTCTTATAAGACTGTCGAAAAGGCCTTACTGGAAACTCTTATCACAAAATTCACAATAAGGTTGTATGATAAAGAGTAATCCAGATATTACTCGGTTGGTCAAAGAATCAAGAGCAATGAGAACACTAACAAGATGCTTGAACCACTGCCTTCCTTGAAGCCCATTGTCATCCAAGAAGCCTCTTTCTGCAAGCAACAGCCGATCATTCAACGCTCGCACTTTCAAATTGAGGGACTCACCTCTACTTTCAAGCTCTCGTAGATGCTGCAAGCATGTTACATATGGCAATATAGATTAGAGCAGACAATCACTATCTCATAGATGTTTAATAACGCTTATTTATTCACCATGAGGTTCTACCTTTGCTTCATCCTCAACTTCTCTAGCAGCAGCAGCAAATCTTTGAATCGAAACAGTTAAAGGACGAAGAGATATGCTCTGATCCAATAAGGTAGCCAAGAAATTATTATGCCTCTGTAAAAAAGAAAAGAAAATATTCATCTTTAATAGGTCACTAACCAATTTCTTAAACCATAAGAACACATTTGAAGTATTTTTATTATAAATCGTAATGAATAGACTAGGTAAGACACCTCTAGTTGGTCCGCATAGGAGAGGTAGTTGAAAGGAAGAATGTAGTCATCAGCCACGTAAAGACCTAAAAGCCCCCAAACTCCAGCAACTGAAACACATCATAGGAGTGGTGTCATATTGAAGTATTAATTGTCTTCTATTTCTTCAGATGACAACAACTGTTCTATGCTTTGAAAGAAAAGACAACCAACCGGCCATGTGACGATGAAACAAAGGATCCCCATATCTTTTCATCCAGTCATAGGTATCAAAGGCTGTGTGATAGACAGGGAAATCTGAACATGTATGAACATTTAATGAACAAACGGTTTATCATATCAGAACTATCTACTAGAATTACTAGTATTTGCAAAAGCAAAGAGCAATTATCTGCCCCTGCTGCCTCTTTCTGAGAGACTGTGGATAAAGCAAGACAATTTTAAAAATCCACAAAAAACGTGAATCAAGTGTTCAGAAGATAACTTATGTGACTTTGCTTTTATGCTCTATAAATGCATATAATCTAACTTAAGATTAATCAAAAGAATACTTATGATGCTGCTGATATTACAACCAACATATATTTTACATACCTAGTCCATAATATATATCAACACATGGAACCCCAGCATGTTGCAGAAATGGAACAAAATCAGAAAACACTCCACTGAGTCTTTGGATCTGCATTGAGCCATGAAGTCCCAGTTAAATACCAAATAAAATTCTATGAATGTAAGGTAAGGCAACTGCATTTGACATGTTAAAGCCAATTCTATAATTGCTTCAAACAGAGCAGAAAAGGGTTTAAAATTTTGCTACCCCTGCTTATAGGTTCCAAAACAAAAACACTACTCGCATCAAGTGCAAATACTACACATCTCTTGACAGATGTTACAATGGTCATGTGCTTTAGCAAGGTTAGAAAACAGAGAATGCAAGTAAGATCAAACTAAATCGACCACTGCACAAGTTAAGAGGTAACAATTAGCTATAGGTGCAAGCTATGATGACAATTATTTATTTGTTTATGAAACAAACTGCTTCACCAATAATCTATCTAAGCCTGTTCATTATTTATTTAATACAAAAATATGCCCACACGCAATGAATGAACACCCACATCTATGGAAACAAAAAATTTCATAAACAATTGTGTAACTGATTAAAACTTGAAATCCCTGATAAGTTCTACTGAAAATAACAACAAAATTCAAATCCGGGAAAAGAAGGGGATATAGAAATCACTTTCAAATTTAAGCCAATGTTTCCTTCCAGCATTTGACAGATATAATACCAAGATGACCATGAAACTGAAAAACATCAATATGCAATTTTAAGCATTTAAAACATTCTTAGATTTTGAGATGGCTTACACTAGTGGCTAGGTTCCCACTTGCCCACTTCTCATATATTGTTGCACCAACTGAGTCTGGATCCTCAACCTGCAAATTGCTTTCCATTATTAGTTGAGAACAATGTATAAGTGACGGTATCTTCAAAATAATTCACTTGAAAGCAACTGTTAGAAACTTTTTAGAACCCAAAGTGGTACATTTCCCTTGAGTCACCTTCTTTGTAACCTCCAGAAGAAGATCATCTAGCTGAGGCGTCGCACCAGCAAAGAATCCTGGCCCTTGAACTGCACAATCTACATTAATATAGGCCACTGCTTTGGCACCCAAATTGATTATATTTTGTTCAACCCATTCGGTAGATCCTGTTCAAGCATAAAAACAATCTTGTTGAGGGCCATAATGGAGAGAAGTATCTTTATTACCATCTAATCTCAAACTTAGTCCTAAATGCACAAGATATGAGAAGTCAACTATAAATCTGCATAAACAATTAATCTATATCAAGTCAACGCTCAATCGCAAGTTAACTGAACTTCATTTGTACATAGAGCCATTGCAATTGCCCAGGTCTTATAAGGCATGTTAGGTTCATGATCCTAGTCGTTGTGGAATATCAACATACTTAACAAATCAAATCAAATGATTGTTTTTTAGCAGATCCTAAGAGTCCTCTCATTACCAACCAGTAGACATCATATGGCTGAGGCTTGCTGGTATCAACAATGAGAAAAAAAAAAACAACCAAATAAAAACAGCAAATAACTAAGGCTCTTGGCCCAGACAACATCCTAGGTTTGGGGGGATTGGAGCAATGCAAGAGGGAATGCCTGGACCGGCGTTAACAAAAAAAGATTTGAAATTGTTTTATTTAAATTTGACTAAGGTAGTTTTGTTTGATTTCACAGGAAGGAAACAAGAAATACAACACCGAACCAACCACAAAGAGGGAAAGCAATATTCCCCAAGACTACGAGCACGGACTCTCTAGTTCTCGATACAGACAATCATGGTAGTTGTTAACTTGCTCTTCTATGGAGCTCCCCATTACTTATCCATAGGGAACTGATTTCGTCATTAGTGACTCGGTATAGGAGTGACTCTAATACCGTAATAAAACTGGGTCTGACTCCAACTCAAAAGACACCTTGAGCAGGATTTCTAAAGCCTTATAAGACTTGTTAGGATCTTGATGTGGGGTATCAAGACACTTAACAGATATGACCAATCTGCCATTAACAACATGCAGTACACTATCGAATGATATCATGGTTATTCGAGTAACAAAAGTAGAAGGTATGACCAGACAACATAAAATGATATGTACAATACATTCCACAACAAAAGAGCTAATCAAAGTACCACTTGTGCTTTTCACATCAGCAGTACCAATCCAAGGTAGTTCGGAGATGATTAAATGTTGTTCACTCCCACACCATGCATTATATAGGTCGTGTCATCATGGACCAACATATCATTTGGAAAACAATTCAGAGACTGACATCCTGCACACCCACAAACCATATGGTGCATAAATGACAGAAGAAAGTAATATTACCTACCATCCCGAACTCCTCTGCATCCCAGCTTGCGAGGATAATTGTTCTTCTAGGTTTCCATCCCATCTGAAGTAAAAGAGTATATCGTCTAGCTATGTCAAGCAAGGTAGCAGTCCCACTGTTTGGATCAACAGCTCCATATGTCCATGCATCTCTGTGATTGCCAAGGATGACATAGCGATCAGGTTCCTCTAAACCCCTTATGACAGCAACAATGTTGTGAATTGTTACAACTTTTTCCTCACCCTAAGAAAAGCAAAGACATATTTTATTACCAATTAGAGTAAGTGAATATCAAGAAGGCAGAGTCAAATAGATATATTCGAAAAGCAATTTTTTTATGACCTTGTCTATACTGTCTTGTTTTTAATAATTTGTTAAAGAAAGCATCACGAAAGAGATAAAGTAAAATCCAAATTAGTATCATCCTCAAATGGAAAAAGGCCCTGGTGGCAATTGATTTTAATCACTAAAACTGAAGGCAGGTCAGGGACATGGGGTCTTTTTCACTGGCAAATCTGTAAAGCACCCATTAATCGAAAATATACCAAGCTGTCATCTAATGACCTAACATAGTTGTTAAGGTAAAAGAAATGAGAGCCAAAAAATTGTAATAAGTCAATGCTTATCATGGATTTTTTGAGAGGAGAAGAAGTGCACTAGATTCCAGCCCAAGAAAACTGCAAAGTGGTGTGAACATACATACTGGTTTTTGCTGTCGTAATAATTGCTAACGTCATGCTTATGGGACCCCAACAAGCACGCAAATTTTACCCTGCTTGTGCTCAACAAATTCAATAAGTTACAAAATTTCCAAGTTCCCAGTTCATCAAACTGGAAATAGCATAGCAGACTTCCAATTAGCGGCAACCACTGAGCTGCATAACTGTAAGTGGACAGACACTTCCATAATTTGGACTTGGAATCTGAGTTTGAGTTATGTAACCTAGAACATGTCCAAAAACAGCAGCAACAACAACAACCATTCACATTTTTCACACCAATACAGCATGTCAAAACCTATGACACTAGGAAAACCACCACAGCATCCAACATAAAAGAAAACAAACATCACCAACCTTGTAACTTAGGTTGACCATAGTTGGTCCGGGTCCAACCCGACCAACCCTAGAAAAACCCGAATCCCTCCAATTGACAGGCGCCATTGGACCCTCAAGCGACCGCAAAATGACGTCAGCATTCTCAAGCGATAATGGCATGGATGGAATTTTAGGAAACCTCTTCAAGACCTCACTACCGTCCAACCCCAGCCTCTCTCCGCCATCAACCGCCGCCCACCCAGGGCTCAAAGGATCTCCAACACCTCTCATAACAGTCCCTCTCTCCACACCACCTTCACCTCCTCTTAAACTATCTCGCTCGGTGTACAATAGCACCGCCACGGCACCTTTAGATTCTGCCAACTTAACCACCACCCCTCTACTTAAGCCGCCGCCTTTCCTCGCTAAAACTACGCACCCACTAACGTTCACCCCCAACAACCCTAGCGCACGGTAGTCCTCCTCACCACCATAATTCACAAACACCATCTTAGCAACCACCGCGCCGGACGGAGAATATGCATGGTATGGCATAACCACCTCCGGTGTGAACTTGGAGAAATCAGCGGTGCTGCCGTTGGAGAAGTATGCTGTGAGGGAGGAGCGAAGAGGGTAAGACAGGAGAGGTGTGTACTCGAGTTGGCGAGTCTCAAGACCGAGGCTTTGGAAATGGGAATGAACGTAGTCGGCAGTATCGACGGAGAGGGGGGTTCCGGCCAGGTGGGGGTGGATGGTGAGGCGGCGGAGGTAGGAGGAGATGGTGTCGTTAGAGGAGGAAGAAAGGAAGAGGTGGTGGTAGTCTCGTCGGAGAAGAAGATGGGGAATGGGAGCGTTGCGGAAAGTGTAGAGGCTGAGAATGCAGAGGAGAGTAAGGAAGAGGCAGGTGCAGAATGGGGGCGGTGGAGACATTTTGAAGTAGAAAACTCACGACCCAATTCCAAAGCTTTTTCTAATCTCTACAGACTACCGAAGTGGTTGTGGTTGTGGATGTGGTTGTTGTGGTTATGGAAGTGAGGGTGTGAGGTTGAAGGCAACAGAGAAAGTACAAAGTCCATAAATAAGTGTACGAGAAACTCCAGGAAGGACTTGTAAATGAAACAGTCGCTTTCACAGTTTAGGCTCTTTGTGGACGCAAAACAAAACGCACAAAGAAAAGATGATCATACGACTCTGTGACGAGGTGATGTATAATCAAATTCCATTTTCAACATAACATAACTTAGCATGATGTTCGGTCGATTGAGTGCTCTGCTCACCTAAGATTGGTAGATTTCACATGAAGATATTATATTTTCAACTGAACTTTGTTTCTCTAAAATTAAGCATCTGAT
The DNA here is from genome assembly GCA_027563825.1 of Erythroxylum mucronatum. NCBI lineage: Eukaryota > Viridiplantae > Streptophyta > Magnoliopsida > Malpighiales > Erythroxylaceae > Erythroxylum > Erythroxylum mucronatum. Next base: position 30,842,189 of record JAOSBP010000005.1, read on the forward strand.
CTGAGTGTTTAAACAATGTCATAGGCTCACTTAACCGTGACCATAATCCAAATGAAGCTTTAGAATATTTTTCTGTAAACATTTTAAGGAGTTTTGGAGGACAAGTCCTCCTTTCACCATCTTTTATATAATTCTGACCAAAAACAAGTGTCTTATTCAACTCCCAAACTACAATGGAAAGGGTCATGCGAATGTGGTAGTATATCATATAGAAGTGCATGATGGACAGAGTATATTTATACCTTTATCAGATACTACGAATGCCAAACTTGCGTGGCCACAAAGAACACATGAGGAAGTGAGTGGTCATGGCTTTTTCCTTGGATAACGACATCAGGCTTTTGTTCTTGTCTTTGTTGTCTGTAAAGGAGATTGAGAATCTATGTTTTGTTGCTCCCCTTCCACTTTCTTTCTTTCTTTTTTTATTTATCTTTCACTGTCATTCATTCTACATGTCATCAAGCACTCTCGCTCTCGCCTAATAAAGAAGTAATTGTTGAGACAGGCAGACACTAAGAATGACTGAACTGAACCAAAGAAATAATTAGTGGTGAATGGCAATGCCCGTAAGTGATAAGTGGGGAAGGCATTGGCATGGCATCCGTATCATCTATCCCTGAAAAAGAAAAAGATTATCAGGCTATATGCCATCAAGTAATGCATTATAAAAGATTTTTGTATTGCAAAGCATTTGTCTTTTAGTGGATATATTTGCTAAGTCATCAAACATAATTTTCAAGTTAGTTCCAAGGTTAAAAGCTAACTTTATCTTAAAAAAATTAGATTCAGAATTGTTTGACCCCAATAGCACACTAGAGGAGGGTTGATTTGGGTTTTAGTAAATATAAGCAACTATTTATTATCTAATGAATGCAATTGAAGAAGAATCAAAATATGATTAAAAATAACTTAATATAAAGCAATATCTCAATTAAAAATAATTTAGAGTACGGAAAAAAATAATTTATAGTTCAACAAACAACTTTTGCACGCATTTAAGTCTCTTCTTTCAATAAGGCGAAGAAGAACCTTCTTTGAATAACCTTGTTTTTTACAAGTAAAAAAACATTTTTTTAATGTAAGATCATTACTTAGCTATAAAAATTTAATATTCAATTATAAGCACGTGAAGATAAATTATTTACTAATGTAGAGAATATAATTTAGATTTGGACATATTAAAAAGATAAATGAATATTGTAGAGGAAATTGAAAAAATTACATATAGGTACGTTAAAAACTTGCAATAATTTCTATCTTACATATTTTTTTGGGTAATGCACATTGCAAAAATGGCATTATTTACAAAATAAAAGCATTAATCAAACATTGACAATATTGAGTAACGAGTGTACTCAAGACATATCTTAAAAGAAATTTTAATATAATCACGGAGAAATCAAGTACCTTAGGTTAAATATAATCACAGAGAAATTAAATTACCTAAAGTCTCTATTTCCAATTCCCATGGACTATTTTGTTATATGTTTTAACTACCCATGAGATGGGATAATGACATCCTATGCATTTGTAAGTATACTATCGTAAAACTACTTCTTAGTTTATACTTTTCACTATTATGTAATGCAATAGCAAAATCACAACTTCAGCTAGTGCTGGGAAAAGATGACGGAGGAGCAGCGGAACTGCAATGTGTATAGGAGGAGCAAATGGAGGCAAAGTAGCTTGTAGCGTGCGACAATCGAACGGAGTAGAAGGAACTAGGTGGCATGAAGCATATGGGAGCAACGTACGATAGAGGAGCAGAGGCGATGATAGAGGAGCGATGGTGGGCTAATGATAAGACTGAATCTTCTTATAATTTCCTATACATTTACATGTGATTTCAATCATATTTTTATGATAAAATGCTTAGTTTATGTTCAATTTGAGTTGCTTGCTAGGTTGGATGTGTTGATATATCTTTGAGCTTAAAAAGATAATTTTCTGAAAGGAACACAAATATTTATTTTGTTAAAGGCATTAAATGGTCAGCATGAGACGCAAATTAACAAGGCAGCACATGAAGAGGATTTAAAGGTTTCCTCCAAATTTAATCACGAGAGCCAGCGTTAATTAATTGACAGTGGAGAGCAAAATCAACAAGGAAATTCAAACAGCAAAAATTGAGGGATGTAGCGTTACAGGAGAGCAAAATTCACGTAGGGTGTGATTCAATGAACAGTGGAGAGCATGCGTTAACGCACAGCTGTGTAGGCAAATGGGATTTCATGACAATTTTAAATTGTCATTTCAAGTATCAGGCACAAAAGGAGAACAGTTTGGACAAGAGGTAGAGCACGCAGGACTTGGAGCTGCCAACGATTTTTTCCACCGTGAGCATTATTATTCTCATCTTTGGAGCATGGAAATGATGATGATAAGCTAACTTCCCAGCACCGGTTCAACGGGGATATCAACGCCAAGTCACGGTTAAGCTATTTTTGTCGTTTTAGAGTTGTGATTTATTTTCGGATTGTTGTGTTGTTGGTATTGATTTTAATGGTTTTGGAATTAATGATCTTGATAGATT
>JAOSBP010000005.1:30911610-30926601 GCA_027563825.1 Erythroxylum mucronatum
CCCAAAGGTGCCAAACGGACCGAGATAACCCGCAACCAAGCAAAGCATGGGATAAATCCTCGATAGAAGTTCCACAACCACAAAGTGTGCTTACATTAACCCTTCTTTGATTCAAACGGCTCTTAGTTGGAAGAAGATCACGTAACGCTCGCCATAGAAATTCTCGGACTTTCGGAGGAACACTCAAACACCACAATTCCTTCCACTTAACGTTTGGAATAACCTCCGCAGGGCGATTCAAATAGGAGGCTACATAATAACCCGATTTGACCGAATACGTACCTTTCTTATGAAAATGCCAGATACATCGATCACAAATATTAGGAGAAAGGGGGATGGAAAGAACAGTACGTGCATCATCCGCATTGAGAGTGTGATTGACTTTGTCAACATCCCAATGAGTTCCCGATGAAGTAAGCAAATCTGAAACACGCAAATCAAATTGAACGGAACCGGAAGCGTTAGAAACATAAAAGTCATGGTCCCTGGGTAACCAAAGGTCACGCCACACTCTAATGTCACTACCATCACCAACACACAACCTTAAACCAGCCTTGAGAACGGAAGTTGCTTGATAAATACCCTTCCAAGTAAAACTAGGGTTATGACCTAAGCTAGCTGAAAGAAAATCACCACGAGGGAAATAACGATCTTGAAAGAGACGATAAAGCAAAGTGGAAGAAGGCGTCATAAGTCTCCAAGCTTGTTTAGCAAGCATTGCCAAATTAAAGCACCGCAAGTTGCGAAAGCTAAGCCCACCATCTACCTTTTTTTCACACATACGATCCCACCGTAGCCAGTAAATTTTATGAGAGCCATCATCCTTTGTACCCCACCAGAACAAGTTCATCATCCGTTGAAGCTCGTCACAAACTGAGATAGGAAGCAGAAATACACTCATACAGTAAGCAGGAATAGCTTGAGCAACGACTTTTAATAAGATTTCTTCCCGGCACGAGAAAGAAATTTATTCTTCCAATTTTGTATCCTTGCCCAGAGTTTATCACGGAGAAAAGAAAAGATTGTGCGCTTATTACTTCCAATCAGTGATGGTAATCCAAGGTAACGACTATGATCGAGTGGAGTGAACACCTCAAGAATATTAGATAGAATTACCTTCTGCACTTCAAAGACGTTTGAACTATAGAAAATTCCAGATTTACGCAAATTAATAGCTTGTTCTGATGCATGTTCATAGGTACTAAGGATAGTACGAATCTCGTGACACTGACCTTTTGTAGCCTTGAAGAACAAAAAGGAATCATCGGCGAACAAGAGGTGGGAAATAGGAGGGGCACCACGACAAATGGAAATCCCTGTGATGGTACATCGACGCTCCGCATCCAATAATAATGCCGTTAAGCCTTCTGTACACAACACGTAAAGATACTGAGACAATGGATCGCTTTGTCGGAGACCTCTGGAGGGAACAATAGGTCTAATCTCTTCACCATTAACAGAGACTGCATAACTAACACCTCGAACACACATCATGATCATGGATATCCACCTATTGTCGAAACCAAGTGCAACCATCATACTCTCAAGGTAACCCCAATCGATTCTATCATAAGCTTTGCTGATATCTATTTTCAAAGCGACATCCCCACCAGCACGTCCTGTATGTCGTTTCATGTAGTGTAACAACTCAAAAGCGACAAGGATGTTATTGGTTATCAGTCTACCTTTAATAAAAGCGGATTGATATTCAGAGACAACATGAGGCAAAATCTTTTGCAACTGGTTAGCAAGTACTTTGGCAACGATTTTATAGAGGACATTACACAACGAAATCGGCCGTAAATCTTTAACAGTTGTAGGATTATCAACTTTGGGGATAAGAACTATAATCGTGTCCATTAGAGAGGCTAGAAAATGACCCAAAGCTTACCAAGAAGTACCGGCAGCAACTATCTTTGGTCCAATTGTGTGCCAAAACTTTTGAAAAAAAGTGGGATTTAAACCGTCAGGGCCCGGTACTTTATCGGGATGCATCGAAAAGACAGCATGATGAAACTCCTCGGCAGTGAACGGTGCTAAAAGAGCAGCGTTATCAGCTACAGAGACGCGGGATTGAACAAGGCTGGTGACGTTTGTATAATCAACGACATCAGCAGCATACAGTGTTTCAAAATAGTCTCGAATTACAGCCTGCAAGCCTGCTATGTCTCGAATCTACGTACCTGTGTTATCTTCATGAACTGAAATTGTATTATGTCTCTTGCAAAAACTTGCTGATAAATGGAAAAACTTTGAATTCATGTCTCCTTCTTGTAACCAAAACTCCTTTGCACGCTGTTTCCATTTAATTCGTTCAAGGTCGAGGAGCTGATTCAATTATGATCTCAACATAATAAATTCACTACTGTCTATAACTCGGGTTGCCTCCATACGCTGTTTAATACGTTTCTTCTCTGCCTTCAAAGCACGATCGAGACTTTTTCCCCATTTATTCAACGCGCTGCACAGATGTTGCTTTTTGACCATAAGATCTCCCTCACTAATACTCCAAGCCTCTTCCACAATTGTAAACAACTCAGGTAATTTTAACCATTTATTTTCAAACCTAAACCTCCTCTGGTGCCAGCGAAGAATGGTTGCATCGGTGAATAAGACAATTGGTGAATGATCGGAAACAGAAGCTACAACCGTCTTAAGAAAAGCACGATCGAAATGTTCGAACCATGCCGTATTTGCAACCGCGCGATCAAGTTTTTCACGAACCCAAGCCGAAGTGCCTCTACTCTTCTCCCATGTAAAAGGGTAACTGAGCCACTCCACCTCTTGAAGATCACAATTCTGCAAAGCATTCCGAAAACCTGAAAACAAATGATTTGGATGAGTCCCACCCCCTAGTTTCTCTGAGGAGCATGCAAGATCATTAAAGTCGCCGATCACGAGCCACGGCACATCAAGCCCTCTGTTCAACGATAGAAACAATTCCCAAGAAGCTTGTCGTCGAAAACGCTCGAGGAAGCCATAGAAACAAGTTAAAAACCACTCAAAACTAACATCCATGCAAATCTTTACATCAATATAATTCGAAGAACTCCGAACGACTTCAAACCCACTCGATAATCTAGTGAAAATCCCCAAACCACCACTGTGACCAACGCAACCAACACCGACAGCTTTTTCAAAATGTAAACTCCTACGAAGCTCCTCTATACGAACATCATCTACTAAAGTCTCCATTATAAATAAAATATCTGGCTTATGTTGACGAACAAGATCGTCCAAAGCTTGAACTGTCAAAGGGTTGCCAATGCCCTGACAGTTCCAACTTAGGATTTTCATGAGGACTGGTCGGGTCGCACGCCGGCGCCCGCCAATGTAGAAGGGGGACAAACGTTGTGTTTGTCAGAAGCAACCATTGAATCGGAAAGACTCGAAACGTTGGCTGCAAGAATATCACCATGTCGCTTACGTTTGGAATTATCACAATTGAGCAAAGGACGAGATTTTTTAAAATAAGTATGAGAATTTATAAAAAGTTATTATCCTGTATATAATGATGTCAATCAATTTCAACTCTATGGATAATTTTATTATATGCAATAACAACCTGGCTAGATTATATACAATAATATGTGTGAATTACAAAAGCTGTAGGTCTTTTGAGACCTTACACATCCTAATACTTAAATTGCCACTATCCATGCTAATCTTCAAGTTAAGGAATATTTCTAATACTTATTGATAACTTTTAAAGAAGAGTTTGAATCCATTTATAGCTCTTGTTTTCATCAATAGTCTCTACCAAACATTGACAATATGATCAAGGAATTAATTATAGAAGGGACCAACTCAATACCTTTGGATAATCATTCACGCACACAAGTATCCCACTTCTCGACAAATTTGTTCCAACATTCTAGCAATATTAATTTTGTGATCTATTAATTCAGACAACTTTATATAATAAGGTTAAGAATGTTAACTGTATATGTACTATATTTAGGGGATGCAAAATTAAGTAGCGTTCCTCTAAAGCTACTGTTATGATAAAAAGAGGCCAACTACGTAAGAGATGGATCCTTTTAGCGCTTATTAGCAATGGAGAGAGCTACCCTCAGGGAATTCAAAATGGAAGGAAATACAAAAATAGGAAGGGTAATCGACAATCAAAAAGATGCAGAAGTCACACACACAAAAAAAAGATGTAAGAAATCCTTATTATAGTCATATACTTGTTTTGGTCCATCCTAATTTGCAATTGAGGATAAACTTGTCTTTCCTTAACCCTGCTCAATTTCAGCTAAGTAAAATATCAACCACAAACTATTACTTCATAAATCTTTATTACATATTAATTTTTAATAAAATTTAAAAAATAAATAAAACTCTTATTTTTAAAAAAATTGTTCTTTTTTTAACTAATATATAAATTTCAAATGAATCCTTAAAAAAATTAATTAGGTGCAGATCGATGGTTTGTAATAAATTGAAATCCTGACTTTGATCCATTCAAAACTAAAATATTTATGAGGTCTACAAGAGAGCACTCCTTTAATGAGGAAAATGAAAAGCTTACAAATAATTAGCCGATTATTTACTAAATCAACCTCATAAAGCTATAGTCCACGAAAAGAAAGCCTTACATAAAAATGAAAAATTATTAGCACAGCCATTAACATTATCTATGGCCGTCGTTGAACGCATTTAGATGAACCATTGGTTACGCCACCATATGTCACCACGTACACTAGCCATCACGGATAAAATCTTTTGTTTAATATTATAGTGTCTTATTCTGTCTTATAAATCTCAGCTATTTATTTATACAAGTTTCGCGTTTATTTATACGAGACCCACGCAAAATTCACATAAATAAATGACTGAGATTTATGAAACAAAATAAAACATCATGATATTAAAAAAAAATTCGGACTTAGCGACCACCTTGCCCGGTATCCCTCACAAAATTACACCTCAGACCTTCTAAAAAGACTCTCACTCATCATCTCTCCTCTTCTCGCCTATATAAACCCTCTCCATCAAGCCCCATTTGCAAAACCATAGATCACTCTCTCAGAAAAAGAAAAATCCCAAAGACGAACATGGGTTCGCTTCCTCTCCTCCTCGAAGATTGCATGGGAGTCCTCCAACTCTACAGCGATGGCACCATTTTCCGGTCTGACAAGATAGAGTTTCCCATGTCAATTGTAAGTGACGACTCGGTCCTCTTCAAAGACTGTGTCTTTGACAAACAACTTGACCTCCATCTCCGTCTCTACAAGCCAACTTCACCCTCTAAGGCAAAGCTTCCTATTGTAGTTTTCATACATGGAGGTGGTTTTTGTGTCGGCTCGCGGCTGTGGCCTAACTGCCACAATTGTTGTCTCCGGCTGGCCTCTGGTCTTAATGCCCTTGTCTTGGCACCTGACTACCGTTTGGCTCCAGAGCACAGGCTTCCGGCTGCTGTTGACGACGGAGTTAGTGTTATGCAGTGGCTGAAAGTTCAAGCTTTGGGTGAGAATAGTGATCCATGGTTGAACGTGGAAAAGGTTGACTTTTACCGGGTTTTTGTCATGGGTGACTCTTCTGGGGGTAATATTGCACACCATATTGCAGTTCGGTTAGGGGCCGGTTCAACTCCAGTGGCACCGGTTCAAGTACGAGGTTATATCTTGATGGCCCCTTTTTTTGGAGGTGTTGAAAGGACAAGGTCAGAGGAAGGGCCTAGTGAAGGAATGTTGAACTTGGAGATACTTGATAGGTAACTCTCTTGACATCTAATCTTACAAAGCAAATACATGAACTTTTTGATAATTGGCGCACCTATAATCTTACAAACAAGTAATTCACTGGGTAAATGTCTTGTCCAATAATTCTAAACTATTAACCACTAAGATGTAGTAGCTAAGCTGTTTAAGGAGGTGTGATAACATTCATTAAGGTTCGTTTTCCATGCGTCTTTCTATCTTTGAACTTTCAGTCAGTTAAGGAATTTGTTACTGAAATCTCTCCTTAGAATTAGAATGAGTTCAGGTAATACAAGCCTGAGAAGGAAATGATTGTCTAAACCTGTATTGTGATCATTTCAGCTTGAGAAGAGAACGAGAGAGGAAGAACAGGGCGAGCAGTAGCGTAAGCTAGCTAGCATCCATTCTGTTTCTGTGGAATCTAACTTCATACGTGTCATTGGTCATAGTCAAAAGATACGACTTTTACATTAAAATCTTCGACAAATTGACAACCACATTTTACGTCTGGCAATTTTGTCTTTGTATGATGGGCTTTCTTGATTTAAATGATGTCGTGGGTTTGAACCTCCCTCATGTATGCAGCCGTTTAAAATTTGGAGCTAGAGCTTTGTCTCCCGCAAGGGACCTATCCGGTTAGAGCAGGGATTAATCTGAACGTAAATGACTTAAAGGTACTTTCTTATAGTTGAGACCCACCTAGAAGATTAAAAAAAAAAAAGGCACTTGACCATAAGGAAGTTCTCTTATTCTAACCAATTAATGTTAGCAATTTTAACTTATGTCCTTTCTTTGAATTGACCATTCACACACAAAAAAAACAAAAATGTATAATTGCGTGACCCTTCTATTAATTACTTGATTTATAGAATTCAAAGTTCAAACCTTTTTGAGTTTCAAACATAACTGTGCCTCTTCTACTAATATCAGTAAAAAGAAATGTTTATGAATAACAAATGTTTCATGTGCTTATCTTGTGCCTACCCAACAAAAAATTATCCTTAGAAAATACACAAAAGGACAGAAGACAAAGCCGCCAATAACGACCAGATTGCATGTACGAGGAGCACACATACAAGCAGCCCGTACGTCACATATCGTACAAAGAACATTTGTAACTACGAAGTTTATCATGCTAATACTAAATTAATTAACTTCATATTCAAACGGGTATTCTCTTTAAGAAGCTACACTAACCAAAGCATGTATAAACATACCACCTGTTGCGCAGATTTTGGAGGCTTTCTATACCTGCTGGAGAAAGCAGAGACCACCCAATGGCGAACCCATTTGGGCCGGGTAGCTTGTGTCTTGAGCCGATTGCTCTTGATCCAATCTTGGTGATTGTTGGCGGCTATGAACTGCTCAAAGACAGAGCCAAGGACTATGTAAAGAGGTTAAGAGACATGGGTAAGAGTATAGAGTGCATAGAGTTTGAGAAAAAAGAGCATGGTTTCTTCACGAACAATTCCTACTCAGAAGCTGGAACTGAAGTCATTGAAGTTATCAAAAAGTTCATGTCTGAAACCGCTCTTAAAATTTAAGTTAATTTTAAGTTCAGTTCAAATAAGATTGTACCCAAAGTATTTTTAGTTACTAGGCGCCGATAATTCTTTTGTCCTTTACCATTATGATCAAGTGTTTGATCTTTTAGTTCAATTAATTAACACGTTTTCCTTTTTCATATACTAGTTAATTTGAGCTCAACAACAAAACTGGCTCTTTAAAATTAGACAAAACATCAAAAAGAAAACTACTAAAAATAAATTAAAATAATGAAAAAATGTCAACACCTTACCCCCTCCAGTAAAATAAGAAAAGCCCCTTACATTCAAAGCCCCCTTTTTACTATTAGCAAGAACTCATTTTAATTGTATATCATAAAGAATTCGAACACTGCTTCAAATGTAGTATTAGGAAATATCCCCTGTGGAACCTCAATGTCCACTAACTTATTAGCCAAATGATAGTTGGCACATATAATATGACCAGTTATTTCGCGGAAATTTTCATAACCCTGCTATGCAAAAATGGGATTCGCAATTAGTTACTTTACCTCTTTTTTAGTATTCATCATAGATTGGCAAAACTATTAGATATCTTATGATTAATATTTTATAATTAATATTCTATATTTTAAAACTATGTTACAATGCATTCTATTATTACTAAATTGTTAAGAGAAAGGGGACATCTAGTGTTGCAACAACTATAAAGGAATCAAATTACTTGTTACACCACGAAATTACGAGAGGAGGTGATTGAGAAAAGAGTGAGAAATAATGCATCTATCTTTGAAAATCGATTTGGCTTTATGCTAGGAAGGTTCACAATAAAAGCTTTACATCTCCTTAGAAGTTTAATAGAATATTACATGCTAGAAAGGTCCACAACAAAACCTACATATGTTTTTATTAATTTAAAGAAGGTCTATGATAGGGTACCTAAGGAAATCACGTGAAGGTGTTTAGAAAGTAAGGAAATTCCTATGACCTATACATGAGTTATTAAGGATATGTATGAAGGTGTAAAAACTATAGTAAGGATGATAGGAGGAGATACAAAGCATTTTTCTATCGATATTGGACAACGTTAAGGCTCCTCTTTGAGTCTCTTTTTTTTCACAGTAGTGACTGAAGAGCTTACCAAGAATATCCAAAGAGATGTGCTTTGATATATGTTGTTTGTTGATGACATTATTTTAGTGGATGAGACAAAAGATGTCAATGTTAAACTTGAACTTTGGAGAGAAGTGTTAGAGTTGAAGGACTTTAAATTGAGTAGGACTATGACTGAGTATGTAGAGTGTAACTTTTCATGACATAGAGTAGCTACCTATGAGGAGGTAAAGATTGGTTCATAAATTATACCATAAAAAGAGTGTTTTTAAGTATTTAGGATCTATCATCTAGAGCAATGGAGAGATTGATGAAGACATAGTTCACCATATCAGATTAGACTGACTTAAATAGAGAAGTGCATCAGAAGTTATATATGAGAAGAAGGTACTACTCAAAATTAAAGGTAAATGTTATCGTTTAGCAATTAGGCCAACCATGCTTTATAGGACGGAGTGTTAATCTATCAAATAGGTGCATAGTCATAAGCTGATGGTGACGGAGATAAGGATGTTCTATTAAATGTACAACCTTACTAGAAAAGATAAGGTCAGAAATTTAATGGTAAGAGACAAATTAAAGGTGACTAATATTATTGAAAAATTAAGAGAGATAAGGCTTAGGTAGTTTGGACATGTTAAAAGGAGGCATCCAGATGCTCCAATGAGAAGATGAGAGAAAATTGTACTTAGAAACTATAAAAGGAAAAAAAAAGTAGGCTTAAGAAAAATTGAGAGAAGGTGATCAAGAAGAATATGACTATGCTGGAATTTACTGAGGACATGACTCATAATAGAAAACTTTGACGTACTAGAATACGGATAAAGGATCTCATATAAAGGGATCATTGTCGTTCTCGTAGATCTTTTAATATTTCCCTCTTGTATTTAGCATAAGCTTTTAAATATGCACATTTCTCTACTTATTATTATTATTGTTGTTGGTGGTGGTGTTATTATTGTTGTTGTTGTTGTTGTTGTTGTTGTTGTTATTATTATTATTATTATTATTATTATTTATTTTTGAAATGTGGATCATTTGAAAACCGTCTCTCTACTACTTAGGAATAAGACTATGTACTATTAGATCTTCTTAAACCTCACGTATCAACCAGATTTCAACTGGGTTGTGGTTGTTGTTAAAACAATAATTGAAAATGTTTGAATTATATTACTTAATAAGTCTTGAATATTAACATAAAACACTAGTAAATATGTCAATAACACCTAAAATTTAGTACAATCATACTTTCTAATCATAATATAACACTAAATATGACTATATTCTTTTTTAGTCTTTTTTTCAATATTTTATTTGAGTCCCAATATGAAAATTTAGTCTCAACTTTCATTCTAATATTGTCAACTTTCATGTGGCCATCTATTTTTATTAATTTTTTAATAGTTATGTGACAATAGGGTAAATTATTCTAGCATTTTTAGAATATAAGATTCAAATTGGAACGTTTAAATTTTTGAGAATTAACTTAAGAAAACGTAAAATGACGAGACTCTTAACATAGTTATCCTTTAACAAATATATAGTAGTGTAAAAATATGAATACATAAAGAGAAAAAAACTTACATATGTGTTGATTTAAAAATATGAATATGAAGTTGACAAATCACTATTATGAACGATATTAAAATGAGAAAATTATAAGAGCAATTTAGTTTTCTGATACCGTTTAATCAAAACTTATCTTAACCATGACAATTAACTTGATTATCATCAACTTGATAGAACCATCCCAAATAATGATCCATTTATATATCGATTTGAAATATGAATGAGCCGTGTTGCACGCTTTGCAATTACCCATAGTTCAGTAGCTATTATATTGATGGCATCATGTCACGATAGTGAAATGTTGTCACTAATGCTCAGAGTAAATGACTCCAATAACAATAGTTTTGGCTTCCATTAGATTGATAGTCTACTTTAGATTGATGCGGCGCTTTGAACTCAGATAAACTTGTACAACCCCACCATGATAGCGTGCAATTTAATCAATAGAAGTTGTTTAGAAACAACCTCCCTTGAGATAAGGTCCCGATTTGTTTCATTAATTCATTTAATGCCGAGAGTCAATGTTGAAAAATACGAGTGAGAGTTTGTCCCACATTGAAGAAAGAGAGGAAAGAAGATCAACATATAAATCTAGTAGGCTACTCTATCTATCACCAATTGGTTTTAGAATATAACCTCACTTAGGCTTATACGTGGTCTAACTTTCCTTCTCATATAGGCATGTAATCTCATTGTAAAATTCTAACATGGTATCAGAGCATGTTGCTCTTATGTTAGTCGTCAACACCTCGAAATGATAGATTATGTCACGTGTTAAACCCACAAGTGAGGGGGGTGTGTTAAAATATAAGAGTAGGAGTTTGTCCTACATTGGAGAAAGAGAGGAAAGAAGATCAACATATAAGTTTAGTGGGCTAGTCCACCTATCACTAATTAGTTTTAGGATGGAATCTCACTTAGACTTATATGTGGTCTAACTTTCTTTCTCGTACGGGTCCGTAGGTCCATTGTAAAATTCTAACAGTCAATAAATTATTTTAGATGGATAAACTCACACCTAAGTTAAATTTATCAATTAACATTTGAAACTAATTACTGAACATATGATTAAAAGAATTAGTACCAATGTATAGCTTTAACATTACATATGATGTGATAAGAAATGCTTTAACAATAACAATAAAATGCCTCTTTGTAAGCCATTCCGTAAGCTATTGCCATATGGTGGGAACACAAGTAATCATCTTTTTATCTCCTGTGGTTGAAGCACTAGTCAGAACTGATAATGATTCTAAATCATAGTGCCTCATCTTGGTATATGCACCTCGTTTCCAAGAACCGGTAGGTCAAATTTTGCCTGAGACTCGGTGACTTGAATGAAGATATGATTTTTTTCGTCTTATCCCTTCCTGAATAGACAGTGATTGTGATGACCAGGGAAGTATATCGATAATACTTTTCACTGGTCCATCACGATTTTTCATTTCCATTGACTCTTCAATTTTGTACTGATCCATCCAATTATTGGTAAGGCATTGAAGCATCTGTCTCTTTTTTGAAAAAGACACTTTGGATGATTATTTTAGTCTGCGTCCCACTTTTTTTTTTAATTTTAATATCATCTAGTCAGATTTTATTGAAAAAATAAGATACAAACAAAACTAAAAAGTGTTTAAAGCTACGCAACAAACAAAATAGGAAACAAGGGTTTTAAAAAAATAAAATGAAAAAGAATACAGACCAGAAAGCTAGTTCATGAATCGAGCTTGAAGACTGGAAAATGACAACGGTAACAATGAGATCTTTAGCAACTAATCATGTTTTAAAGGTTCCAATAAATCTCAGAATCTAGGTATCTTAAAAAAGAAAGACAATTTTTTACGGTAGTTTGCGGAGGCGCTTCTCTTCATCAATTACTTCTTAAAGTGCAGGATTAGATTGAAGTAAAGTTTTGTTGGTCGACCCTCGAGATACTAATATAAGATCTTATTATCTTAATACACCATATAATACTTATAATTCATTCACTAATTTAAACATCCATATCCCTACCTATTGTGCACAAAGCCACTTAGGTCTATATAAATAGATTACGTGGAAGCAACCTCTCCAGGGGAGGGGAGTTTTGTCTTGGACCTAAAGTCCAAAAATAATAAATTACATCACCACCTTTTCGTGAGATCTAGTAGGTCCAAAATCAAACTGGTTACACTCGCGAACTTCATAAAACTAAAGTAAGCAAGTGTTAGCGCGTATGCTCGTTGTATGGATAAATATGCCGACACCCGTCAGGTACAAACAGCTACAGTATTTTGCCTAGTAAGTATTTGACTTGATCCTTATCCTTTATAGATAATACTTAAAATACACCGCTTTTGTTTGCCAACTCTAAATTCAAGGTCTCATGTCTCATTACCCACGAAATTCATGTAAAACAATGATTTTTAGGGTAAATAAAAATTGCAATATATTCTTTTCTCGTATGGAAACAACATATTGAGATATAATTATACTTTAGATAGAATTCTATTTTAAGAAAAACTCTAAAAGGCTTTTATGTTTATCCTGTCTAACATATTATATTTATTCTCAAATATTTATGCAATCTATAATAGATTATATTTATCCATGTATATTATCCAAATCAACAAATCAGGTCCCCACTTCTCCTCAAGTTGGAGCATAAATTTCCAATGTGTTCAACTTGCCATTCAAATTATGAAACGCTCTTTTTGAAATTGCCTTTGTAAGTACGCCATCAAATTGATCTTCATACTTGACGTACAAAAACTGAATAATCTTTTTATCTAACTTTTCCTTCATAAAATGTTTGTCAATTTCAACATATTTGATATGATCAATCTTAATGGCAGTCTTATTATCACAACAAAGATTCTTAGGTTTTGTATGCTCAATCCCCAAATATGATGGAACATGCTTAACTCATAATAATTCACATATTCTATGAGTCATACCTCGAAACTCAGCTTCTACTCTTGACCTTGCAATAACCTTTTGTTTCTTGCTTTTCCAAGTTACAAGATTTCCTTCCACAAAAGAGAAATAAACAAATGTACATTTTTTGGTTGTTTGATCACCTGCCCAATCCACATCTGTGTATCCTTTAATGTTGGAAACACTATTCTTTGAAAAGAATAAACCTTTTTCTGGAGAGCCTTTCCAGTACCTCAAGATTCAGTATGCTACATCCATGTGTTCTTCACTCGGTTGATGCATAAATTGACTAACAACACTCACTCCATATGTTATATCTGACTTAGTATGAGACTAATAAATTAACCTCCCAACTAACCGTTGATAGCGTCCTATAATTGTTGTAATTTGATTTAGGAAAATTCCAAGCTTATAATTCATTTCCATAGGCATTTCAGCTGGTTTGTAGGCAAGCATTCTAGTTTCAGTCAAGAGGTCAAGTATGTATTTTCTTTGTGAAAGAGAAATTCCTTAATCTATCTTTACTACCTCAATACCTTGGAATTATTTAAGTTGTCTTAGGTCCGTCATTTCAAATTCAGTGGCTAAGTGTTCTTATATAGCTTCATCTCTTCACAATCATCTCCTATCAATATCATATCATTAACGTACATAATTAAAGCTATTACTTTACCTCCTTTGTATTTTATAAACAAGGTATGATTTGCACCACTTTGTTTATAATCGAAAGCTTTCATTGTTTATAATGTATACAATGATTTTTTCAAATGACAATCTTTATTTATATTTGATGAACCAAGCTTCAAACCTGGTGGTAGCTTCATGTATATCTCTTCTTCTAGATCCCTATTGAGGAAATCTTTTTTAACATCAAACTATTTTAGGGGCCATTCCTGACTTGTCGCAATAGAGATGAGAATGCAAACTGTATCGAGCTTGACTACTGGTGCAAAGGTCTCCTGGTCATCTAATCCATACTTTTGTGTATAACCCTTTGCAACCAACCTTGCTTTATATATGTTTATGCTCCCTTCAGCCTTGAGTTTCATAGTATATAATCATACACAATTAAAAATTTTACTTTACCTCCTTTATGTTTTATAAACAAGGTATAATTTGCGACACTTTGTTTACAAACAAAAGCTTTCATTGTCATTGAAATTCTTCTAAACCAGGCTCTAGGTGATTTCTTAAGCCCACATAATGATTTTTTTTTAACTTGCAAACTTTATTTTTATTTGATAAACCAAGCTTCATACCTGGTGGCAACTCTATGTATACCTCTCCTTTTAGATCCCTATCAAGGAAAGCATTTTTAACATCAACTATTTTAGGGGCCATTCTCGATTTACTGCAATAAAGACGAGAATGTGGATTGTATCTAGCTTGACTACCAGTGTAAAGGTCTCTTGGTAATCTACTCCATACTTTTGTGTATAACCCTTTGCAACCAGCCTTACTTATATCTGTCTAAGCTTCCATTAACCTTGAGTTTCACAGTAAATATCTATCTACACCCAATTGTTTTCTTTCCTTTAGGTCATGAAACAAGGTCCCAAGTAAAGTTCCTTTGCAAGGCTTCCATCTCTTCATTTATTGCCTTAATCCATTTTGGATCATTCAAAGCTTCCTGAACATTACTAGGAACAAAAACACTGTATAATTGATTAACAGAAAGTGCATAAGACTCAAACAATTTTTTAGTAGAAATATAGTTTTTGATAGGTAATTTGACATTGGTGTTAAGATCAGGTTTATATTGTTTCTTTTGTACAACTTAATTCAATCTTTGTGAGTATCTTGAAAGAGCAACAAGAAATTCATTACTAGAATCATTAGTTACTGGACTTGGGATTACTTGAGAGTTGCCATTTTGGATATTCTGGATTAACCCTTCAGCTAATGGTTTTAAAGTAGGCAAGTCTGTATTACTAGGTTGTTTTTCATAGCTATCATTGTTATCAAATTCTTTCAATTCTGAACACCCGTCTACATTGCTTGGAATATCGACAACTTCATCCAGTTCTAAGCACTCATCTGCATTTCCTAATATTCCTCGTAACATATTCCCTCCACCAGCATTTTCTCCCTAAAGGGAAGAAGCTGAATGTTGGGCCCCGATTCGTATTAAGCACGTGTAAATTATGTTGAGGTTTTAGCTTGATGATTTTTAATTTGGTTGG
>JAOSBP010000005.1:30926701-30953183 GCA_027563825.1 Erythroxylum mucronatum
TTTATAGTCTCTGTCCAGTATTACTCTGTCTTATTATGTCTTATAGAATCTCAGCCATTTATTTTGCGGGACTTACACAGGATTCATGCGGGACCTACATAAATAAATGGCTGAGATTTATTGGACACAATAAAATACCATAATATTGGACAGAAGATCTGAACTCCTTCTAGTCTTGAGTTGGAGGCGACTTCGCACACACATAAGAAATAAATAAACATGTTTGCTCGAGTTCAATGATATGCCACAACATATCTGTCGTTCTATGCCTCCTATAAAGTTAGATATATAATTCAAGGATGAATTGTCTTTTCTTCTGGTAGACAATCCCAAGTAACGTTGTGGCATGGTAATAAGTTAAAAAATATATAATCATTATTTTAGTAACTTTCTTGACATTTAATTGATATTAACTAAAATATTTTGCATATTTACGTTACTTGATGATGTTTAAGGGTGTTTTAAATAATATCAGTCATGATAGCTATGAAAAATTATAATACTTAGAAAAATATAGAATAATGCTAATCAATGCAGATAAGGGTGGACAGAAGACAAAATCACCAATAACTAACAGATTGCATCGATCTATGAACATGATGTTGTACATAGATGGCCGCCTATACGTCAATTATATATATATATAGTTATATATGCACTACATTTCGTAGAAGAACATTTGCAACCACAAACTAATCAATTATTTAGCTTAAGACATAAATTTGCTTCGATCATGAAATTGATCAGTTAATACTGAAAATCGTAATTTCATTTTCAGAACTAACAACAGTTTCAGAAGCTGCATCAATCAGAGCATATATATATAGTTAAACCCTTTTTTTTAATACGTACACGACAGATTTTGGAGGCTTTCTATACCTGTTGGAGAAAATAGAGACTACACTTTGGCGAACCCATTTGGACCGGGTAGCTTGTGTCTTGAACCGGTTGCTCTTGATCCAATCTTGGTGATTGTTGGTAGCAATGAACTGTTGAAAGACAGAGCCAAGGACTATGTGAAGAGGTTAAAAGACATGGGTAAGACTGTAGATTACATAGTGTTCGAGAATAAAGAGCATGGTTTCTTCACGAACAATCCCTACTCAGATGTTGGAACTGAAGTGATTGGAGTTATCAAAATGTTCATGTCTGAAAGCACTATCCTTAGTTAAATCATTTAAAATAAGAATGAAGTTCAGTTAATTAAGATTGTACCGAAAGTATTTTGAGTTTCTACCCACTGATAATACATAGTTGTTGTTAGAATATATTTTATATATTCCTTAGTTGATTTTGACATTTTAAATTGGACATATAAGATACTTGAAATTATTATATGAATTGAAGATTACATCTACGGTAGTAATTCAAAAGGTGTGTGTTACTACATATCCTCATTACTGGTGAAGTCTATCTGAAACATGCATCCTATTTACTGTGAAATCTTTGAAGTCTATCAAGATACGTAAATATCTCCAACTACGTGAATATCTCTTTGTTGTGGATGAAGTCTATGTGATTATGCAAGTGGAAAAAATCTTGCGTGTGGATGTGTGAATGACTGTGGTTTTTAGGGTTTTGCTGGCTGCGTATGGTGATCATTGGTGCACCTTGACTCATGGTTTACATACGAAAAATATAGAGTGCATCTGTCTATTGAAGTTGCTGGTGTTATATGTTATTGAAGATAAATGTTTACAGCAACTTGTTATATGTTAGTGAGCCAGTGGGTGTGACACATATATTTTGATTTATTGAGAAGATAGTAATGAATCTCAGATGTTGGTGAATCGTTGCTACATGTGCATCTTGGAAGCTAACTGAATAACGTCAGATCTATTTCAGAAGAGCTTAATAATTTGGGAAGCTGTCTTTCTCTATTTTATTTATTATTGTTTTGAGTGAAAGTAGCTAAAAATCCTCTAACGAGATTAACACGAGTTGGTCATGTTAAGTTGTGAGATTGTTACAAATATTGAGTGGTGATGTTTTAGGTCAATCTTGTGTAATTCTATTAAACTACTGTAAAAGTGATTAATCTGGGTAAGGGCCCCACAGACATAGACATAGTGTATTGAACTGCGTTACCAAATTTTGGTGTTTTTATTATCTCGGTTTTGCTTGATTTTATTTTATTCGTAGCAAAGAAGTTTACGGAAAGTTTACGAAATAATTAACCCTCTTCAGTTTTAAGTTGTGTTGTTAGTGATGTTACAAGCGGCTTGTAGACACAATTGAGTTTAGTGGCGTTAAAAGATATTCTCTTTTAATTCAGTGTTTTATAACCAAACTGGCTTTATAAAAGTAAAACAAACATCACCTGACCTTTAAAGAATATAAATAAAAAGAACAAAAAGAACAAAAAGAACATGTCACAATTCAACAAAGAGTTGATCACTACAACAGAAACCTCATTTCGCTACGAAAAAATTTGTCGCTAAAAGTCCCAAAATTGTCGCGAAAAGTCTAAAAATTGTCGCTAAAAGTCATCAGTAATGATTTATAATTGTCGTAAAATACGTCGTCAAATTCCCCGTAGCTAAAAACTATAAGTGACATTTTTCGTTAGTCGTCACTAATAGTTTTTTTCCCATGCTTTATTCTTATGGAAAAAGACTATTAGCGACGTTTCGAGAAATTGTCGCTAATACCTTTTGGCTATGCTTAGTTTTCGTAGTGAAAATTTGTTAGCTACGTGATGCAAGCATGACCATGGTACTTTGTAAGAGTTATGGAACTAAAGATAAACTAGTAATGTCGAAGGGACTAATAACAAAATAAAGAGCTCAGAAATTTAAAGAAGCGCTTCAATTCTACATGAGTCGAATTATAGATGGCATGGAATCTCAAGAGACAATGAGGGCCAATGGCATCATAACTAATCAAGTTAGGCAGAATGTGTAAGAAGACTTTCATTCTTGTTTAATTAATTATTTTTCGTTAGAAACATAACTTTCGGCAGCCTACTACTTGTTTCTTGGGCTTGTTTAAATCTTTTAGGTTTAATAAGTTGTATTTTAGAAACATTAGTTTGGGCTTTAATTATTTTAGTGAAAAGCCCAGGTTTAATGACCTTTTATGTAATTAGGGTTTCATTCTTTTCAAGGGGTATAAATACATCATAATAAATATTGTTTAGGATTAGATTGGTTGAATAACTTAAGGGAGGATTTCTTGTCATCTTCTATTATTTCAAGAATATAATTCTTATCAAGGTAAACACTTGTGACAAATTTCTATTCTTGTTTTCAAATCAACCTTATTATATGCATTTCTTTTCATATAATTGATTGGGGGTTCATTAGGGTTGGATATTTCATCTTGTTTATGTTCTATCCAAAGTGTGTGTTTAAAGAGTTTCAGATTCTTTAGCCTTGGGATTCCGCATCATTTGGTATCAGATCTTGGATTAGGATAAATTCTTATTTACCTTATAGTTATGTACTGCTATTACTACTATTTTTCATCTTATTATTATGTTTTTCTGGGAAAAAAATTAGTTGCTAGACAGGAAGAAAATGTTGCTACAGTCAAAAAAGAAAATAAAAGAAAAAAATTGGGTTGATGTGATTATAAGATTTTTTTTGGCTTCCTATTTTGTTTAGTGTCTTTACATCTTTGCATTCAAGTTGATTTTTCCAATAGGAAATTTTCAATTCCCGTATTTATACATTAGTTTCGTCATTTTCTTCATTCTAAATTTCTATTTTTATCTCTTATTGTTTCTTTTTGTTTCCATTTACACCATAATTAACAAATTGATTCTTGTTAATTTAAATTTTGTATTATTTTGGGCATCATACATTCTTTCCTCTTATGTGCCTATTTTGCCTTCATTCATTTCGGTATACTTGCTTCTAGATTTATGTTCATCTTCTTTCTTAGGTATTTTCATTGCATTCCTAAATCTTAATTTGTTGTTTGTGCATTACCTTGACTGCAAATTGAATTCTAAAGTGCAATTGAGGACATCAAGTTTGAGTGGAAAAAGACTTGAGTGTGTAAGCTTAAAAGAGGGGGAAAAAAGAAGGCAATTTTAAGTGAAACACAAGTGGAGTATCATCTTTTGAGTGAAACATGTAAAGGAGTAACTTATGAGGTCATCTTTTATTGCTAACCATTTTTCTTGCAACTTTTGCCATAAGAATGGCCAGTATAAGGGATGGAAAGGAAACATTACATTAGGAGGGCGACAATATGTCTGATTTAAAAGTGATGTATAAGGCATTCATGAATAAGTTCACGAAGGTATCTACTAGGATAGATGGGATCGAAGAGAAAATTAATGAAACCAGTAGAATCCAAAAATATAGTAGATCAATTAGTAGTCATAGACTCATAGGAATCAGGAGGAAGAATTGGAATGAATGTATGATGAGTATGAAGATGAAGTGCAATCCATAAGGGGTAACGTAAAGAGGGAAGAAAGAGTGGAGAGAAAAGATAGCAACATTAATGTCATCAAGATGAAAATTTCGTCCCTCAAAGGTAAGAATGATGCTTAAATGTACGTGGAATGGGAAAGAAAGGTGGACATGATTTTTACTTGTCACTATTATTCTGAAGATAAGAAATTGAGATTGGCAGCAGTGAAATTCTCTGATTATGCATTAGTTTGGTGGGATGAATTGGTAAAGAATAGGAGGAGGAATAGGGAATCACCTATATCCACTAGGGAAGAGTTGAAAAGAGTGATGAAGAAGAGGTTTGTGCCATCTTATTACTATAGAGAGTTGCACCAGCAATTACTTAGACTTACACTAGGAACTAGATCATTAGAAGATTATCACAAGAAGATGGAGATACTATTGCTTTAAGCTAACATAATAGAGGAGGAAGAGATGACAATGGCTCAGTTCATGGGTGAATTGAATAGGGCAATTACTGATGTGGTTGAGTTGCAACGTTATGTAGAGATGGAGGACCTAGTGAACATTGCCATAAAGGTGGAGAGGCAACAAAAACAAAGTAGGGTAGTCAAGTCTTTCTCAAATTCCAATTGCAAATGGAATCCAAAATGGAGTAAAAATGAAGATAAGAAGAGGGAGCACTATTCGGATTCCAAGAAGAAAGGAAACGAGTTAAACAAAGGCAACGAGACGAGTATTTCAATTCAAAAAGGTACTATTGATTCATCCTCTAAACCTTTTAAACATAAGGACAATGAGGGCTTTAAATGTTAAGGGCATGGTCATTATGCATCTGATTGTCCTAATAGGAAGACTATGTTTATTAAGGGTGGTGAAATTATTTCTGAGTATGATGATGGTAATGAGTCTGATGGTAATGATTTAAGTATGCCACCTTTGGAAGATTTTTTTGATGTTGTTGAGAATGTTGAGTATGCTATGAAAGGTGAATCTTTAGTTGTTAGACATGTATTAAACTTGAATGTGAGGGAAGTTAACCTAGAACAAAGGGAGAACATATTTCACACTAGATGCTTAGTAGGTGGGAAAACTTGCAGCATAATTATAGATAGGGGTAGTTGCACCAATGTGGCTAGTACTACTTTGGTAGATAAGTTGGGGCTGAAATGTGATAAACACCCTAATCCATATAGACTTCAATGGTTGAAATAAGAGGTGAAGCTAAAGTTACTAAGCAAGTAGATGTTGCATTTTCTACTAGGAGATATGCAGATGAAGTTGTGTGCGATGTCATGCCTATACAAGCTAGTCATGAATTGTTGGGTAGGTCTTGGCAATCTGATAGGTGTGTTATGCAAGATGGGTATATGAATAGATATTCTTTTATGTATAATGAGCGGAAAGTTACCCTTGCTCCTTTATCACCCAAAGAAGCATACCTTGAACAATTGAAAATTCAACAATCATCAAGCGGGCATTCAAGTAGTAAGGTGAAAAAGAAAGAAGATAGAAAAGAGAAAAGAGGCCATGAGAGAGAATAATAAAATTAAAGGTTCAATGGTGAGTGACTGCATAAGTGAGGAAAAGAAAGTGGAATGTATAGGAGAGAAGAAGTTAGTGAGTGAAAAGAAAGAAAAGAATATGAAAAGGAGCAAAGAAAAATTGAGAGGAGTTAAAAATTAAGATACAATCATGTTTTTATGCAAGAGAGAGAGAGTTAAAGAGTGCATACTTAGGTAAAAGAGCTTTAATCTTGATTAGGTTTAAAGAAACTTTGTTTACTAACACTGACCTTGACTCAAATTTACCAAGTGTGTTTGTGACCTTGTTGCAGGGTGATTGAGTTTGAGTGCATATGTGAAAAGAAAAGTTTCCACAACAAAGGAAGTCAAAACTTGATGCAAGGGGTGATGGACCATTCCAAGTGTTGGAATGCATCAATGACAATGCATACAAAATAAACTTGCCAGGTGAGTATAATGTTAGTGCTACTTTTAATGCTTATGACTTATCTCCTTTTAACTTTGATTTAGATTCAAGGATGAATCCTTTTGAAGAAGGAGAGGATGATGCGAGCACGACCATGGTACTTTATAAGAGATATGGAACCAAAGATAAACTAGAAATGTTGGAGGAACCAATAACAAGATTAAGAGCTAAGAAGTTCAAAGAAACACTTCAATCATACATAGGTCGAATTGTAAATGGCATGGAATCTCAAGAGACTATGAGGGCCAATGCTATCGTAACTAATCAAGTTGGGCGGAATATGCAAGAAAACTTTCATTCTTGTTTAATTAATTATTTTTCGTTAGAAGCATAACTTTTGGTAGCTCACTACTTATGTCTTGGGCTTGTTTAAATCTTTTAGGTTTAATGATTTGTATTTTAGAAACATTAGTTTGGGCTTTAATTATTTTGGTGAAAAACTCATGGTTAAAGGTTAAAGGCCTTTTACGTAGTTAGGATTTCACTCTTTTCAAGATAAATACATCATAATAAATATTATTTAGGGTTAGATTGGTTGAATAACGAATTCTTAAGGGAGAATTTCTTGTCTTCTTTTATTGCATCAAGACTATAATTCTTATTAAGGTAAACACTTGTGGCAAATTTATATTCTTGTTTTCAAATCAACCTTATTGTATGCAATTTCTTTCATATAATTGATTGGGGTTTATTAAGGTTAGGAATTTGGTCTTGTTCATCTTCTATCCAAAGTGTATGTTTAAGGGGTTTCGGGTTCTTTAACCTTGGGATTCGGCATTACTACATTTTCTGAAACATATTCAAATATTTTTATTTTTTAACTACATGTCTAAAAACGTGGCCAAATGTTTTTAGCTACATTTTGTAAAATGTAGTCAAATTTTTAATATACATTTTAACGAAATGTTATACCATATTAATTATAATTTTGTGATATTTTTAATCCATATTATTGTATATAATATTTAGATTCTTTTGTTGTTAATTTATTATACAAAAAATTGATAATTTGAAGCATTATATATAAAAAGTAAAATATCATTAAATTATACAACAAAAAGAATATTCTTCGTATACAAAATTTCAATTACAACCCTAAAAATTTTTATAGACAAAATAATAAATATAAGGACTAGTTTACAAATTATAAATATTAAGATTACAAAAAAATTACAACATAACTAGAACGACTAATTAGGGTTATCCATGTTGATGAGAGCAACTTCATACCTTAACCATCCTATATGAAAGATAAGTCACGAGAACCATGAAAGCAACTTCAAAATTAGTGGAGTACCTGAAATTATCCATAATTAAGCTAGTTTGTTTTCAATTAGGAAAGAAAAAAGGCATCATATATGAAAGATAAGCAAACCAATTAAATATTATGGGATTGAGCATAACTAAAGATCAATTATTAAGCCAAATAATGCACCCACAAATAAGCCAAATAATGTCGTATAGAAAAAAAATATAGCCACTAAAACACTGGTATTTAATATGTTTATAGTTATTGATCAAAAACAAGTTTGGATAGGGGACTGATGTTCACCTGATTTGTCTTTGTTGATTGTCAACTTGAACAGTTTAAAATAAAGTTCAAATGGTGATAGTCCAAAATATCTAGTGTGAAAATTATTTCTAGTTCTATTCTAGAGCATAGATTACTTGCAAATTTAAAGATCAGACAGAAATCCATTGCTTCCAAGATTTCTTAGGGACTTTTTTTTCCAAGAAAAGAGGTTCTTTATGTTATATTGGGAGTGACTTCCATTCCTTTTGCCTTTCTAATATGTTGGGACTTTTACAAATTTATATATCCCAGTACTTGAATGGGTTTCTCTCGTTGTTTGTCTCAGCTAATTAGTACTCACCAAAAAAACATCTAAGAACAGAAAAGGTAGTAAAATGTAACAAGTAGTATGCAAAAGCACTCAAAATTGACTATATTACACATAATTATCAGTCAAACGTACAAAACAAATGTGGATGCATATGTTTAATATTCTTGCAAGTAACAGGAGTGCCACCATTTAGAAGTACATTGTAATTTCCTATAAGTGTACATGGACACGCATTGAGCTTTCTAAACTTGTGCAAAAATAATGATAGTATCCACATAAATGGTTGGGAACAATCACTATACACATTTAGCTGGTAGTATAGTATGTCCAAAGGAAATAGCACAAAATTTTAAAAAGAAAAAAGAAAAGAGCCAATAGTGCATAACTAGAATGATATTTCTATCATTATACACACTTTAACTTAGAATTGTTGATGGAAAACACATGAGGAAAAAACACATAAGCGAAGGAGCTCAACATCATAAAAGTTCCTATCTTTTTAGAACATTTTTGTAACTTGCCCTACTAATTAATGAGGACGCCAACACAAATATATCTGTACCTTTGTAACTCAGTGGTCTCAACCTGTTGTAATCTTCCTAACCTTTGATGGGTATAAGAAGAAAGGTTATAACAAATTTGATATTGAACCAACCTACCACCAACCTCTGTAATTACCACAAGTTGTAACTTCAAAAGCTCTAAAGTGAATGAATACTTAATAACATACTTGCAGTGTCCCACAGTCCCAAATTGACAATGTTTCCATCCACAGACATATTAGCGTTGAAATTATCGAACACTGTGGGTATAATCCTACCAAATCAATGACATACACAGACAAGTAATTAAAGGTCAAGAGTCTTTGCCCAATGTATATGCTTAAACACAAGTCAACTTCGAACTGTTGAGTAAAGTGGAGACCTCTCCAGTGTCTCTTAACCAAACCTTACCATAAAAACAAACACAATTACAAAACCAGTTAAAGATATAAGCTTTCTTGCGATCCATTCTGAGGATGAAAAATACCCATGTATAGAAATGTCTTAATAATCCATTGATTGCATAAAAACAAGCCAAAAACAAACAGAAAAGAGATAGGCAAGGGACTTGAATAAAATAAAAAAAGAAAAGAGATATGCAGTAGTATACTTGAATCAAATTATGTCATCGAAGATTAACAAGAAACTTAAAATTCAAACATATTAAATGAAAAAGAAAGGACATCCCTCTATCTTTATCCATTAATAATGTACGCCTTGCCTTAAAGGAGACTTATCAAACTGAAACCAAGTGAAACTGGAAGAAGGATTTACAACAAATTAATAAAACCAAACTATAGTTAACGATGAATGAATAAGTGAAAAGCATAAAGCCTTTGGTTGATGTTACGAAAATATAGACTACCTATGACAAAAAAGAAGAAGAAGACAATAACAACGTCTATTACTACACATCTACGAATAAGCAAAACGCAGCGTGGGAAGCAATAACGATCTCAACCGAAGACTCATATGATAGTCTAGAATATTCTATGTAATGTATGAAATAGCTGTTGTAACTAAATGAGGGAGGCATAAAAAATCTTTAATGAATGTCGAAATCTATATTCTCTCTCAACTCTCTTCACTTGCTAAATCTATGTGGGTGTGTGACGTACAGAATGTGTGTGTGTGAGTAAAAAAAATGTAACATCTGGTATCAAAGCAAAATGTTCCTTGAAAAATTAATAGCAAAAAGCACACGCGAAGCTGAAGTTCATCATTTAGAGGAAAGCATGAAAAACCTGTTGGAGGCTCAACTGCGACATGAAAAGGAAAGTAGTGATATTAAATCCATGTTTCAATAACTCATGCAAAAAATGGACAAGGAAGAGACTGAAACTTCTGTGAAAAGTTTGGGAGATGGAGGGCATTATCGGTGTTAATAGTTTTCACGATGGATAAAACACCATATGATATGAAGATAAGGATGGCTTCCCTCCATATAGAAGGAATCACATTAGAATGGTATCAGCTGATGATTCGTAATCGTAAGGAAGTAAACAAGATGAAGTGGAAAGAATTTACTACTCTATTACTACAACAATTTGACGAGACATTTTTTAAGACCCAATAGGGGATCCAAAAGAGCTATAATAGGAAGGCTCGGTACTAGACTATTGTGCCTTATTTAACAAGTACTCAAATAAACTTACACTACCAGAAGAATATTTAGTGGGATTTTTCTTAAAAGGACTCAAGCCGGAGCTGGGACTGACTGTAAAAATGATGGACCCTCAAACCTTAGATCAAGCTTATATGTAAACACGTAAATAAGAAGCGATTGTGGAGCAAGTAGTCCAGTTTACTTTGAGAAGGGTGGCAAGGCTGGAAGTACAATTGGAGGAGGAATAAACACCAACAAGGGAGTCAGTCATACAACACCCATACTTAAACAAAAAATAGAGGATGGATTGTTACCCACACCAGGAAGTCAAGGGAGCAGGACCAACACCTATAGAGGCTTTCAAAGCAATAGAACGACAAGCAGCAAGAAGTTTGACAAAAAAAGAGCTAAAGGATTGTGCTTTTGGTGCAATAAAAAATACACTCCAAGACATTGTTGTAAGAAGAAACGATTTCAACTATGCATGATCGAAGACAAAGAATTGGAGCAAAAGGAACTTGGAAGTGAAGAACCTAAAGATAGAGCTCCCCTCAATCCTAATATTTCATTAGAAGCCATGTGGGGCTTAAAAGACTAGACATTTTACAAGCAAGGCAACTGAGGATCATGGGTAGTCACTGAAGGAATCCTTTACATATACTCATAGATAGTGGAAGTACCCATAATTTACTAGATGAAAAGGTGATACGAAAAGAGAAGGTGGAGGTAAGTAACATAGACCCCATAAGTATTACTATAGGGGGAGGTTTGAAGTTAGATTGCAGACAAGTATGCAGAAACTTCGTATGGAAAATGCAAGGGTTGTTGTTTTCTATCGAAGTATTAATTATTAAGCTAGGGTTTGTGACATGGTGATGGGAGTGCAATGGTTGGCTACTCTTAATGACGTGCTATGCAATTTCAAAAGACGTACCGTAGAGTTTTAATAAGAAGGCAAGGTAGTAAGGTTAACAGGAACGGCAAAAGCACAGGTCAGGGAGGTATCGGGTAAAAACCTTCACAAACTAATTAAAAACTCTAACCAAGGTGCTTTATTCATGTTGCATTTGGCAGACCCTATGCAATTTCATATGCAACAGCTGGGAATAAATGATGATGTTTAGTCTAGAGATGAGTTAGATGACCTTTTAGCATAATTTGGGGAGGTCTTCCTAGATCCAAACCAATTACCACCAAATAGAGCATGTGACCATGCCATTCACCTCATGCAAGGAGTGGAGATTATAAATATCAGACCATATCGTTATTCAAGGGAACAGAAGGATGCTGTAGAAAAATCAGTGTAAGAGTTGCTGAAGCAATGTTTAGTTTAATACCTGGAGAATGCGCATCGACTACCGTGAGTTAAACAAATACGTAATCAAGACCAAGTTCCCTATTCCATTAATAGAAGAGTTGTTGGAAGAATTGAAGGGATCAAGCTGGTGCTCGAAGTTGGATTTACAGTTCGGATACCACCAAATCAGGATGAAGGAGGAAGACGTACATAAAACTGCATTCAGAACTCATAAAGGCCAGTTCGAATTCTTGGTGATGTCGTTTGGCCTCATGAACGCTCCATCCTCCTTTTAAAGCCTTATGAATGAATTATTTAAGCCTTTCCTTCGAAAATTTTTTCGTGTCTTCTTTGATGGTCTTCTCATTTACAGTGTTGATTTCCAACAACACCTGAAGCACCTACGAATGGTCTTACAAGTTTTACAACAACAACAATTATTCATCAAAGGAAGTAAGTGCATATTTTGAGCAAGACAAGTGGACTATTTAGGGAATTTGATCTCGGAGATGGGCGTGTCCACTGATAATAAAAAAATAGAAACCATTCAGCAATGGGCACAATTGCGAACCTTGAAGGAGCTCTGAGGGTTTCTAGGCTTGACAAGGTACTATAGGAGATTTATTAAGCATTATGGGATTCTGGCAAAGCCACTTAATGCCTTATTGAAGAAGTAAGGGACAGGGAGTTGTGAGTGGAAAAAGGAGCAACAGAAGGCATTTAAGCAGTTGAAAGAAAAGTTGATGGCGGCACTAGTGTTGGCATTACCAAATTTTACCAAGCTTTTTGTGATTGAAGCAGATGCTTATGATAAGGGAACTGGAGCTGTTCTTCAACAAGAGGAATGCCTTATAGCTTATCTGAGCAAGGCGTTAGCTCTTAAGCAACAAGGGTTGTCCACTTATGAAAAAGAGTTTCTTACCGTCATCAAAGCCGTAAAGCAGTGGCATCACTACTTAAATGGTAGATTCTTTCGGGTACAAACAGACCGTAAGAGCTTGAAGTATCTCCTGAAGCAATGAATATCAATACTGTTATAATAAACTAGCTCTTTAAATTGATGGGTTACGATTTTAAGGTTACTTATAGGAGTGGGAAAAAACATAGCAGCAAATGCCCTATATAGAGTTTCAAGTCTTCAACTGCTCACATTGTCGGTATCTCATATATAAGCAATGTTATTGGAAGAGATTCGAGAAAGATAGGAGAGGGACACCACTATAAAGGACCTCATTAAAAAACTAGAAGAACCTAACATGCCTTCGGGAAATTACGAATGGAGGAATGGGATGTTAAGATAGAAGGGAAGAATTATGGTGAGTTGCGATAAAGAGCTTCGAAAAAAAATCATAACAATAGCTCATGATAGCCCTCAAGGGGCACACTCGGAGGTGACAGAAACAATCAAAAGAATATAAAGTCTTTTCCATTGGAAGCAGATGGCTAAAGATGTGAGAAATCACATCAAGAATTTTGTAACATGTCAGCGGAGTAAATATAGTCATGCGGCGTATCCAGGCTTACTACAACCCCTGCTTGTGCCAAAAGGATGTTGGAAAGAAATCACAATGGACTTCATAGAAGGACTACCACCTTCAAGAGGGAAGTCCTCCATTTTTTTTGTAACAAGTGCGTGCATTTTGTAGCTATCAAGCATCCTTATACAACACAAGAGATGGCGCAAGTGTTCATGGATCACGTGTTCAAGTTGCATGGGATGATAGCCAAAATAATTAGTGACAAGGATCCACTCTTTTTAAGTAGGTTTTGGCATGAGATGTTTAGATTACAAAATGTGAAGCTACAATTATCCACAGCCTATCATCCTCAAATGAATGGGTAGTCGGAAGCAGTGAACAAGACGTTAAAAACGTATCTGAAATGTTTCTGTTATGACACAACCTAGAAGTGGACAAGTTGGCTAACAATGGTAGAATAGTGGTACAATACCATGCATCACACTGTCATAAATACTACACCTTTTGAGGTTCTCTATGGTTATCCCCCACCCCTATATGTGTCTTATGTTGCAGAAGATTCTAACAATATGGGAATGGATCAAGTATTTTAGGATAGGGAGGCAGCACTTCAAGTCGTCAAATTTCATCTGAATAGAGCAAAATAGAGGATGACCTTGCAGGCAGACAAAAAGCGTTCAGAGAGGGAGTTCGAAGAGGGACAGTGGGTATACATTAAGTTCAACCCTACAGACAACATTCGTGGCAACGAAGACCCATCCAAAAATTGACCTCTTTGTTATGGACCTTTCCCGATCATTGCTAAAGTGAATAAGGTAGCTTATATGTTAAAATTTTAGGAAGGATCTACTATTCATCCTACTTTTCATGTATCTCAACTACAAAGCTTTGTATCCGAAAACACTCCTACATTTAGTCAACTGCCTACTTTAGTGAAGGACAAGGAAAAAAACTGCAGTGTCCATTTAGGAAAAAAGAATGGTGAAGAGAAATAATAGAGCAGACACGCAAGTACTCATACAATGACAAGGAGGACCAAAAGAAGAGGCCACGTAAGAAATGATGTACGAGCTGCAGAAGAGGTTTCCGGAGGTCAACTTAATAGATAAGGTGGTTCTTGAAAACGGAAGGGATGTTACGAAAATATAGACTGCATATGACAAAAAAGAAGAAGAAGACAGGAGCGAAATTGAATATTACACATCTTCGAATAAGCAAAACGCAGCGTGGGAAGCAACGGTCTTAACTGAAGACTCATGTGATAGTCTAAAATATTCTACGTACTGTATGAAATAGTCGTTGTAACCGAATGAGGGGGGCATGAGATTTTTTTAATGAATTTCAGAATCTCTATTCTCTCTTAACTCTCTTCACTCTCTAAATCTATATGGGTGTGTATTTAAAAAAATCATAACAGTTAACTATAAAAGAAGAAGAAAACAAAACTCGAGAAACAAACCTAATGAAGTGATACAAAGACCTCAAAGCGAAGTAACGAAGATCGTTATGGTAACAAACCCTGCAATTTAGCAGATACCTAGATAGACATAAACCTCAAAGTTGGGTTTGAGAGAAGAAAAATACAAATTTGACCAAAAACATGGTAATTACGTATAATACAAAAGCAAATATGACCCCTTTTTTGTCTATTTCAAAAACTCAATGCATTGCGAAGAGTGATGACGAAGTTGTGATAATTGAAGGCTTTTATGGTTGAGAAATAGTGTTTCTGCTTTTAGGGTTTCTTTTTTGCACATTTTTTTAATTTCTCTCCTAATATTTGGCGCCAATTTTTTGTCGGTGATTTTCAAAATCGTCCTCAATGTGAATCCTTTGACACATTTGGTTATCATTTTTAAAACCATCGCCCAATCCACTTTTAGTGACAATTATGAAAATTGTTGTCAAATATGAATCTTTTTGAAAATCGTCCCAAAAGGTTAAACCTTTAATGACGATTTTCAAAATCGTCCCAAAAGGTTAAACCTTTAATGACGATTTTCAAAATCGTCACAAAAAGTTAAACATTTAACAATAATTTTGAAAATTGCCGCAAAGGTTCACTTTTAACTACAATTTTAAAATTGTAATAAAAAACATGGCCAAAAGCTTATATTATTGTGGTGAATATGACTTCTATTAAAAAATAAATTTTATTAATTAAGTTAAATTAATTAGACTTCCGTAGTTTAGTAATTTTAAAGATAATTATTAAATTTAAAATATTACAATTAGTATTTTTATACTTTAAAAAATTGTCTAAATTCACACACTATCACTAAATTATTAAATCTACTATTAAAATTTAGTTTGAAATAATTTTATGTGTCTTGTTTTTTGACATGGACGCTAATGAACCGGAAATGGCACTTAGAACTTAATAATGTTTCTTATGCTTTCTTGACCTAGACAAAATGACATTTGTAGTGAACTTTAGGTTTCATCTTAATATTATAAGAGTTAATTACAAAATAATCTCAAACTTTACTTAATTTTGAAATTATGACCCGACTTAAAAAAAGTGACAATTAAATACTTAAACTTTCAATTTCTTTCAATTATAGCCCGACGTTAGTATTTTCATTAACGTTGTTGACATGGCTTGCCGCATAAGAAAAAAATTTTAAACACTTATACACATCAGACATAATTAAGTTAAACTGAATTACATTATTTTGGGATTAAAATCTATAAATTAAACTATGTCATGTCGGTATGATACAACAACAATACTTTGTTATACTTGTTCGAGATGACAACGATACGGTTTCTAACAATCTCAATGAAATTCCAATTTGTCACCCTAGGCCCTTTTGTTTTTGCGAGAACGAATTGATTTAGGATTTTCAATTTCAACAATTTAGGTCTAAGGATTTCAATCATAAAACGACTTAGTTTTTGTTAAACTTAATTAGTTAAATAAGTTTGACGTGTATAAGTGTATAGAGTTTCTGTCTTATGTGGTAAGTCACTTCCGTAACGTTAACGGAAATATTAACGTCGAGTTAGAATTGAAAAATTTTGAACATTTGAGTATTAAATTGCAAAATTTTTAAGTCGGACTGTAATTGCATTTATAGTAAAGTTTGAGTTTTTTTTGTAATTAATCCTATTATCAATGCTTATTATTTTGGACCTATACAATAATGCGTGGGATTGTTTAATTAATGTTTTTAGCCATTAGGGTGATAATGCAATGGATTATGTTAACATTTTAAAGTATAAGTTGTAAATTAGAACATTTTAAATTTGAAGATTAACCTTCACTAGTTTTAAAAATATGAATATATAAAGAGACAAGGAGGGAACAAAATATACATATACGTTGATTTAGAATATGAATATGAAATAGACAAAAGTACTTTTTGGTTGGGTCGGCTATGCTAGGCCAAGGCTCAAGCCCAGGTTCACACGTCCACAGCCCGTTCGCAGGTGTTAGTCTCCCATACAAACGTAAAGACCTACGTAAAGACCTAAACCTAGCATGTATTCCATATATAAGGTACTATTTCACCATGATACAGGTACGAGATTAAAACCCTAGTTTTCTCTGTTCTCAGCGACCAAAACCTCCTAAAAAAGACTAACTTGAGCGTCGGAGGGGCCTGCCAGCAATCAACTCCTGACGTGCCTTATTTGTTTTACAGGTATTCTCTAGTCAAAGTTATTTAGATTCATGGATCTAAACAATGGGGTCCAGCCCCAGCAGATTCAGACTGAACCAGGTTGGATTACTCATAGAGATTTAATGTATAAAATTTATATTCATCATCTAAAAAATCAAAACCTCCTACATTGTCTATTTCTTCATTACTCATAGTACTATCTACGTCATTACTAGTACTATCTAAGTCATACGTATTATCGTGTATTAAAATATAGTCAACTAGCTCGATATTCCATAGATGTCTCCATAAATAATCAAGGCAAATAAATAAATAGTGAGTGCTAATATGAAAATAATGATCGAAATCTATAGGATGAACAAAGACAATACTTAACATTAAAAATAATAATAATGGTTGCAGATAAAGTAAACAGAAGCAATTGCAAAGTAAAGTAATAAGATACGTCATGCAATAATTAAAGAAATAAAATAATGTCATGATTAACTAATCAAATCTTTCATTTGTTCTTCAGCGTCTTGTCTATCTTTCTTGACTGAATGATATGTATACTGAGTATATGCTAACAACTGATTGGCTTCTAAAAATAATTGAAAATTATTTTGTCTTTTAGCTAAATCAATTATCTCTCTATACATTTGCATTTGCGAACTTTGTTCTTTTTCTATTTGTACATAGACGTTTATTAATTGTTTTAAATGCCTGATAAGATCAAACTACATTGTCAGATAATAAGTTGAGAAATTAAAGCTCTATAAGATGCCCTAGATTGTATAATGATTTCTTTCATTTCATATACTAATTCTATAGCCTTCACAATTTCGTTCATTATAAGCTTTGCAGTTTCTCGAAGCTCTATTTCTTCTAAGGGCGCGTCTTCATATATACGATGTGCCTTTCGATTCTTAGCTGCATAATGCCTAATATTTTCTTCCATTAATGCTTCTCGTTGATAAGTACGTGTGATTAATTGCTTGAGAGTGCGTTTATGTTCAAAATAAGTATATGGGTTTGCCATGATCTGAACTGAATATGATGATAAAAAGAAAGATCATAAATGAATAATCATAAGTATTAAAGAGTGATGAAGCTAACAAAGATCATAAACTTGTAAGTACCTTATTCCTGGATGCACAATGCCAAACAGAAGGCTTAATCGCAGAGAGGAGATAGGTGAGCAAACGAATTTATTTATCTCAATAGTTCATACATTCAGAATGCCCAGAAGTCCATTATATATGACTTGAAAAGAGAAAAGGCGACAGACAAACGAAAGACAGAAATGACTAAAGTAAAAGAGAAAAGAATGATGCGTCGGTCGAAACGACGTAAAGAAAAGCAAAAGAAAAAAGAAAAAGAGACACCTGTACATATTTATACTGTTGAGGTCACATGCTGTGAACCTCCTACATGCTTTTCCTGTTGATCTTTTGACCTGGCTTTATTCCTCGATCATTGGGGATTCTGCTCCATCGACCACTTCGTTGATTCCTTGTCCGTTGATGTTGGATTGGGCTGGACATAATGGACATGAATGTAAAGCCCATTCCCTAAGTTGTGTACAGATAGCATATTTCCAAGCGTTCAGTTAGTTCCTCAAAAATAATAGTCATCTGAGTAAATGGTTCCATAAATGTTTGAATAATATGAACTGCTTCGGTAGTGATTGGTGCTTTGTATGATGAAACCATAATCATTTGCGGTCCTTTATAATTGATCTTGAGGAAAGAATTGTTGCTAACTCTTTGACATTGGATAAAAACTCCTTCTATGCAATTCAAATTAAATTGATTAATTAGATCCCAACTGAACTTGTGTCTTGGTGGTGCTTCGAGTGGTGGATAAGCTCCATTGCTGATTCCAACTTGTATATAAGCTATCTTCGGTACAAGAACAACTACATCATTTGATGGTTCCTTGACTTCAAAAATGGGATAGCTGCTATACATTTTAATATAGATCTCTCTGTCCTTGGCGAATCGATCCTTGTATGCTTTGATTGCTTGAATGAATCCAAGAGGGAATTCGGATAATAAACTCATACTTTGAAGATAGATGGTGTTAATTAATCCACCTTGAAATAATAGGTAGGTTGCTAATGGTTCTGCTCTAGGGAAAACCACTGCTTTGAGTCCAAAACGGCCTCTATTTTGTGGGTAGTATTTAAAGATCTTCATTTCTTCGGTCCATTCATTTAATGCTTGAAAACAATCGCAGAATGCGGCTGTTGTAATTAATTTGGCTCCTTCCGCAATAGTGTCCTTCATAGGTAGAGAGTTGATTCTTTCTAAATCAATAGATGATCTGTTGTCTGGGATTTTTCCTAGTACTTGCATATGAGAGGTTGGAGTGGAACTGCTTGCAGGGGTAATCAAAGCTGTCTTATATTGAGGTCTTAATGGTGGATGCTGAAATTCGGAGAATGCTTTTTCTGCTTCAGCTCAAGTGGGAAAACTTTTATGCAATATTCCCTTCTTTCCAGTGATGTGTATTGCTGCTTGATGCCATTCTTCATAAAGACCTGCCATGGGGCCATTATATATTACATGTACTTTGGAATCTCTGTCATGGTGTTTGGGTATAGGTGTAGTTTTGGTAGGTAAGGCTGATTGGACTGGTTTAGTTGGTGGTGAAAGAGTAGTTGGTTCTGGTGTAGATGTAGTAGCTGAATCTTGCTCTTGTTCTTCAAGAAGTGCAATAGTGGTTTCAAGGCGGTTTATTTCTTTGGTGACTAACCCCGTTTTTTGTTGTAATTCTAATAATTCAGTCTTCTTTACTACTAAGGTATCCTTGAGTTGTTTAATAGCTACTTCCATTCTCGTGTCAAAATATCTGCAAGAAATTTGTTAGCAGACTTTATATATTGTACTTGAAATGTAAATTGCAATAATTATAATTGCCATCGTATAAGACGACCTTGATTATAATTGATCTTATATTATATCTTATGAATCCACATAAATATTTTGAATCCGTTTGAATTGCAAATTCAACCGGTAAAAGATCAACACGCCACTTTCTCAATGTCTTGAGACAAGCGAGTGTTTCTTTTCATGAACTGGATACTTCATTTCTGTTTGATTTAAAGTGCCATTGATATATTTGCATAATAAATATTTCTTTTGATTGGGTGGTTTTGCCAAAAGGCAACCTGCCCATGTATCCATACTTGCATCAATCTGTACTAGTAGGTGATCATTTGAGTGATAAAGATAAAGAGACGGGAGATTTTTACATAGTTCCTTAAGTTTACAAACAGCTAGAGTATCTTTCGAAGTCCATTGCCATTGTTGTGTAGTACTACATTTCTTTTGTAAACATCGTCTTTCTTTAGCTAAATTTTTTTAAAAAACCTTGATCGGATATGTAATTTAATAAACCTAAAAATTGTTGTACTTCAGTTCTATTAGTTAATTTGTCTGGAAATGAATATAATTTAGTTAGTATATTAGGTTGTAATTTTAAATATCCTTGATGAAATTCAATACCTAAATATTCAATAGTTTGTAGGGCTATTTTTGCCTTTTTCTTACTTAAAATGAGACCTTTGTCTTTACATCTTTGTAAAACTATTTAAACCTTTTTATAATGATCAATTTTATCTTGATTAGAGTAGATAATAATGTCATCGATATAAACAAAAGTAAATTCTTCTAAACCTTCTAAATTCTTATCCATAAATCTTTGATAAATACTAGGGGCTTGTTTTAATCCAAATGATAGTACATTCCATTGGTAATGTTTCTGCGGTGGACAACTAAATGCCGTTAGTTCTTTAGTATTGTCATGTAGTCGAAGTTGCCAATATCCAGATTTTGCATCTAATGTTGTAAACCAAAGATGTCCTTTAAGTTTATTAATAATCAAATCTTTTCTAGGTAGTTTATATGCATCACCTATTGTGGCTTCATTTATTTTTTTATAATTAATAACCATTCTTCTTTTTCCTCGCTTTTGTTCAGCAGAGTTGTTTACGTAAAATGCTGGGGCTGAATGTTACTTTTGCTTGGACTTATAATTCCTTTTGCTAAGAGTTCGTTGCATTCTAAAGTAAATTCTTTAACATCTTGTTGTGTATAAGGTATATTGTTTGGTATGTTTATCTCTTGAGAGGGATTTTTTAATTGGATTTCTATTAACTCATTATTCGATTTTTAAGAGGATCTAAGGGGTTCTCACTACATACAGAATCTAATAATGCTTTTATTTCGGACTGAAGAGAAGTATTGTTTAGTAAATAGAATTGTAATTTATTTATTTTATCACTAATAACTCTCAACTGTTAATAATAAGCTAAATGATAAATTGGAATCTTAATAATAACAGAACGTTGGTTAATAGATTTTATAAAAGGTGTTTTAAGTGTAATATAGTGTAAATATTGACAAAAATGATTGTATAATCTTAAAAAGTTATTTCCTATGATAAAAGGTAATCCAGATTCATGTTGGTAAATAGAGGGTACAGAAAACGTGTATCCTTCAATTAGTATATGTGTATAATAACTAGCATACCAAAGAAATCTAAAGCTTCCATCAGCTATTCTTATTTGTAAAGGTTTGTCTAATTTTTTCCAAGGGACTGATAATCGTTTGGATGCAATACAAATGGTTGCATCTGTATCTACATAAGCATTAACCTTAATCTTTTGAATCACTGCTTGAATAAAAGTTGCGTTGGGATTCAATTGTTGATTCTGAGCTGCTTTCAATGTCAGATTCATTGTCAGTTTCATAAAAGTAAAGAGATGAAATGGTGGAGTTTAAACTATATTCAGATTCAACTGGTTCTAATTGATTTTCTAATGCTGAAAATAAGATATTAACATTATCCTTAAATTGTTTTCCTTGTCTTTTATCTTGTTTTTTAGGGCACTGATTCGCATAATGTCCTTCTTTACACAACCAACATCGGCAATTTTTCTTTTTAGTGGGACAATGTTTTTGTTTTGATTTAAATTGTCGATATCTATTTCTTCTAAAATACTTACGATAAGGTTGTTTAAAGGGTCTAAAAGGTTTTCTAAAGTAATTAGAAGGGCACTTCTTCCATCGATAACGTCTTTGAAATGGTTTAGATTTTCTATAATAGGTTTTACTTTTCTTTCAATTTTTTCTTTCACATCTATATTGTTGTGGTACTTCGGCATCTTGGGAACAACACATTTGTATAGTTTGATGTTTTAAAGTTTTTCATAATCTAGATTGTAAACATTGCTTAGTTAAGATTTCTCGGGTAACTAATATCGCACCTCCTAAATTATGAGCAATAGTATGATTATCTATTCTTTCTTGAAATGCTTCTTGTATTTTTAGATTTAGAGGATATGGCAGTTTTTGAATAAAAATTTGAGTATACATTTCTTGTTCCAGTCTACTTAATTGATAGTAATATTTTCTAAATTTGCACATATATTTATCTAAATAACACATGTCACAAATACTCATATTATTTAAATGATGTAATGCTCGTCTTCTATTGGCTACTGTATTTTCTAATTTGTATAGAATAACATCTTTGCCAATGAATTCCTTATATATTTCATCAATTATGATTTCAAACGTATCAACATCAGTGATAGCATTTTGATAGTGAGGAGTAGCCTTTAATGCTTGTTCATTTTCGTGTAAAAAATCATTAACTATGCCTGATGTTTTGTAAGTCACAAAATTCCATACTGATTCTTTATATTGAGGTATGTCTTGTGGAATATTACCAAAGGGTTTTTCTACGTCTAATAATAATTGAATTCTATTAGACCATTCTTGAATAAGCTCTTCTGGGTTAATAACACAATCTAAATTTAATATACCATCTGATCCTAAAGTAATATATTTTGGTGTATATTCGGTTGGATATCGTTTTATTTTATTTCCTTTATAGTAGTAGCCTTGCTTATTTAAAAATTCGGTTTTCTTATTATCTCCTATTATTTTATCTTTTAATTTTAATTCTCTTGTTTTACTACTTTCAGGTTTATCCTTATCTCTCATAACTATATCCTTATTGTCGTCTTGCATTTGTACGTCTTGATCTGATTCCCATCCATAAATAATTTGTTCGTTTTCTTCTTTTTTACTAATTGTAGTATGAATTTTTTTGTGAGAATTGAGTGTTAATTTTTGTACTAAAGAAGTTAATTCGGCTAAATGTTGTTGAACATTTCTTTCTACATTTTCTAAAGATTCTTGTTTATCTAATTCTAAAAATTCTGTTATCTCACTCATTATTGTGATTAATACGTTGGAGATGTATTTGATGAAGATTTATGTAGAATTCTAGTTCACTATTAAATAATTGTAAACTATCTGTTACCAATTCTAAATGTAATCTAAGTTCTTCCCAAAGTTCATAATTATAATTACCTTCATTGTGTAGTACATAATCAATGAGGAGTTCTACTGCTTCTTGATTTAATTGTTGATATCTGAGAACTAGACTTTGAGTGCTTTGAATATATTGAATAAGGGTGGTACATATAGGACATAAATTATTAGCCATAATGTCTTACTAATTGATGGAATCGATATAGATAATTATAATAAGTTAATTTTCTTTGAACATAGAGATAAATTTGAAAGACTGCTTTTAGTTCATATCGTAATTCTTCTAATCTTATATCAGATTCTTCATTTGTATTAGTCCAATCTTGAGACTCTACATAAGTTACTAATTCATCAGTTGCTTCTTCGGTTTCTCTACGAAATTGTGTTAGTTCCCCTTCCAAACTATTTTTTGCTTGAAGTAATAAAAAACAAAGAGAACAATTATTATTATTATGATTGTTTATCTCGGTTATGGCCGTTTCCATGCTTTAGTAGTGATGACTAGTTCTGATACCACTTTGCTACTGAAAACACGTGTTGACAGTAGGGCGTTATCAAACCTTTTATACTTTGTACATAAGATGAAAGGGTCGTAGGCTGATTTTGAATATATCTAATTGTCTTTGATTATAATTGATTGATGGTTGGGTTATTTTGATTGGAGATTGTTTTTCATGTTCTTGAAGAGATCTAGGGATAGAAAAAGAGTTTGATCGATTTAATATTGAAAAAGATGAGGACGGTAAGTGGGAAAATGAATTTCGTCTATGGATTAACTTTGGTTGAGATATTATAGGATACTGAATAGCTGGTAAGGGTGTTAGTTTTTGTTGAAATTTGGTTCCTACTTTGGCAACCTCTGTAAATAATTGATCTAAATAGATTTGTTCAGTATTTTTAAATTCAATACTATGATGAGAATTTGTTAGGGCATAACTAATTTGATAAGTAATTGAAAATGGATATTATCCTTCAGTCATTAAATCTTCTTTATAAAATTTGTATGCTATAGTAATAGTTCGATCTAATTCTTGCGATATAAGGGGAATTCCTAATTTCAATCTAGTGTTAAATTTAATTTTTCCATATGCTAAATTTCCATTCATTATTCCTAATACTTGATTATTAAGCTCAGTCATTCGTTAGTCTAAAATAGCCATTCTAATGGGTGAATCAATTCCTTCTTGAAAGGTAGATTTTAATAAAATTTGAGTAGTAGAGAGATGGATATATCCTATTTTCGTTCGTTTCTTTTTCGGAATTTGTAAGAGTTGTTTGGTAATTTGTTCTTGATCAATTAAATTAATCCGTAAATGTCCGCTACATTGATATATCCGAACAGGAGTTTCATAAATCATTTTTCCAAAATAAATAATATTTTCTCGAGTAAGGAGATTACGGAAAATGGATTGTTTATGAATATCTTGGCCAGATTTTAGATTTAATTGAGTTTTTGCTATTGATTTACGTTTTTCATTTGCTACTAATGTGTTAACTTGAAAAGTTCCTAAAGCTTCAGTTAATTCTAAAGTTTCTACGTCAAGTACTGTGGAAGTTTTGGAAGTTGTCATTATGGTCTATTATGATAACTAAGATGTCTATCATAGATATTTTCTAAAGTGGTTAATAATTCTGTATAAAGCAGATGTAATTGTCTCAGCATTTCTAATGATTGGTAGTATGGTTGAAGGGCTATACGATTTATATTTTCAAAAAAAGATAATTAATTCTCTCTTAATAATACATAATTTGTGCTTCAAATTTTCCTACTGTATCTTCGGTGATTATTAGTTGTTCTCTAATATGAAAACAGATAGAACAATTGGTTGTGGTTAGGTCGACTGTGCTAGGCCAAGGCCCAGGCCCAGGTCCACACGTCCACGGCCCGTTCGCAGGTGTTAGTCTCCCATACAAACGTAAAGACCTAAACTTAGCATGTATTCCATATATAAGGTACTATTTTGCCATGATATAGGTACGATATTATAACCTTAGTTTTCTCTGTTCTCAGCGACCAAAACCTCCTCAAAAAGACTAACTTGAGCGTCAGAGGGGTCTACCGGCAGTCAAACTCCAGCGTGCCTTAATTGTTTTGCAGATATTCAGCAGCCAGAGTCACACAGAATCATGGATCCGAATAGCAACGTCCAGCCCCAACAGATTCAGGCAGAACCAAATACAAATATTGCCAAAGACCAATGGAGATCAAAGCATCATCTGTGTAAGATATAAATTGGTGATTGTAGGAAATAAATCTCTGGATAAAATGGGATGAATTTGATGATG
Organism: Erythroxylum mucronatum; assembly: GCA_027563825.1. NCBI lineage: Eukaryota > Viridiplantae > Streptophyta > Magnoliopsida > Malpighiales > Erythroxylaceae > Erythroxylum > Erythroxylum mucronatum. The sequence continues at coordinate 30,952,066 of JAOSBP010000005.1, forward strand.
CACACCTATAATGTGATGATGATAACAGTTGATTGATAAAGATTGCATGAATAGTGTAGACGATTGTAACAACAAATCTTCTTTCGAAGAAGAATTGTTTTGAATTAGGTTAAGTATGTAACATCCCACCCTCAATTGGAAGGGTAGAATGGTAAATTGGCATAGGATGGGATTGATTAGGATTGCATAGGACTGCTCATGCATAATAGGACTACTACACAGTAACATTTGTGCACATGAAATGACTGTACATGCATACATGACATTCCCGGTTTTCGTGCCTAATACAATTTTATTGTGATTAACGTGGTTATGGGATTTGAAAAATTATTTTGAGTGCGCCATTGAGTGTTTTATATTTTAAGGGATTTTTAGAAATTTTTCTATATTTTTCTGGAGAAAATTCCCGGACCGGAAAAAAATCGCCAATTGGCGAACCGGTTGCTTTTCGGTAGCAAAAATTGCTACCCAATGGCACTGTACTATTGGGTATATTATTTTGGGATTGAAATTAGGGTCATTGGAGTTGATTGGGTTAATTTTTTTGATCAGGATTAAAGTATGATTACTTTGACTTTTCTTCTTTTGTTTAACTAATCCTACAATGCCACCTATCTCTCATTTAATGCTTCCCTATCCTCTCCCACGGTTTTTGCCTAAAGAAAGAAATGAAAAGTTGTTTATTTGCTTGCTTTTTAAGCATAACCGAAACCTATCTTCTTCCTTTGCTCTCTCCATTGCTTTTTCTCCTTACTTGGTGATTTCTCCTTCTTTCATCAAACCTTCCTCCAAACTACTTCATGCAATCAAGTTATTGTCTTGCCATGATGATGATCTACATGTATGGTGTTAGAAGAAAGTAGAGAAAGTGGAAAGTTGGTGTAGGATTAAAGCATTGAAGGTGGAAAAGCTTTATTAGGTGAGTTTTGAAGTTAAGTTTTAATGATGTTTTAGTTATGAATTTAATGCCATGGTAGTTAGAAGCAATTAATGGGAGTTATAGTGTATTGATTATGCTTATTGATGCATTAATTTAATGAGAATTATTGCTTGAATTGGTGGGTATAAGGCTAGGGTTATGCATGACTTGAACATAGGATGATTGAAGTGTGTTTTAG
>JAOSBP010000005.1:30960269-30972888 GCA_027563825.1 Erythroxylum mucronatum
CGTAAAAGAGTACCTACTGTAAAGAGACCTGAAGAGGCTCAGTGAAAGAATACTTGTAAACGTTTTGGAGATAGTGAGGATTTCTGAAGACTAGACGTAGCCCACGGTTTGGGGTGAACCAGTATAAAATTGCTGAGTCCAACTCTCTTAACTCTCTCTATTAATTACTTGTGTTTTTGATTTCTCATTTGCAAAAGTTATAGTAAATCTGAATTAAACAAGTGTTGTTAAAATGAAGGGTAAAACAAAAAAGTTTACACAATTCAACCCCCCTTTTTGTGTGTTGATTATCATTGTACTAACGTGTGATTAACTTCAATGAAAAGGATTGTGTAAACGCGTCTCCTAATAAAGCTAGTGTTGTAATAAAAAAAAGGATAAGATCATTAGCCAAAAGGAGATTGGAAAAGCCAAATTAAGGATTCAGAAATTATAAACCTGATTGAGGAATTGAAAACGGATCCAACTTTCGAGGAAATGATATTTGTGATTGGATTAAGAAGTAGGTGTAATACCTAATAAAGAGACTGTTAGAGACAACACAAGAAACAAGAGAAGCCGTATGTTCGAGTAAGAATTCATCGAAAGAGCAATTAATGGTTAAGGATATAGAACCGAGCGATTACAGGTTTAAGCTACTAATAGTCTTGACTATTGGAGATTGGAGTTCAAAGGAACACGAGATTAATGTATCGTTTAAATAAACAGTAAGTATAATAATCGGTATATTGGAGATACTACGGGAATATAGTATAAGGCCTTATAAGACAAAAAGGCGTCGTCGCCCCTATATTGGAATGAAGAAGACCCAAAAATAATCGGTTGATGGCTAGAAACTATTCGAGATACTAGTGAAAAGCAAAAGGAATCTGTATTAGGGTTTAAACGATCCAAGATAATGATGAATGACTTAAATGGACCAACACTAAGGTTATAGAATATCATGGGATAGACATAAGAGTTAAATGGTAACACTAATGAGAAGTGAAACAGATAACTTATCTTTGAGAGTATCACCTTTACCGTGGTACACTTAGATAGCTATACACTTGTACATAAGGGAAAGTGTTATATGGATATGGTTAGGAAGCATTGGTATGATCCAATGTTTGTATTGTTGAGAGTGGAAATGAAAATGTGAGTAATTGGAAGCTCATCAAGGAAATAAGGAAAAAAAAAGGTGGCATCTAAACAAGAGCTTAAGAGTCTTATGAAATTTATCAAATGTGGTCTTATGGAAGAAAACATTGAGTGGTAAGGTGAGATAGAGAACGGAGGAATATATGAGATAATACTGCCCCCACCTTATTTTTTCATCAAACATTAATTTCGAGGACGAAATTTTTTATTAGGAGGGGGGAGTTGTAACATCCCACCCCCCGATGGGAAGGATAGAATAGTAATTTGAAAAGGTCTAGGAGTGCTTAGATTGTTTTGAAAGATTCATGCATATTCTTGCATGTGAATAGTAAAATTGCACATGAAAACAACTGTACATGCATTCATGACATTTCTCAGTATATGTGCTTAAATGTAAATTTTTGTGAAAAAATGTGGTTTTTGTGCTTGAAAAATTTATTGGAGTGGATTGTTCTATGTTTTATATTTTTGGAAAAAATTTAGGATTTTTTTTGGAATTTTTTGGGAAAAATTTTCGAACCGAAAAAATCGTCAAGTGACGGACCAATTGGTTTCCGGTACTGGAAATTCCTGCCCAATGGCACTGAATATTGAAGTACATGATTTTGGGATTGTAATTAGAGCCATTGGATGGATTAAAGATTAAAGTCTCGTAGGGTTTCTTAATAAGTGATATTAAATGTTTTTGTATTTTTTCTTATCACTTATCAAAATGACAAGAGGCATCCATTTATAAGGCCCTTCTCTTAAATTAAATACCATTTCATGGTCTTTAAGTGACATTCACGAAGCTTCTTTGGTAAAAAGGGTGTTAGTGATTTTTTTATGGCTTTTCTCTCCATCTACGTAAGTTCCTCCTCCCTCCCTTCTTCTTGATTTGGTTAGTTCATCTCTTCTAGCTTCTCCTCTCATGCTTGCTCTTCTCTTCTCCTTTTAAAAACAAAAATAAAATTTTCAACCTAAGCCATGAAGTGATTATGTCGTGTAAGTGAAGAGAGATAGAGAAATTGGAGTAGTTTGAAGAGTGAAGTTTTGGAGGTTTGTTAGGTGAGAATTGAATTATATGTTCTTTAATTAGTAGTTAGATGCATTAATTATGATTTATTGTGCATCAATTTCATGAAGCTTGTGGTTTGATTGTGTGGGTATAGTTTCATGTTAGTGTGAGGATGAATGATCTAAAATGGTTTAGATTGGTTTTGGAATACTAGATGAATGGAAATTTAAGGAAAGACAATTGTGTGAGTGTTGCCATTTTTTTAGCCAAGGTTATTAAGTGAAGGTCTTGATGACATATTGATTGGTTTCTTGTGTAATTGGGATGTTTAGTGGTTTGGAAAAAGTATGGAAGTGATAGAACTTAGTTTAGGTATAAAAACTGGAAAGTTAAATTTGTATAGATTCCAATGTTTTCATCATAACTCTTTATATGGTTGAGCAATTGAGGTGATTGTTGGCTTGAATTAAAATTGAAACATTTGGCTACATTTTATGTGAAGAAAGTGATGCTAAATTGTGCCTTGAAAGGGTTTGAATTTGGTCTTGAAAGTGAGTTATCGGTGTTGTATGAATAGTAACTGAGAAAGGGGACTTGAAACTTTGATGCATTTTTCTAGATGGATTTAGGTTGAATTTGTGAAATTGGTCTTAATGAAAGTTGAAGATTTTCTTGTTACCTTTCTATTGCCACTAAGTATGCAATTTTTTGATGTCTAGGTTGAGAATTATAACCTGTTGATTTTTGGATGTTAAGATGCTTGGTGCTGGAAATGTGTTAGAGGTAGGTTTTGTGGTGATTGTCCATTGAAACTAAATTCTGGACTATTGTGATTCTAATTAGCTCAAGTGGTCTTATGGAAAGTTGTAGAGGAAAGAATTAGCTTTAAAATGATATATATATTATGTTAATTCTGGATGTAGGGATTGGAAGTTATGAATTTGTAAAGTTTGGATTTGGTTTAGGCAATATGCTGATTGCACAAGGTGAAACAGGGCAGAACTTTTAAGTGAGTTGTTGACCCATTTAGCAATTGAATTTGGTTCCATCTTGTTCATGAAAGTTGTAGAACATGCTTTTATCTTCCTTTTGACATAAAGCTTGTAATTTTTAGCTAAGGGAATGGGAAGTTATGCTCTTTTGGAGAATGCTGTACTGTTTTAGAACATTTTGATTAGGCAATAACTTTGATTGCGTTTTTGACATCTTTAGAGGTGGAATTAGTTTTGGTGTCCTTCGTAAAACTTGTAGAGCTCTCTTTTATCTTGAAATTGATACCAAGTTTGTCCAAATTGAAGTTCGGAGTAAGGAGTTATGACCTGGGCAAGTTGGGATGTCGGAAAAAGAAAGAATCCAGTCAAGCACTGTAGTCGACCTAGTCGACCACAATCATGTCCTAGTCGACTAGGACGTGTATTTTTCCTGAACTGACATCCCAACTTGCTTATAACTTTTTCGTCCGACATCCGATTGACCTGATTCTCGAGGCATCGGATTCGTGAAATATTGAATTTCATTTCTATATGAAATTGGATATTTTTCGTGGTAAAATTGACGTGGATTGGCTAGGCCAAAGTAAGAGGACCGGATAATTATTTTTCTAGTCCTTGTTTTATTAATTTTTGGACTTATAGGGATTCGAATTTAGTGATTTTGATGTCGTTAGATTTCTAATTTTTAGACGGAATTTTTGTGATAGAAATTTTTAGATTAGTGCCGGGAATGTCACGAACATGCATTATACACATTTTAATCACTACATGTGCATTATTAAATATTTCTAATTGTACATTTGGTAATGTTGATATATTTTGACCGTTATAGAGGCACATTTGGAGCGTCGATCCACCGACGTTGCTAAGACTTCCAGGCATTAGCTCGGAAGTTATAGGTGAGTAGCCTAGATGGTTTTCTCAATTTTTATATGTTTATTATGGTGAATAATGGCGGGTTTTGTGATTTATTATGACCGCAGATTCCGAACAGCAGGTCCGACGTATTGGGAGCTATGACATAGAAGTGTTATCTGTTTGCGAATATGTGAAATTACTTACTTCTATGTGATAAACTGTGCTACGTGATTTGATTGTGACATATGGATTAATGGTGATACATTTACTGCCTAATTGGGACATATGCATTTCATACATAAATGCATGCTCAGATAATGACAGTTGTGACCGGAGCAGCCACCGAGAGCTAAAAGCTCACCGTATTGGGCCTCGAGCGCACACTGATTTAGAGCCACAGGCTCACCGATTTAATGCGCCCATATTGGGACAGTTCAGGCGCTCGGTCACAACACCGTAATAAAATAGAAAAGTGTCACATACACATTTCATATGCATTTGACTGAGCAATTTGATTGGGTGAAAGGCGAGAATGCCTTATACATTTGGATTTGCTTGAATATAATCATGTAGTACTTCTGAATATGTTATTGTGAAATAATCTGTGAATTGTTTGTATGCTGCATGAATTGAGTGAACCATCGATGATGGTTCCTCACTGAGTTCGCAAACTCACCCAAAATTGCAACTTATTTTTCAGGATGAAGAGTAGACCCCTAGCTCCAGAGGGACTATTCCAACCGCATAGATCATTTTGGCAAGAGAGGTTATGACTCACAGGTCGGTCAGCTGAGATTTTTGGATGACCTAGTTAGGACTGATGTGTTGTTTCTTGTTGTATAGCAGTTTGTACTAGGTTTTTGGAAACTATGGACAAATGGCACAGAATGACAGTTATGTAAATTACTTTTTTTGATGAAATGAAATGGAAAAAGTTTTGGTTTTAAAAAGTTGTAATTTTATATTGATGTATATTATTACGATGCCATGTGGAATATAGTGGTGTTTGTTCGTAGTTCTTTCTTGTCGTAGGATATGTACCGGAATGACCTGCGGGCGTTCCGTTGTGTACCCTACGGTAAAGGGGCGCTACATTGTTATTGACTTTATTATTCCTAATAATGTAATTATTCTTCTAATGTTTAATTATTATTATTAATTTTTCTGACTGGGGTATATATACTTATTATTATAAATCTTAAACATTTTTTACAAACGGTTTATTAATTATTATTCCTAGACATTATTATTTTTGATATAATTATTAAGTGTATATATTAATTTATTTGTTGGCCACTTGCTGGCCATTTAAGTGTATATATTAATCGTGAGAATGGCCATTTGCTGGCCAACCTTAATAATATTATTATCAGATTTTAATAATTTTAATAATTGAATAATATTATATAATAATAAATTAATAATATTATAGCAATAATAATAATAATAATATAATAGTATTATAACAATTTAATGATATTATAACAATAATATTATTGTTAATAATATTGTAACTAAGTAGTAGTAGTAGTAGTAGTAGTAGTAGTAGTAGTACTAATAATAATAATAATAATAATAATGTGCTTTAATAATAATAATATTACTATTGTTATAATTAATTAATTTGTGGATAATTATTATTAATTTTAACAGTATTATTATCATATTTGATAATAATAATATTATTATTGATATGGTTATTATTATAAATTCATTGATAAATAATTATAAAAGCAAACCGGTTAATAATAATATGAAATGGCAGTTAATAGTATCGGGTTTAATTTAATAATATTTATTTATGAATTTATTATAATAATAATAATAATGAAAATAATAATAGTTATAATTGTGATAGTTTTATGATTATTCTAATATTTTAGTAAATAATGTTATTTGATAATTTATAATATTATTGATTATTATTTTTAATTTAAGTAAATGGACATTTGTTATAATTAATTTATAATAATAATAAACGGCAGCCTCGCGAGGGCGAGCGCTCGCCCTTGCTAAAATGGCCAGCAAATGGCCAATTGCTGGCGAGAATAATAAGGAAAATGGTCATTTCCTGAGTTTTTTTAATTATTAATAAATTCCTTATTGATTATATTATTATTATTATTATTGTTATTGTTATTATTATGGTAGATAAAATTATTGTGATGTGTTATAATTTTGAATTTATTTATTGATGATGATTATTATTAATATTATCATCATTATTATCATCGTTATTATTATTATTATTACTGTTATTATTATTACTGTTTTAATTTATTTCTATTAATAATATAAAATTTCTAGTCATTATTATTATTATTATTGTTGTTGTTGTTGTTGTTGTTGTCATTGTTGTTGTTATTATTTTGATGAAATTTGTTATTATAATTTTTCTTCTTATTATTATGAAATTCTCGGGTAGTATTATTTTAATTGTTTAAAATGGGCTTTAATTATTAATTCTCTACTTACTATTATTCTTATTATTATTAAATTATTTATTTATTAATGGTATTAAATAATATGTTTAAATCTTCAATTATTATTAATTTTGTTATTGATAATAATAAGGAAAAATTATATGCTTATTTATGCTAATTCCTTATAATCAATTTTAATTTATAAATTATTTGAAGAATTATTATTATAAATTATATTATAATAGTTATTAAAAGCGTCTTTATTCTTTAATCATTCTTATAATTTTATTCTTTAATCATTCACATCATACACCTCACACACTCACAGCCCACTCAACGCCCAACAACCACCTTTGTTATTTTATTTTTTCTCCCAATCATAAACCAACAACAACACCTAAAAACCACCCAGCACAAGCACACACGTCTTCCACATTTCATCCTCACCAGATCACGGACATCACAGCCTATTTTTCTTTTGATTTTTTTTCTTCACGCACACTGGTCGCAGCCTCACTTCTCCTCACACACTACACACTCACGCCTAGCCTTCAACACATTATCTTCTTTTTATTTGCTTTTTCCAGCAACTCACGCAGCCTCCAACGCCCAGCAACCTCCTCCCTTTGCGCCACCTGCTGCCTCTATTTCCTTTTAAAACCCCTGCGGCTTTGTGATATATTTTATGTCTCCAAGCTACTCACATTGTCTCCTTGTACAACACACCATGCACCCACGCAGAAACACAGCAGTTGCCTCAATCAACTTCAAAGTTCCTCTCCTAATTCATGGTGTATACCAACACACACCAACACACTTCAGGCCACTCAACTCTCCAACAACAGCACAGCTCCCCCTGCACTCCACAGACACACCAACACACATCACACACCTCACACACTCATGGCTCCTTCAACGGCCAACAGCCACCTGCACTTCACACACGCAAATAACACAAAACATCCACACACGACACAACACTCAACAAAAACGTCTCCCCTCTAATTCTGGCTTGTGATATATTTATTTATCTCCCTACTCACACACCCAACACAAGCACACACTCTCGTCTTTACTGTAAAGCACAACAACACCCCACATTAATCATTTCACTCTCCTTACCTCCACTTAAACCACTCACATGCAACAACCCCCACAAGCTTACTGCCTCCTTTACGTTCAAAGCCCCCACACTGCCTAGTCCATAATGTTTTTATTCCTCTTTTCACGTAGCACAACCAATGCACCTAACAATCCAATCATACTCTTGGTCCACCCCCCATACAACCTACAAGCCACTTCCTTTTGTGTCCTTTATAAACTGATGTGACAATTTAAACTCTTGCAATCCTCTCATGTTCATGGTGTCATTTGTGCCATGCTACTACTCATTTTTGTGTCTCAACATTGTCGTTTTTGGCCATCTGATGCTTGCATTTGTGGTTCTCTTTTTCAGCTCTTTTAATGCTTTTTGAATTTTAATTTAATCAAATACCCTACAACAAAAAATTACATATAATATAGCATCAATTGTCTAAAAATTAATTTATCACAGTTAAACCAAAATACGATAATTTTTGCCCCTATAATACAAATGAAATGTAAAGCACAATAATTCAAATAATAATGAAATAAAGCTATACAGACCAATTTTAGTGACAAAAACTCATCCAAAAGATATAAAAATGTATTAGAATAAATGAGTTTGTTAAGGACAGAAGGCAGATGAAGAGAAGAGGGCCGGTTGAGCTTCAATAGCAAAGTTTTGGTGAAAATGGGAGGGAGGGAAAAGCTTTCGCGTTTGTTAAAACGAACGCGAGCAAAACGACGTCGTCTTAGGGACAATGTCGTCCCTTTTATTTTTTTAATCTGTTTACCTTTTTTTGACAAACAAAACTATGGTCGCCAATGGTAGACAATTCGCTACCAATTATACACAACGTCGCCAAAACCCAAGCATTTTCTTTACATTCTTAATTTTCTTAATTGATTAATATATATAAGATAATCCTATTACAAATAACAAAATGAAAAAATTGTCTTCTGCCGTTATATATGCAATTGTTCTTGATTTGCTTTATTTTTTTAAGTAAATCAGTAAATTTTATACAAATAGAAAATGTTATGTACTCCACTAGAGATTTCCTATTTTCTGAAGGAAATCTCTTATCAACAAAAAGATATAAGGTAGTGTAAAATATTAGTAAACCTAGAAGAAGATAAACAGCTCTACCATTAACACTCCTCCCCTATTTCCTACCATGACACCTTAAAAAGGTTGCCCTTTTCCCCGGTAGCCTAAAACCAATCACAAGCATTCCAGTAGCACAACATTTTGACACTCAGATACATAACCCAAGTAACAAACCGGAAACTAGATTTGGTAAAGAAGATGGAATGTTCAACATACATAGAAAGAACTTAAAAAACTGATCTTGTATCTCTTTATGACTGACAATCCTTCTCCCATTACCCACTTCTATAGTATGGATGTTGTCTCTGTTTCTGTTAGCAATGAGAGAGTTATGGAAAAATTTTGTGTTCCTATCCCCTTCCTTTGACCATTTAATCCTGGAAGCTTGTTTAAAGAAAGACTCTTGAACTTCTAAGGCTCTAATTAATTCATTAATGGCCTCCGATTCCTTATTACGCAAGACAGTAGACTTTGGTAAAAGTCTCAATTGATCTTGAATTATATTAAGATTTTCTTGACAATTCTTAACTCTAACATTCACATCTCCAATCCGTCCAGAATTAAGCGCTTTGAGGGCTTGTTTGACCAGCTTGAGTTTAGACAGAACACAAAATATAGGGGCACCCTGAATTTGAGAGGACCAAGCTTCCTCAACTGATTGGAAATAATTTGGCTGAAAGGAAAGAAAATTGGAGAACGTAAATGGAGAAGCTCTTTTTTGAATGGGTGATAAAAATCTAACTTCTACTGGAGAATGATCTGAAATGTTTGGGCAATGTATAACACTATATGATCTAGGGGAACTAGAGCTCCATGTCGAATTAATGAGAGTTCTATCTAACTTCCTGGCAATATAGAAATCTCCACTTTGTTTGTTGTTTCAAGTAAAACATGGACCACTGGAATTAAGACCATACAGTGCATTTCCTTCAACACATTGCCTAAAGTCTCTCATTCCTTGTAGAGCTGAGTGACTTATAGGATCTGCCTCATGTGGAAATAAAATAACATTAAAGTCACCTGCAATAATCTAAGGTAGATTTGACATCGAAAGGTTAAGATTTGACAGATCTGTCCAAGGTTCTTCCTATGGTTAAGGTTGTTAGAGCCATAGACACAAGTCACAAGGAAGGCGGGCACTGGTCTTGGGAGTCAGCTCTAAATGAATCAACTGATCATTAGAACTTAGGATGGTGCACAGATAACTATCAGGATTCCATGCTACCACTATTCTAGCATTAGAAGCATAATCTAAATTGTTGTAAGAAGGCCACCTAGGAAACATGGAGGAGCATACATTATTCAAATAAGAAGGAGACCTAATCCTAGATTCAAGCAAACACACAAAAGACACAGACAATCTCTTAATACCAACATGTACTGCTAATTGTTTTTTGGCATTATTTAGACCCCTAACATTCAAAAAAACTAAATCCATAACCTAACAACCATAAACAACTCCTACTTTTGCTTTCTCCTAAGTTTCCTACCTTTTTTCAATGTAAAATCACCCCCCAACATTACCAGGACTATCAGGAACTAATTCAGAAATAGGAGAGGAAGGAGTTGTACCTACTTGACTTATGGTAGGAACCTTCAGATCCGCAAGGTTTCCATTTGAATCATCTTGGTCCATTTGGTCCCTACACTATGGAGTGGGACTACCTGCAGTACTTGAAAATTGTTCCACTAGTTGATTCATCCCCTTAATATGTTCCATCAGGAGAGGTCCTAAGCCTTTATATTGGTCTTCAGTGTCAGAGGTTCTAATCTCCTTTTCCTTTTGGATATACTTATATGAGGTTAATTCCAACTCCACTCTTTGCTTCTCTTGATTGGTTGTTATCGCCTCCTTACCTTTCTCCAACTTATAATGTTCTCCATTTTTGAATACTCTACCTGTCGGTGCCCATTCCCTTTTCTGTGCACTCTGATCAAGCCTCCATTTGTATTCTATCCTGATTTCCTTAAAAGTTCTTTCCCCATCCTCATTATATGTAGCAAGTTGAAAAGAGGTAGATGTTTTGATTTAGGGTTCGATTTGGGTTGTCATTGGTGGATTTATGTTGTGTCGGCGTTTCATGGGTAGGTAAAAGACAAAGAGGGGATCGGGGTTGGGTAAGAGAAGAGGATAAAGCCATGGAGAGGGATCTCACCCACCTATAATCTCAAAAGTTCTAGACGATCTCTTACCCTATCGCACGCTCTCATCACTCTTATTATTATAATTTGGTAGATAAACAAAATAAAATTGGAATTTTTTTTAAAATTAATATCTTCTTTTTGTTATTAGTTGAATTAATAAGGAGTGCAAATGAAATAATAAGGAATGCAAACAATTTTACCAAATTCATCACTAACATGACAACATATACCCTTTAGCCCTTAATCTACCATTAACCTTATTATTTGTAGAAAAAGATACATTTAGTTTAAATACTCGAGGGTTTTTGTGAAGGATTACGCTTAGTCACAGAAGACCATTTTCGCGACCAACCACCACACTTAGTCGCAAGTGGTAGACAATTTGCTAACAAATTTCCACATCGTCGCCAAAATCGAAGCAATCACTTTAGTTTCTTAATTTTCTTAATTGATTAATATATATGAGATATTCCTAATACATTATACAAAATGAAAATTTTATTTTCTCACTTATATATGCAATTGTTCTTCATTTGCTTAATTTTTGGGAATGACTAATCTTTAATTTTAATTTGGTAGACAAACAAAATTAAATTGGAAACTTATATATGCAATTGTTCTTCATTTGCTAAATTTTTGGGAATGACTAATTTTTAATTTTAATTTGGTAGATAAACAAAATTAAATTGGAAACTTTTTTAAATTTAATATCTTATTTTTGTTATTAGTTAAATTAATAGGAAATGCAAACCACATTTCATTATTACCAATTAATCAATGTTTAGTGAACATTACAACATCATTCTTGTTCCCTTCATCTACCATTAATCTTATTAGTCGAACCATGTATTGGTCGCTACATCTGACGTTTATCGACCAAATACAATAGATCGTAGCAAATTAATTAATAGTACTTCCAAAAAACTACAGTAAACAAGAAACGACAACGTTTACCTAAATAAGAAAAATGATGTTGTTTTGTATTAGGTTTTCAATCACAAGCACAATAAAAAGGTTCCTCCATTCTCGTTCAAGCCATCCACATTTCTCAAAATCCTCCATCCTGCAAACCACTGTCTCCTTTCTTCTGTTTGGGTTTTGTATTGTGGTCGTCACCGTCGAAGAACCATCATCAACTGAATCAGTATTGTCCTTTTGTTCTATTTTCATTAACGAAGTTATGCTAAGTTTAACTTATACCTTTAGTTGTTTATTGTGAGTTCTTAATTATGCATTTATGTATGGGTTGTGTTTATGGTTGTGTTTCGAAGATGATTTATTGTATGTCTTTATTATTTGTATATGGGTTGGCTTCTTCCCAATAACCTTTAACGCTTCCCTCATCAAAGCTTCGTAACTATTTGATGAAAGGTCTTCAAGAGAATTTTACTTTTATTCATTTCCATTAATAGTAATATTGCCTAATATAGATAATACTATATTTCTGTACATCAAGAACATAGTCATGTCTATTATACTTTAAATTCTAAATTTTGCATATGATACAAATTACACAATAGATTTTTGAAATTTTAGTGAGGGTAACTTTCATATCATTAGGCACATTGAAGATGTATAAATACTAAACAGGATTACTTTCACTTATCATCGAAATTGGAGTTGAATATATCATCATTTTGTTTTAAATCGAGATTTGCAAAATATACCTCTTAACATTATTAATCAAGGAATGCTGGCATGGAGACTAGTTCCGGATGGTAATAATTAATTCAATTGGGAGAAATGTGGCAAAATTGTTCCTACTGAAGAAATAAACAATGTAGAAAAAATCTCTCCTTCATACACTAATGATCGTTGGCCTCCCGTAGCCAATCTTCTGCTTCAAGGTGTTTAGTATCATCTGAACAAC
>JAOSBP010000005.1:30995711-31008560 GCA_027563825.1 Erythroxylum mucronatum
AACTACCAATTCATTCATTAAATGAATAATTAAAGCTTAAAATAAAAACTTACCTAACTAAGCTTCCAACTCTTCAACCCTTCACTTAATACTCAAATCATAAACTCCCACTCACACCACTCTCACACACGACACTCACCATAAGGAGGCAAAAGGTTTTAAGCTTGTATGGCATGAAAAGAACTAGTTAAGGTTAAAGGAAAGTAGCAATTTAGCCAAAGCCAAAGGAAAAACCCAAAGAAGAAGAAGATGAAGGGAGAGTTTCGGATGATGAGGGAAATAAGCAAAAAAAATTCATCTTTTCATGCTTTCAAGTAGGAAAACCGAGAATGAAGCTAGCCTTAATTGTATTGGTGACTCACCAATACACTTGTCATTGTTAAGAAAAAGACAGAAGGAAAAGACAAAACATTTAATAAGATTAAGCCCTAATGAAATGAATCTTTGACACATTCAATTCCAATGGCTCCAATATCATTCCCAAAATAATGTACCCAATATTTTAGTGCCATTGGACAGAAATTTTCGATACCGAAAATCAACCGGTTCGCCACTTGGAGATTTTTCCCGGTCCGGAAAGTTTTCCCGAAAAAGTCCCGAAAATTTTCTAAAATTTCCTTAAAATATAAAACACACAAAACTCACTCCAAATTAATTTTTTTAAACACAAATACCACATTATTCACAACAGAATTTCATTTAGGCCCAAATACCAGGAAATGTCATGAATGCATGTACAGTTATTTTTCATGTGCAACATTTCACTGTTCACAAATTAAGAATATGTATGCAAATGTCCAATCAGTCCTAATCTCGCTTACCCTTTTTTCGAATTACTATTCTACCCTTCCCGTCGGGGTGGGATGTTACAGTTTCACCATTTCTTAGCCATCTTTTTTACTCTAGAAAAAGCTAACTTCTTATGCAGTGTAAGATCATTCGCCATACAATGACTCTTCTCCACTCTTAGTAAGTTTTTTTATGACTCCTTATAACATCCTCTGTTATAAGTCTTAAAATTCAATAATAGAAAGATGACATAATTCTCTTTTATGGGAATTTTAGTGTACTTAATTTACAATTACTCAAGTTTTAGCATTTTCTTAAAAGCATTTTCTTAAGTGTACTTGGGATAATGAATTACAAAATATTAAACCTTGTTAATTTTTTTCACTTTAGTTCTCTTCTTTTTTAAATTTTCAATTAAGTTTTTAAATTTTTAAAAGGTGTTTACGTTAATATTTGCTAAAGTGGTTGATGGAGCACATACATACAGAAATTTAGAGGGGCTATATAACATCTTCCTCCACCATATGATTTTTTAGCGTCAAACAAGTGGCTACATTGTGAATATATAACCACCAATATATTTCACAAAAGGCTTAAAAACTATGTTGACAAAGATGAATGGCCACGTAGCCCCTCTAAATGTTAGTATTCATATGCTTTGTCAGCCACATAAGAAAAATATTAATAGAGGCAACATTTAAAATGAGTTTTTTTAATTTTCAAAGTTTAGACACTTAAGTGAAACTTTAAAAGGTTGAATACTAAAATGAATAAATCTTTAAAAATTTGATAGTTTTTAGTTTATTATCCCTTAAAATTTTAGTAAAGTTAGAGGAAAATTCTATTAATTACTAATGGTTAAATGATAAACCCTAAGTTTAAATAACATAACTGGTCAAGTATTAGTTAGCCTTAACCAATGTTTGGCACTCAGATTTTGTAAAGATGATATGTAAATATGACATGTTGATGAGGGAACAATGCAAAGACTTACAAGTAGGCAAGCAATGTCGATGAAAGCTTGAGAGTAGGTAAGTGTTAATAGACATTGATAGTTTGAAGGTGTGTGAAGGCATTTTACTTTGACAAGGACGTTACAAAGTATGACAATCTACAAGGTTTATTACATAGTGGTTAAGATTTTTGCTAACTTAAGTCATGGAACAATGTGACTAAACCATGGACATACTTGGATGGGCCATATACATAGATGGCTTAGGGTGGCTAACCAAAGGCTTATCAAGGAACCTGTTAGTTTAAAAGGCTATGATGTGTCAACACATAGTAATCTACAAAGTGGGGACACCTCTTTAAATGGTGGGATAGTAGTCGTTTAGCCTAGCAATGGAGTGGGTATATTTTAAGACCTTATTTTACAAGTGTTAATTAGAGTTAGTGACAGAAGGCATAACTCCTTACTAATTTTATGTAAAAAATGGAAGAAGTGATAACTCCTAAATAACTTGGTGTGTTAGTGGAGAAAGTGAGTAGGTTAGCTTACTTGGTACTTAAGTCCTTATAAACTTATATGGAAGCACCCTTTGTAGTTTATTTATAAAGCATTGAGTACATTTAATTATTTGTAAGAGAGGTTTGATATCTTTAATAGAAAGTTCTTGTTAAGACTTTTAAGTAGGAGGGTCTTAAGTGATTGTATTGTAGAGTTCTTTGAGGAGGATTGGGATGGCTAAATAAAGGCTCATTAAGGCACTTTCTAGTTTAAAAGGCAATGGTGTGGTGATATATGGTAAGAATATGAAATAGTGGACAAAGAAAGTGAGAGCCTTAACTTACAAAGTGAGAACACTTTTTAAGTAGTGGAGAAGTAGTCGGATAATATAACAACAAAGTAGGCATATTCTAAGATCTTCTTTTCCATGTGCTAATTAGAGTTAGTGACAAAAAAAGCATAACTCTCCACTAACTTGGTTGAGTTAGTGGAAGAAGTAACAACTTCTCACTAGCTTGGTGAGTTATTGGAGAAAGTGAGTAAGCTTATTTGATTTATAAGTTCTTATAATCCTATAACAAAACATCCTCTGTACTGCCTTTGTACAATATTAAGCACATTTAACCATCTATAAGATAAATTTAATATCTTGAGAGGAAGTCCTTATTAAGAATTTTTTAGTAAGAGAGTTCTTAGTAGTTGTACTATAAAGTTCTTTAAGGAGGAAGTAACTAGAGCCTTTTATCTTGTTTCTTTACAAATAGATCAATAAAAAAATTGACTTTCTTGTATCTCTCTTTGTTTGACTAGAGCCTTTTGTTTTGTTGGAGATATTATAATCATTTGTGTGTTAAGAGTTTGAGTGAAACACTAAAATACGAATGAAATGAGGTGTTTAAAAATAAATAAACTTATTGGTTGACAATTTCAAAGAAAGGTTGAATCAGACTTTGGCAAACAAAAGCTTGACTTGACTGTCATATGATGACTTCAACAGTCTTATTCAATTTCACTATGTATGATTTTTTTTTTGTAATGTATGGTTGTGTACTACTAAACCTCTTTAGATCTCACATTTTAGCGGGACTTTCACTGAGAATTGTTATTGAATTGTTATTGGTTGACAATTTCAAAGAAAGGTTGAATCAGACTTTGGCAAACTAAAGCTTGACTGTCATATGATGACTTCAACAATCTTATTCAATTTCACTATGTATGAATTTTTTTTTGTAATGTATGGTTATGTACTACTAAACCTCTTTAGATCTCACATTTTAACGGGACTTTTTGACAACTAATTATAGCTCAATGAGAAATTCTTATATTATCAGTAAATAATGGATGGTGGAAACAATCTTCCAAAAAGAGTGCTAAACTAGACGTAATAATTTATCCTTTAGCCTTAACAAATAAGGATACAATTCCTTTATTTGGATCAATTTGAAGCTTTGGGGTTGGAACTACAAGAAACAAAAAAAGGAGAACACTTAAAGTATAGTTAAGAGATTGAGAGGAGATGGCTTATAACTTGCCAATGCTTAAATGTGCTGTAACTAAGTATAAATTATGAGTTCAATCAAAGAGCACTTTAGTGTAAATGCGAGAGCCATATATTTTCAATGGTAATTTGGTTAGTAGAGAAAGTGGGTAAGTTATCTTACTTGGTTTATAAGTTCTTATAAGTCTATATAAATTCATCCTTTATAATTTGTTTATACAATATTACGTACATTCAATCAACTCTACAAGAGAGAGCTAAGAGCTTCGAGAGAAAATTCTTGCTGAAAGTTTTGAGAAAGAAGGTCTTAGCTATATTATATAGTATTTTAAGGAAGAAGTGACTCGAGTCCTTCCATTGTTTTTTTGTGAATAGATCAATAAAAAATTAGATTTGTTGTATCTCTCCTATTCACTTCATTTGATTGAATTATGCTAAATACTTGTGTGTGAAGATGGGAGTGAAATACCAAAACATGAGTCATGCAAGAGATTTGAAAAAGGATTCATTAATTGACAATTAAAAAGATTAAGTTTAAATTTGTACAAATTTAAACTTGATTATCACAAAATGTTTTTTTTTCTATTTTACTATAACCAAAAAAAAGTTTTTTGATAATAAATCACCGTATAAGGAATTAATTATATTAACATTTTTTAAATTGTGTGATGTCTATTATCAATGATTATTTTCCAGATCTTTATTTGAAATAGATATAACGATGATTATTTGTATAGTTAGAAATGGATACGCTATTATACATGTTAAAAATAAAATATTCAGTCATGCAATTTTCTTACCAAAATGGAAAATAAAAAAAAGATATTTCACTCTTTCTCTTGTTTTAGTTTAAAAGAATTAAGAATTCGATTTTAAGGAGTCAAAATGCATCAGGGCGTTTAGTTTACCTACGAGAATAGATAAGCAATGAAATAATGGTTTTTTTTAAGAATATAATAGATGAGGAATATAATAGAATATGTATTATTTAATTTAGTTTATTCCTAAGAATTCCTAATAATGATGTAATACTAATGTTTGGTTTGAAACGTAAATTTGAAATGACAAATGAATAACTAACAAAAAGACTAAAATATCCATTAGTCCTCACTAACTACATCATCATCGTCATTATTATAATTATAATTATTATAATTAATGTTCTTCTTCTTCTTCTTCTTCTTCTTCTTCTTCTTATATTTTTAAAGCTAAGTAATTATGTGAAATCCTTAGGGATATTTTTGTCCAACAAATCCTCATTTTTATTTTCAACCTACTTGGAATAGTTAAAGATAAGGAAAAGATGAGTTTACTTATTCCCCAAATTCAAGGAATAAGTAAACCCTTCAATTATATATTTTGTATATTTTTTAACTAAACAAGGGAATAACATATTACCAAGAATAGATCAGGAATAGAATGATGATTCTAATCAACCAAACACCTCATAAGTGTTGAAAATTGAACTTAGAAAATAGAATTAATGTCGCATTGTATTCTACTCCCTCCTATTCAAAATAAGTGCCGTTTTAGATGGATTTTAATTATTCAAAATGAATATTGTTTGTGACTTTTTATGTATATTTATGATTTTACTTCCAAAATTATCCTCTAATTTCTCTCACATCTTAATTACGCAGATTATATTTTCAAGGCACTTTAATATGTAATTAATAAGGATATATCAGACATTTCATTAACTTTCTTAATAAGTGTGCATTCCTCTAAAACGACTTTTATTATGAATCGGAGGGAGTATCAAATTAATCACATTATTATCTATGAATTTCATGAAATATCAGTCTGATATAAAATATTATATTACTTTAAATAATAATAAATTTAATTTGGGAAAGGTGATTTACCTTGGTAGATATGACTTGAGACAAGAGTTACATGAAACACAGACAATTAGAAATAAAGATACAAATCTAAGGGGTGTGGTTGAGTGGCAGGGACTCATCCATCCTTAACTAAAGGTTAGGGGTTCGATCCTTGATTTTGGGTATGGAGCAGCCTTAAATCCTTGGGCCAGCTGTCCCACCCTGTGAGGTTTCTACAAACTAGCGAGGGGAGGGGATGAGTCACTGGGTCCACCGGTGAATACCACAGTCTAAGACAAAAAAAGAAAAGAAATAAAGATACAAACAAATTAAAGTTAACGATCGATACGAACACTATATTCTTTTGAAGAGGGAAGATGACGCAGTGAACGATGAGAGATATACATACAACAAATTTAGATTTAAATAAACAGGAGATTGCTAATCTCATGACTGTATTAATTCATAAACCTTCCACTTTTTTTATTTTTTAAAGCTGAATAGGAAGAATCTATGCTTGTTAATAAACAAATATATATATTTGCGTAGATAGTGGAAAACATATATTCAATTCAAGACTCGTACTCTTATGTCATCAGTATATATATATATATATTCATCAGAAAAGTATTTGCCAGCTTGTAATGCATGATCAATCAAAAGCACCATAATTGGGTTTTGAGTGCTCTCCAACATGTGTTAAAGTAAGCTAGTTAATATTAGCCTTTAGCTATGTTTCTTCGAATATTTTGTCTTTATAAAATATGCGTTTAATTCCATTTGGTTAATTTACTTAATAAAGATGAAAAAAGAAGAATATTAATATTAATATTCTATTAGGGTTAAATAATTTAAACTAAATCTCTTATCATTTGATTTTTCTTATATATAATTATTAATTTCAATAAACCTTTAATATATATGTCCAATATTTATGATGATTGAAAAGTTGTATGATCCATATTAATTGAAACGTTTATAAGCTTTGTTTATTATAAGTGGAGATCATGTATGGAGTTGTTTTACTTTATATAAATAAATTTCTTTTAATTATGAATTTGCAACTTATATTAATTCATTGAGTTGAATATAATATCGTTTTAATTATACTTTTGATTAAAAATTGTTAACTGATATTAAGAGACTCTTTAAAGTTAATAATTAAGAATAAGAAGGCATTTAATAATTTTTAAAATCTTAGGATTACCTAACTAGGGTCCCAGAATTTGAGGCTCTTAAAGTTGCATCATTTGGATTGGAGCAACTTACCTATTCCAACAAACAATTTAGAACTTATGATGGACCGAGCTTGGACAGATTTGGACCGGACCTAATTAAGCTTGCTAAATCCTAATTCGGGCTCATGAACTGGGAAATGGTATATGTTTTATGGAACAGAACGGAAGTAAAGAGGAAAAAGACAGAGTAAAGAGAAACTATATATTTGATATTATTAAGGTGAAGTGGTTTTACAAATCTAAGTATGTAACTAACGTAAGTGCTTGTGCTTGTGGCTGTGCAGTCTTTGAGAACCAACACCAATGATAGGAATGATAACAGTGATACAACAATGTTTAATCCTAGCATTCACTGCTAGGTAGGTTACAAATCAGTATTCGCCACCTACGTACGTACCAGTTAATAAAGAAGCAAATGAAAGAAGATAATCTTCAAAGACCTAATCTCAAGTCCAGAGTTAAGCAAGAAGATAATGCGTCATCATCTTCAACTGGTGCAGGCAAATTGAGGTCCAATCCCTTGTTATTTGAAGCAACAATGTCCCCTTGAAACATGGATGACGATGAGGCCTCTTCTCCTTTTTCGAAGTGACACCTCTTGTGCCCTCCCAGTGCTTGTCCGCTCGAAAACACCTTTAAGCATATGCTGCACTGATGATGCCCTCCTAACACCATCACCATCTTGTTGTTTCCACTTTCTTCTTCTGTATTCTCCCTCATCACAACATCGCCGCTTGCACTGTCATCCTCAACAGCCTCACACCAACCGTCGTTACTCCTCGTTATCGCGAAACAACCCTTAACATTCTTGTGACTTGCCCTGTGACCCCCCAATGCCTGATGCGAACCAAATACCTTTTTGCAACTTGAGCACTCGAAACGACTGTTGCCTTCTTCTTCTTCAAGGACTTGACAGTTACCAGTAACTGTACCGATACCACCGGCCTGTTGATCAGCGTCGAACATTGTTGCTCCATCGGCACTATTTGCCAGCATTAACAAACAGGCGGCTACTTCATGATCATCTTCGCCCATAACTGCTTCGATACTAGTTAACTTCTGAATTGGTGAAATGGGGCGTCGGTAGTTTGGTGGCGGATTGATGCCACGCCATTGACGTTCAGGGTGGCAGCGCATGTGACCAAAAAGTGCCTTCCATGACCAAAATTTCTTCCCGCACTCCGTGCAGGGCCTTGTGATCTTAGGAGCAGAAGGGTCAGGCTTCTTCCCATAGTACTTTGGTTTGCGTATAGTAATTGTGGTATCAGTCACAGAAGTTGAGGGGACCAAATGGGGCCCAATCTTGATCAGTTGCGTACGCTTTTTACGAGGATTCTGAAGGTGGTAGGGTGGAAGGACCGAAGAAGATTGCGGGAAGCAGAAGTCGGGGTCGGAGTTTGTGTTGTTATTGGTCATGGCGATGAGAGCTAAAGCAGTAAAGATTGAATCTTTGATGCAGGAAGGGAGAAGAGGAAAAAAAAAAGTGTGATTATGGAAGAGAGGGTCCTTTTGTAGTGGCAGTTTGAACGGTTACGTGTGTTGTGGGAGACATTGAGAGAGTGTCTTTTACTTGGAGGCAGTTTTTCTTTTTCAGTTGAGTCTAGTTTGTGGTTATCCGTACAGTTGTAAATGGGAATACAAAACTGTTCTGAATGGGACGGATGAGTGGAAGCCGAATGGGCATCCATGACTATGATATGTGAAACGTGATGACCTTTTTTAATGATGACTGATTGATTCTCTGCAATTCCCGGGGTGAAATTGGAAATTCGTAAATGGGTGATCAAATCACCGTCTACCTACCTTCCAATATGGAACCAGTTTAGGTTTAGCACCAATAGGACAGGTTCCTCAAACAAACAAACAAACGTACGTACTGATTGTCAGACGGTTGAACCCGTTGGTATGTCACTGATTGGTTTGGGCATACAAACTTTTAAGACAGTTCCAAACTACTCCAGCAGGCCAGGGTCACAATCACAAAGGGAACTTTAAGCGGCTAAGAATGTTTTGATATCTTCTCTCTCGTAATCCAAAAATGAATCAAGTAGTTGTATCTTTTCCATCAATTTCTTCAATGTCTTTGCATCACCTTACACCAGTCCATTTCTAGCATATAATACACGATGAAACTGACCATATTACAAGACGGCTACAAATTTGATGCACCATCAACAGCTTTTGCGGTGACGATGATGAAGACACGTCTGGCATTAACACAACAATGGATATTGGTCACCAGAACTTCCGTTGCAATAAAGCCGAGATGGAAAAACGTGTACACACTGATACGTCTTCCCTTTGCCGAAAAAGGAACTACCAAAGGATTAGATGTTCATAAATCTTCTTGTTGCTCTTCATGGACACGATAAGTTCAAGTCACTTTGAAATTCTTCAATGATTTCCCCAAGACGTTTAAAACCCCAACACGCTGCACCTCTTTGGCTATGAGAATGACAACAAATTAAAATATCATGTGTCAGCTTCCAGTTATCCCAAGATAGTTGACGCGAAGAGAATATCAAGGGAATTCACAAGAATATCTATGCAAAGAATAACTAATTACAATTCCCGAAATGAAAAGGTCCTGCCATGACTCTGTTCAATATCATAAGAAATGTTTTCCAAATATCATATACCAAAACACAGATCTCAACAAGGATAAAAGTTGGTCATAAAAGATCGACAGTGTAAATGAACTAAACAAAATGATGACTAAGATATGGGGAGAATGACAGGGTAGCGTCAGTGAAAATAAACATTAGTGTTTGCAATATAAAGATAATATCATGTTTACATATGAAATAATCTGCATACATTACAGAACAGCTAACAAATACTAAGTCCATTTCTTAGACATGATACGTCACATGTGCGTCATATGGACAGATGTGAAACAGAATATGCTCAGCTTAAACTGCCTAGGCATTCGAACATCAGATAATAAATTTTGACATTTGAAACCTAACTCATAGACAGACATAAAGAAACAGGTAAATAAAGCCTGTCCAGAGCCTTCTTACATGAACCATAAATGAAGTGGCATCCACTGATTTCCAACCTATCATCTAGCCTATCTTTAGTGCTATCATACTAGAAATAACGGAACTGAATCTGGTATATCGACTGAAATATCAACTTGGCCAAAACAACAGGAATTTCAATTCCCCCAATAACTCAAACCCTAGGTCAGTTAAAAAATATGGGTTCTGAGACATTACTTAATGATTATCAAGAATTTCTAGTACAAAGATGGCTTTAGTCAACAAAATATTGAGAAAACATGAAAGTACAAGCAGTGCTTGTAGTTATAAACATTCCAACAGGGACTTGAAAATATTAGACAGCAGGAAGAGTTCAACATAGCTTTGCCTCCTCTAAACCACCGAGTAAAGCCACACGCTATAAGCTACAATATTGTGTATAGATGATACTGCTTAAAAGAAAAGGTACCAAACCATAATACTAATTAAAGAAAAGATTCCAAACCCAAACGCCACAACTTCTTCCAGCCTAGGAAGAAAATATTTGTTTGTTTGTCCTGTTCTTAAATTTAGCACTGCAAAACAAAAACAAACACATACAAGGAAGTCATCTGATCATACCTTCCTCCAATGAAAGCTGAATAGATCTGTTTTCCAACTCAACTGCATGTCTGCTAAGCTCAGCTGAGGAGAGTGAACGAAGCACTTGTACAACCAACAGAAAATAGGATTCAAATCAAAGTCGTGAAAATGTTAACATGACAAAATGAATTACCCTAAAGTCAAATCTACAAAACATACTCTGAACATAATCCTGTTGATCTGATTCATCCAATTTCTTCAACAACATTTGCAGTTGAAAAAATCGCTCTTCCCAGTGCAGATTATTAACTCCCTTTGGATTATTCAACTTATTGATGGCAGAAGCAACAGGACGATAACTGGATTCTACTAGTGCAAATCTCATGCTAGACTGTCCAGGAGGAAGAGGGACTGAGGGTTTCACTGAGGCGCTTACAGGTGAAGCAATAGGTATAGGTGAGAATGCTGGAAAACAAGAAAATTTTGGATCCTTTATTGTTGTTTTTGGATGGGAGGATTCCTGATCAAGCTGTCTTGAATTTGGACACTCTGCATTAATGCTCTTGCAATCACCGGCAGGATTCTTACTAATCTCTGCTTCAGACTTTCTTCGAACATAGACTAGATGAGCATTTGCAGAATTACCAATTGGAGACTGGCATTGTAGAGGGTTTATTGGATCCTCAGGAGAAGGTCTCTTGGTACCAGAAACCTTGATGCTTTCCATAATTGATTTTTTATCTTTTAGCAGTAGAGAATTCCCAGTAGAGTTGGGAGCTCTAATTTCATTCTGCACATCTCGCAGTGCTGTCTTCTTAACAGTTACTGGATATTGCATGTCATGACTAGACAAGTTAGTTCCACCATTAGCCAGTCCATACTCACTGAAGTTGGAATCTATAGTCTGTTGAACCATCTGAAGTAAAACATCATTATCAGGACCACCAGTACTTGAGAAGCCAAAAGAATATCCATCTAACAAATTTTCTAAACGCAAACAAAGAATAGTTCTTCTATGAAATAATACAAAAGGAATAACAATATCCCCCATTTACTTTCAATAACTAAGAGAAATGAAGAGCCTTTGTGAATCACGAAACATTCCCAGGTCTCAAAATTTTCATCCATGCCATACTATGTCTATCCACTCATCAACATTCAAGTATTACTTCCATTCTATTTAGCCAAGTTCAACTCCAATCATCCATACAAGGACATAGGTTCAGATAAGTTATGAAACAACAGCTTTATACTGCAACTTAAACCAGACTAAATTACCATCCAAAAGTAATGTCGTTTACAAGTTCTGCGGTGTTATGCAATTAGTTAATTAGTAATTAGCCAGCAATGATAATTTAACAAACACCTCACAGGCTCATACATTTTTAGGCATTCCTCATTTAGTTCACCACTTACATCACAAAAGAAAACCAACGCCAATTAACAATATTCATTAGACAATCCAGAACATAAACAAGAAAAAGAGACCCTTTCCTGGTTACTACTCAGAAAAAAAAGCAAAAAGAAGAAATTGGAAAACCAAAACGAAAGCACTTGAACTACAGCGACGGAATCAAGCTTCTCAAACCTGGGTTTCTCGTAGGTCCTAAAACAAGAACCAGCAAAAACACAAGCCACAACTATCACAAATATTAAAAGCGAAATAGCAGATTTGATGATTTGTTAACCAACATAAACACCATAATCTAGCTTCAAATAAGTAGGGTGAATGAGATTGAAAAGAAAACCCTAACCAGAGAGACGAAAAGAACAAGTGAATAAACAGAGCGAGAGCGAGAGCATTACCTTTCAGCTCATTGAAATCGTTCTCGGAGAGGGAGGGCCAGAGGGAGAGAGAGAGAGAGAGAGGAAGGGGGTTTCAAAAAGCTGGAAGAATTTCTTTCTGCCTCTAACCAAGTCCAGAATTTCACTCTTGGTCCTCCAACTTTACAAAATATTTTGTTTTGGTCCCAACGTTTGCAATCATTCGTTTATTACCCGACTTTTGAACTTGGTTCCATTTTGTCGCAGATTGGTCAATATAACTTCAGTTTAATGAAAGTCTGAGGGCATCAATAATTGGAATTTTTAAAAAAATATTATTAAAATTGTTAGAATTTACAATAGATCTATGGGTCCACACGAGAAGAAAAGTTAGACCACATATAAGTCTAAGTGAGGTTTTATCCTAAAATCAATTAGTAATAAGTGGAGTAGCCCATCAAACTTATATGTTAGTGCCTGTTTGGATGAGGTTTTGTCGGTAAAACTTTTCTGAGAAGAACTTTTCTAAAAAGTCAGTTGATTGTTTGACTGTCAATTAAAAAAACTTTTTTAAAAGAGCTTGATACAGTAGACTGTTTGACAACATAAAAATAAAAAGCACTTTTATTAATTTTAACTATATATTTATTTTATAATAAAATTATTTATGCTAAATAATATTTAAAGTATACTAAACAATATGCAAAGTACAATATATTAT
>JAOSBP010000005.1:31034317-31068704 GCA_027563825.1 Erythroxylum mucronatum
GCATGCTTTGCGTAGTGATGTTCCCGATTGGTCCGAGTTTGGGTCCCTTATTCAGGATTGTCGTATTCTTTTAGAACGTCCTGACATCAGTGTTTCTTGGGTGAGTCGTCGTAACAATGTGATTGCACATAGGCTTGCTCGTTGCTCTTTATCTTTTTCCGATTTTCAGTTTTTCGTTTCCCCACCAGTTTCTATTGTTAACTTTCTTTAATTTAATGCAATGGTTTTATATATATATATATATATATATATGATATTGTTGTTGGGAAAAACGTAATTTTAATTTTAATTTATAAAATACTAATTTTTATTATATAATTAAAATATCATATAATAATATAGTTATATTGTCAGTGTATTGAACTTTTTTTAAGTAAGTTATTTAATAATATTTTTAATAAATTTCTAGTGTTATTTACATAACATCATAAATGATTGACGTTCTGTCAGTTTCTTAGGAGAGGTGTTACGAAAGAAGAAGATAAAATTATGAAGTAAAATAATTTGTCAAAACACACATTTCATCGGATTAACTAATGAAGCACACGCAAATTGGGAGTTTAACAGAAATATCAAAGGTCAAATAAAAGGCTTCCGAATTTTCATCTCTTGCCTCACATCCAAGAACAGCATTTATTAGAATTAAAGCATCAGATTCAGGTACACACAACCAAAGCTTCATACTTATAGTCTCTTACTATCTACAAACCAACAGTTCAGAAAAGATGATGCGAGGAACCAAAAGTACCAAGCTTGCAGCCCCTAAGACACTCGAGGCCGATTACTTGAGAATGATCCACAAAGAGATTTACCTGCAAAAGCAGAGCGTCAACAGCCACGTACTGAAATATCAACGAATAGAAAATTAAGCTATACCTTGGGACCATAATGTTTAATGAACCACTCTGAAGTCCTTGAATTTGATGCTTCAAACATGGTCTTCTCAATACCTAGTCGACCAATGATTTTTGCAATAATGTCAGCCCTCAGAGAATCAGCATCTTTACAGACATCATCCGCTTCAATCATAATCATGTCCGCTCCAGCCTCTAAGCATCTCTCAGCCCTTCTAATCAAGAAATCTACATCCTCAACAAGTTCTGTCATACAAAAGTTCATCTTCGCGTTAGAGGAGGAGCCATCGCCTTATTACTTTATTTGAATCTATATGTCACTCCTTTGGAGGAGGAGCCAAGCGTATAAATTTTCCATAATTAGCTTCTTCTTTTTTCATTTTCACACTATCTGCATCTCATAGCTGCAAATCATATTGGTTCCTAAAAGCTCACGCTTAATGTCAGACTATCTTTGTTATTACGCTGTCCGAAACACGAGCATTAGCTATTATGGTCACATAGCAACTACCACATTAACGTACATGGACTAAGAGTCGCTTACCCGAGGACTGAGGTGCTGGAGGTACATAAGAGCCAAATGCTCGACTACCACCGAAGGGTATGTCGGACTTTTTAACCTTGAGTGAAAATTGAGGTTTAGCTCTCAAACCACCGCTCTTGATTAAGCGCACATATCTCAAAAGGGTGTCTTCAGGAACACCAAGCGACCCAACATTAAATTCAATAGTGTCAAATCCCACACTCTTGCATTCCTGAAGAACATACATCAAGAAAAAGCTAAACTCACAGCCTGCAGAGAACAGATGATTATAATAAATATAGAAAATAAAAGTAGAAGGTAATAGATTGAGTCTTACCTGAACATACTGTGCAAAAGCCGATGGACCTTTACGAAGCAGATGCTCAGCCCAATCACCGGTACTGACATATATATGATATTGGTGAGCCATGTCAATAACTTGTTTGAGGAAAGATTTGGGCATCAAACTATGAGAACCTCCAGAGAACTTCAACCCATCTACAAACTGTCCCGTGGACTCAAATATGTCCTGCAAAATTATTGCTCAATCAGCAATCAAACATCTTTATAAGCTAATAAAAATGATGATAATAAGAGAAAGGAGACTGACCTGAAGGAAGTTGTGGCTTAAGAGAGTGTACTGAGGACCTCGCATCTCTGTGACACCATACCGGCGAGGCTTCTCGGGACGATCTGCTTCGTCGTCGTGGTCGAACCGATAATACACACTCGACGACATCTCTGCTCCGCGAGCTTCGATTTGGATCAAAACTAATTGCTCTAAGAATCATACAGAAGAGAATTAGTATTCCGACCGAAGTTAGAGAAACTTAGAGCTTCTTCTAGAAAATACTATTACGGGAAAGACATGTGTCCCATTTTAGTGTGGGCTCCACATCTTCGTCTTTAGGCTCAAATTCATAATCATAACAACAAATAGTAGGAGGGAGGTCTTGACTTGAGTGAACAAGTGGAGTAAATCTGCAGCCCAAAGGAATGCCAAGCCCAACCCATTCTGATACCATGCGATACTCTGCTTTCCTTGTATCCCATGAAAAGAATCAGAATTGTGTTTAAACTAAAAGCAAATTGCGTAGACAGAAAGAAGCTTTTGTGTTTCTGCTAATCTGTATTGTTATTCCCCTCCTGCTTTCTTGCTGCTTTATTCTTATTCTCCCCCATTTCTATCATTTACTCAATTGGCAAACCGCAACTATAATTGTTTCTTCTGCGTCTCTCTGGTTGGAGCACAACATTAATCTGTTGTAGGGATATGGCCAAAAACATAGGCTTCCTGATTTGCCTGTTGATCATGGCAATGGATGTTGTTGCTGGGATTCTTGGAATTGAAGCTGAACTAGCTCAGAATAAGGTGGTGGAAGTGGAACAGCTGTTATCACTAGGTCTATAGTAATCTGTTCTGATTTCTAATTTGATTATTTGTTGCCAACAGGTGAAGCATTTAAGGATGTGGATTTTTGAGTGTAGAGACCCCAGCCAACAGGCTTTCAAGCTAGGATTGGCAGCAGCAGTGCTTTTAGCCTTTGCCCACGTTATTGGAAACTTGCTTGGTGGGTGTGTTTGCGTAACCTCCACCAGAGATTTTCAGACTTCATCCGCCAACACCCAGTTGGCTGCAGCTTCCCTATTTTTCTCGTGGTATGTACGCCCCATCTTCCTCTTTAGCCATATACATATGAAATATTAACCACCTGGTCAAACTTTTTTAAGAAGGAATGCACATTTTCTTTTAATACTTGTTCACATTCAAACTAAATGAAAGATATCAATCTCTGTCATAATGCTTGCTGGCCAAGTTAGAATTGATATTAACTAGTCACATTAAAACTCCTTCAAGTGTTTGGATTGAATATGTTTAAAATTTTCTCAACTGGAAAATCCCCTGCCTTCCAGAAGTCTAAATCCAATCCTAGCGAAATCAAGCAATACCCATTAACAATAACATATGCCAGGATTATATGATGCAATATCTATTCTAATTTGCCAGAGCTGTTACATGTACCAGGATCATATTGGCAGTGGGATTCTCCATGCTGATTATAGGAACAATGGCAAACTCAAGATCGAGGAAATCTTGTGGGATAGCACACCATCGAGTGCTATCCATCGGAGGCATTCTATGTTTCATACATGGACTCTTCATTGTTTCCTACTATGTATCCGCCACCGCAGCAGCTAAAGAAGAAAAAAGAGCATCAAACACTTCAACCCCTGCCTAAATAAGGACATTCTTTCCACTTTTCTTCTTCCACTTACTTGTGATGCCAGCCAGCCTTCAATTCTTCCATTTGTTTATTCCTTAAATATTGGCACATATGATTGCATTTTCCATATTCTACTGTAAGCAGAATATATAAGGTTTCAATAATACACTATCAAATTAAGGCATATTGTTCAACGGCTCCAACATTAAGGTATGACCATATTTCTGTGATCCAAAGAGAGAGAGAGAGAAATCAACATAAACAACATATTATATCACTCAAAGATAAGAGAAATCAGCACAAACAACAGTAACATACCAAGATACAAAAAAAAATTTGGATACAGTTGAAAGACCAAGCAAGCAACATAAAAGAGAAATCAACATAAACAACTGTAACATACCAAGAAACAAAGAAATTAGGATACAGCTGAAAGACCAAGCAAGTAACAGCCACGTCATTTTTCTTTAAACAACTACCAATAAGTTAGAAATCAATAAACATGACACTCGTTCATTATGCTCAACTTTGTATAAAAGAATCACAAAACCTACTCCCATATTAATGTCCACTTCATGTGGCTACATCAAGACACAATTTTCCACAATATACCTTCTCCCCACCACAACAATACCATAACACTTGACGCCAAAATAATCTAGCTATAACAAGAAACCAAATTGTGTCCATTTTCAATATTAGCCATCCTCACGATAAGCGCAACTCAGAATATTCCATATTTTCACCAATGAGTATATATAAAACAAAATAAAAACCTACATCCAGTGATTATATGTGCAGTCACTTCATGAAGAACCCAAAGTCTATCCTTTGAATTAGCAGTACCAAAATTTCTATCGCCTACACCTCCCCGCTGATAGCAAACCCTAAAGGCGGAAGACAACCAGAGAGGAATAACCTACTGCCAATCACATTAGGGTAACTACTTACAGAAAGAATGGAGAAGTTTAACAGGGAAAAAAAAAAGTCCTAATCATGTCAACACCTTAGTGTAGGTAAGTCAAGTCTAATCCTTTATTCCATGGCATGGGAGAATGGAACCATTTCCATCTAGTCCACTAAGATTTTTCAGATCATTTTCACTAAACTACAGGGAAATCAACCTGGCTAAAAGGATGTTGGATATTGAAGAGAATGAATGCTGTTTTAGGTCCAGCACCCCACAGCTTCACCAAACAAACAATACTTGTACACAACCACATAATCATGCTTAGGAATAAGATAAGCATAAGCTCTAAGCCACAAGTCCAAAAACCAAGGCCTTGAAAGACACATAATAAAGTGTCCAAGATAGGCATTGAGAAGAACTCAAAATAATTTTTTTTAAAAAGGAAAATGTCAAGCAGAGTATACATATGGCCAGTACATCCAAATCTCATAAATGCAAAATAAAAGGAAATAAGAATTGAGCCAGATTCTTGTATGCATTGGAGACATGATGGTATTTGATAGGATCCCGGGAACAGGTAAGGAAAAATGTGTATGTTGCTATTGATTTCTGTAAACGAATACAAATGATAATCTAGTTTCGAGGACTAGCACCTCCAGCCTATGGCTCACACACTCAACAGTATACTCAATGCCCCCTCTCTCATCGTGTCAATTACTTATTTATACTTAGAATCTGTTAGGAATAACAGATTCGGTTAGCTGACAACCAATCATGAGGTTGTCAGCCCCCCCTCCCCGCAACTAACATCATATATGTATATATATATTTTTACTATATCTGTAAATTTATTTCTGATCTATCATATTCATAATACTATTAATTGCGTTTAATTTTCTGAGTTAAGAAGTTTTTACAATTAAGATATTGATGTCACTATGATCTTTTATATTATATGTTTTTAATATTTAATACTTTTGTGTAATTAAATGTGTCCGCACATCAAACAGGTAACCATCTAGTTACAGATAAAAGAGAATCAGAATCATGCTCACCTAAGGTAGCAACATCCACCTCGCTCTTTTGCTAGGCCAAAACTAACAAACATCGCCTGAAAAAGTTGCAAAGGGAGCAAAATTACAATGTAGGCCAAGCCTTAATTCTGTTCACCTTTGGTTCCTTCTTGGAAAACGTGGAAGGGAAAAAAGAATGAAAAAAAATGAACTCCAAATAGCAGTAACATGATAGGTGAAACCAATTACACTAAGACCAGTAGTTTTCTTTATATAAACACATTTCTACTTTTAGAATATACCGACAACAAAAGAAATTATAGGAAAGAGTAAACTGTTTACACTATTTCACATCCTCTCAATCTTTCCAATATCTTTCAATCAAGATAGTGTTAAATCCACTGTTTTCCTCTGAACCCAATCAATATTTTCTTCCTCTCAAGTTTTCTCATCCAAAATGAAGAAGTATGAATGGATGGGATTTTACGTACCTTAGCATGACCAATATGTAGATATCCATTTGGCTCAGGAGGAAAGCGTGAGAATACTTTCCCCCCTGTTACTTTCAAATGTTTATCGAGCATTTCCTTACTGTTGGCACATCTTAGAACAGAATTATCACTGAAGAATACCTCGGTATGCACCTGGTAATCAACCAAATAATATTACAGAATATACTAATACATATCGACATTACTTAAATATTGCAGAATGAATCACATAATATGAAGAAGCATATTTCATGTAAAAATGAGGGTCTCAACAAACAATCAAATGATTGGGTATAAATGACCAATCAATCATAACAACTGATTTTTTTTTTTTGTGGATAATTGACAAACCTTAGTATACCAACATTGTATTGTTAAATGCAACTGTTTGACAAGATAATTCATACAAGTTGATAGTCTCAATCTCAACATAAGGTTCCATCTTCAATTCATATTACGTAGTGTTCACTGGCATTCTATAGGAGAGACTAATTGAGGAGACCTTTTTTTTCTTTCCCAACAGAATAAAATGGAAAAATAATTCAAAATGTACTCACTACCAATAATAGAACCACAGGAACCAGAAATAAGTCATAAATGAAGCTGGACTAAAAAGAAATTAACAAACTAGGCTGCTAATACCTTGAAATTCTCCTCCGGATTGGGGAATATCAAGAATGGATTAAGTTCTTCTTCAGATGGCTGCACTGGTTTCCCCTCAACAACTTTTTTATCCTACACAAGTTTCAATGTTTAGCAGTATAGGGAAAAAAGAATTAAAGTCTCTTTTCTTCTGCAGAAAAAAAATGAAAAAAGTATGCAAAATGCATATCTAGATCTATTTTAGTTTTCCTCTCTTTTGAGAGCCAATGTACGTGTGTGTCAAGGCTGCACGTAAATGTCCTCATTCTCACCTCAACTTTTGCAGGTTTTTCCTTTTTCTGTTTAGCGGGTTTCTCATTATCCGCTGCAGTCCTTTCACCAAGTAATTCATATAGTTTTGCATCTATGCATTGCTGACAAACAAGAAAAAGATAAACAAATGCAAGTTGACAAACAAGATAGGCAAAGATATTCGTGGTGATAATAGATAAAATTAAGAAAAACAGATTCACCTTAACAATTTTTGGATCAGCCCATGGAAGCTTTTTACGAACATGTGCGAACAAATCACCAACTTGAAAAAAGGAAATCAAAGCATCCAGATAAGAACAAAGTAACAGAACATAAATAAGAAAGCATGGGTGTTAAGGTTAAAATAGCCAATCCCAAACAAACACGCACACACAGTCAACGACCCAAAAGATGTAACATAAAGAAAGAATTGATAAATTTTAATTTTCAGCTGAAAATTTCAACGACAACAGAATGACATTGCAAGAACAGAAAACAAGTTAAATACAGTATTGCGCATTTCATTGAGTAATTAAGCACCCAAAAAGGAATATAAAAAGAAGATTTGCAAAAAAAGGCGAGGTAGACAAGTATCTTACTAATTAAACACCTACCGTTTGTTCGATACCGCAGCTCCAAGATTGATTCCTTACTCAATTCAAATACTTCATTTACAGTCTTTGCTATATCTTCCAAAGAGACTTCCACCCCTGATTACAAGCACAGAACACTTATCAGGATAAATCATCGCAAAATTGTGTATGGTCAGCTAAGTAACTGAATCTCCTAGCCTTGGCAAATATATTTAATAACTAAATCTCAGTCCATTATTCAAATTTGAATAAAATGAAAATGATGAAACAGAAGAATTTATAGATATTTCCCATGTTAGAGATGGTGAAAGAGAAATATAACATGACTTTCCTGGATCATCTTGACTCGGTCCATTTAAAAAGCTTACTTACCGACACCACAAGCATCTTCAAATTCATTCAACTGGAGACTCTCCGAGGCAGTTCCAGACAAAAATGAAAATGCAGCCTCTAGTTGAGCAGTACTCTTAATCTGCAAAGCTTCACAACTAAGTTAGCATTCAAACCCTGGTAATCTTGTCAAATTCAACTGATTAAGGAATAGAATATATAAGCAACCAATAGTAAGAAAATCTCAGTTGGCAACCACAAAATTCTTTTTAAAACAGTAATAGTGCATCTCAGACCTTTGAAGAGACAATATATCCAAGCAAAGTAGGCCTGTGGACAAGAGCATTTGGTGGGTATTTCGTGGCAACCTATGTAACATATTTGAAAGAATCAATGTATCAGACGTTTTGTGCCATAAAAAAAAAAGGAAAGAAGGAACAATAACCTCAGAGATCAATAAGATATCAAGCAAAAACAAATATCAAAAGAGACCGTAGACTTCAACCACACAAATAAAAAATAATACGTCATCAAAGTTCATTTTTAGAAGTAGTTTCAGATTGCATGTTAGCAAAATGGCCGCAAGTAATTAAGCTTCACCATCTGGGACGCTTTCAATTACACACAACGCAAAGGTTGTAGATGAAATATCTTACAGTGTAAAGGAGATTTCCAATAATTCGGTTGCATCCGTCGCTGACACCAGCCTGAAAAATAGATACATAGACCCGCATTGGAATTAGCAATTAATAAAACTATATCATCTGAGAGGCAAGACCAAAGAAAAAGAAAAGGGAACTTTGAGGAGTTTCAGCCGCAAAAAAAATTCCTTTCTTTAAAATAATGAAACAAATCCCAGAACAGAAAAGAAATAAAAGAAAATGACGAATCGTCATACCTCGTTAATGACGGCGGTCAGATTGGTGGTGACCTTATTGTTAGCAATAGTGTTACGAGCAGTTCTCTCGTCGAGACCGATCTTGAGAAACAAGTCTATGGAGGAGCCTCCGGCGTCGTCGTCCTTCACAACCATTGTAGGGCGAGAGACGGCGGTGACGGAGGATGTGGTGTGTGGATGTCTTAGAGCGGAGAAAAAACAGTTGGGTTAGAAGAATAGGGCATCAGACAAATAAAGAAAGACTTGTACCTATGTCGGAGTGTGCGTGCTGTGTGATATTAGGGGTTTATGTATGGGAAAGGATTCTTATTCTGCTTAGGGAGAGTTCTATGTTTGTTTGAGAAAGAGAAATGTTTGAAATGTCTATTTTGGTGTCCTGTTAGTCTCATATGCCCTGTTTGATTCATATAGACAAGTAATACAATAATTATTCTTAAAATATAAAAAACGAGGAATAAAATAAAATAAGTATTACTTTATTTAGTTAAAAAATAAAATAGATAAAAAATTTCTATGATTTGAAAATATAAATTTAAAATGATCTACAAAAAGATAAAATATTATTATTATTATTATACAAAAAATTTTATATTCTTCTTCTTCTTATTATTATTATACAAAATTAATTTTCTTTTTATTATTTTTATTATCATTATTATACAAAATTAATTTTCTTCTTCTATTTAATTATTATTATTATTATACGAAATTAATTTTATTATTATTATTATTATACAAAATTAATTTTC
This sequence comes from Erythroxylum mucronatum, assembly GCA_027563825.1. Classification (NCBI taxonomy): domain Eukaryota; kingdom Viridiplantae; phylum Streptophyta; class Magnoliopsida; order Malpighiales; family Erythroxylaceae; genus Erythroxylum; species Erythroxylum mucronatum. Next base: position 31,043,798 of record JAOSBP010000005.1, read on the forward strand.
TTATTATTATTTTTATTATCATTATTATACAAAATTAAATTTTTCCTTCTTCTTCTTATTATTATTATTAAATTTCTTATTATTATTAATTTTATTCTTCTATTATTATTATTATTATTATTATTATAAATTTCTACTTATTATTATTCTTATTATAATTAATTTTTCTCAATTATTTTTGTTTTTATTTTTGTTTTTATTTTCCTTATTATTATTAATTTTTTCTTCTTCTTTAATAATAATTATTATTATTATTAAATTCCATTTTAGTATTAATTTTCTTCTTATCATATGACTTTCTAACATTTTGCAGTGGTTAATTTTTCTTGTTCGACTCATGTCAGCAGTTCGACTCATGTCAGCAGCATTCATTATATAGTCGTAATTGCAATATAAAATAACAATAAAACGATATTGAAAATAAATATAACATAGGGCTTTAAATTACTAAAAAGTTAGTTGAACAAAAAATAAATTTCAGCCCTATTTTAAATAACTAAACAAAATAACTTCTACATCAACATAATCTTCAATGTGTTGCAAGAAACCTCCTCACCCACCCTAGTCTTCAAGAATACACAAGACTGAAAAACACAAGCATTTGTGTAGGATGATCAAGAATTTTGTCTAAAGCAGTATCCCTTTCATCATTTGTGAGTCCCTCTATCTCACTTAATGCACTATCTAACTGTTCAAGTTTTTGATGAATATACCTTTCAGTCCCAATATTTTTACACAATTCATCTCTAATCTGATTCATGGTACCACCCAACATCTTGGCAGCAATAATAGATGAATCTGTACAGCTTACTTCTCCCGTATCATTACTTCTTTTTCTCCTCCTTGCTGAAATATTTTCATCTTGTCTTTCAATATTTGAAGTTTGAGATTGTGTAAAGGATTCATCTATCTCATGCAAACCATGCTCATATTGATCTTCACCACCTTCATTTATCCCACCTACACCTTCTTCCCTTTCCATTTCCTCAAGAATATTCGCAGCAATTTGTGCTTCATTTCCAGTTGCATGATCTTCTCCATAAATCCCAGTCAGTTCATGATAAAAAGGAAAGCTCCTTCGTCGAAATTGAGCAGCATCTTTGTGACTCTTTAACCAAATAAAAAAAATGTCAATAATTTATATCAATTACAAGAAAGTAGTTAAAGAAAATACTTAAAATAAGATAAAAAGTTTAATACTTACACTTAAGTAAGAATCCCATACATGATCTTCAGCAACGATGATCTTCCTTTTCGTATCCCATCCAAATCCACTAGTATCTTTCCTTATCATATCATAAACAATGCTCCATTCTTTCTTTAAAGTCTTAATCCTAGACTCTATGTGAGATTTGGCCCTTAAGTTTGAATTAGAAAGCTTTGTTGCTACCATTCTTTCTAATTCATCGAGATACCCAGTTTTAAATCCAGTATCAGCATTGTACGTTCCCACATTATGCAAGTCAACCATGCAGGAAACTAGGGCAACATCCTCATCATAAGTCCACTTTCGTTTTGTTCGTTTTGAGCTTTGAGTGTCAATAGTTGTCGGGGAATTCATTGACATACTTATCTACCAAATTAAAACAATACTGATAAATTAAAAATAATCATCATAATAAAGGAAAAATAAAAACATTCATAAAATTCTTCATACCAATTAACATTAAGCATCAACAGCTAATGAGAACAATATAGTCTATAATAACAGCGTACAATATAAACAAAGAGTACAATAACTTACATAAACAATAATATAAAACCTCTTAGCACTGAAAACAAGATAGAAAACCTAAAAAATGTCAATTTTCATTTTGCCTAGATGTTCGCCATTCACTTAACATTTTGCGCGCTAATCCAATTCTCTAATTTGTCCAAGTATTAGTTGGGTCAATAGTAGTGATAGACTCCTCATCAACAACTGGATTGGTATGAAAAATAATCCCCTAAATCACTCTCCATAGGATCAAAACTCATCTCCTGCCTAATAAAATTATGAAGCAAACAACAAGCTAAAATAATTCGATTGCGTGTCTTTATTGGATAAAATGATAGACTCCTAAGAATAACCCACCTAATTTTTAGTAACCCAAACATCCCTCAATTACATGTGTTCAGTCGCATGTTTCATATTAAAAAATTCATCTACAATTCTTGGTTGATAATCTTGACACCGTTCATTCAAATGGTACCTTTGACTCCTAAAAGGTGCAAAGAAACCCTCACAATTTGTATAACCTGTGTCAACTAGATAATAACAACCTATATAAAATACACTACATAAGTTATACAATTCACATTTTCTCATATACAAAATTCCAAACAACCTTCTTATATCATATAGGAAAGCTTATCATAAAGCACTTTTTAGTCCATGTCTCCTAGTAATTGCATCACGAAAAACTCGACCATCAACTACTGACCCTTCCTAACCAGGAAGAATATAAAAAAATTGCATGTCAGGTGTGCACACACTTAACACGTTTGTTGCAATGTTGCCCTTACGAGTTAGAAATCTAGCCTTATCTTTAATTGGCACATTAACCCTGATATATGTCCCATCTAGAGCACCTAAGCAATTCTACAATTGAAATGAAATAAAAAATAATGAGAAATCTTAATCACATTCACTGTATTTTCTTATAAAAGTAATAGGATGATTATCTACCTTAAACCACATCCACTGATGGTCTGAAGAGTTTGTTGGCATAGGCTCAAGTTTCCTAAACAAAAGATCTTGCAAATGCATCACTGCATTTAGGACATTATGAAAATGCCAACTAATTGTCTCACTCGACCTTCTAAATTTTTTTCTAATAACTCGATTTTTAACATGATGAACAATAATATGTCAGAAAATTGCTACTTACTCATCAATAAGCATGTTTTTTGTTGACTTTAATCTTCCTATACTTTCTAGCATTTCACATAGTTTAAAAAAAGCTTGCCTATTCATCCTAACCATTAAAATACATGACTCATCATTGTCATGCACAATTCGCCTCACATAATCTCGATTTACATAAAAATTTAGAAAATAACTTCTAACCCTTGGCCTATAACTATATAAAGAAGCCTTCCATGCCAACAAACCGAATAGTGAACTAACAGCATTACACAACTGCAACCATACAGTCGACATAGCCATAATCCTTTTTGTTCTTTCGACATTTCTACGTAACCTCAAACTGAAACGAGCCAGACTGTAAAAAATAAAATTTCTAATGTATTCACATACATTTGTTGAAAAAATGTACAATGTAAGAGAATAACCATTAAATAATTCAAAATAGTTTCAATGTACGATGTAAGAGAACAACCATAAAATAATTCTAACCTAACAAAATGTTATTTCTAAAGTTGGTACTACTTTTTATTTGTAAAGCGTGGTAAAATAAAATTAGTCTGCAACTCTAAATGGGAAGATTCATGGTTCAAATCTCTCATGCACAAACTATATCAAGAATAAACAAATGCTACTGTTCATTGATTTCAAGAAAAGCAACAAGCTAAAATCACAGTAGTTAGTTCAAAGATTGTCCCAGTTTTAGGACAAATTGTTGGACAAACATAAAACTATAAGAATGGGCATACCTTGTAGCTGATTGGAGGCTTCAAAGTTGGGAAAACACGTTTTAAAGTAGCTGCAAAAGCATTGAGAGGACCCATGTAAAATTTAAAAAAACAACTTTGATTTTTGAAATATCGTAACCTTAACAAGCTAAAATTTTAAACACAAGTCCACTTTTCACAAGCACATGGAAAACAAATGCACAAAACAAGTAGTCAAAGTTGTAAAATTAAGCTACTATTCATGATCCAAGGAAAAGAAAGAAAAGAAAACTTACAAAGCCTGCCAATAATTATCTCAAAAATAAATACACGAAGCTGAACTCAATGTAAGATTTGTAAGATAAAGCAAAGCAGTGTAGCAAAGAAAACAACCTTCATAATTTCTAGAAATAAAGCTTAGACACCTCGAATATTTAGTCTGGAACATCAAATAAAGAGGATCAATTGAATTATTTCAAGATCTATCAAGTCATTCTACAGCTACAAATCTCCTATTCACATCAAAAAGACACTTAAACAACTTTGTTACAAAAGAAAGTAGACCAAAAGAAAGCAGAAATCATAGATCACAAACAACAACAGCTGGAGCTAGCAAAACACAAATCCACTTAAACAGCAGCTGGAAAACAAATGCACAAAAAAAACATCTGGAAAACAAATGCACAAAACAGACCCTAAAATGCTTCTTCCTTTCCTAAAATTATATTTCAAACTTGCAACCATTCATGAGTATCATTCGTTCCATTCTGTAGAAGAATACTAAATCAACCTACGCCAAACTATGACCCATCTGCTTGGTCTCCATCGTACTAACATCAATCATTGCTCCGAAAACTACTGCTCTTGCAACAAAAAGAACAACAAAGCGTAGACATCATAACACCTCTCAAAATGACTGCAACTGCATTCTGAAATTTATTGTTTCAGCAAAAAGCAGACAGTATGACCAATGGACTACTAAGTTATGCTAAACCTCAAGTGTGTGTGCTCAGAGAAGTTTATTTAAAGACAAGTAGACGAAAACTCAATTTATCCACTGCTTACTCCATCAGAAAGCTAGACAGTAGATAGCACAATTTTTAAGATAGAGAAGTCAACTTATCGGCTACAAGTTTTTTTCTCCTTTTTTCTGATCCTCAATACAAACATTTCTTAATAGAGAGGCCTAAAAAGAAGTTGATACATAACAGTTCAAAACTTGTTTAGATCGTGGTTAAAGAGAAGCAAACTCTCATGTTCTGGAGATAAAATGTCATAAAAATGTCAATACATCAAATTTCTCCATTAACTTCATTTAAGATTTTGCAACAACTGTCAATAGTTGCGTCAGACTTTTCTACTTTAAAATGACAGCACAGGCATGCAACACTTCGATGTGGCTTCCTATTCGCTGTTTTCCATCGAAACAGATGAAGATTAAATTTAGCAATTCAATTTCCTTTTTCTTCGATTCCCAATTTTCGTCAGCAACCACTTAACCCTTAATCGAGTTCAGTTCCTAATTCTCCAGAAATTTCCGTACAATTGGTAAAAACAAAAAACAAAAAAACCCAAACTAAAGCAGCAAATTAACTGACAATAGATTTTCATCAAGTGAAACAAGGAGATAAAGCTCGATGATTCGAGGAATTGTAGAAAATAATCAAATGAACTGCATTTTATTATGTAATGGAACTAAAAGGATCTTATAATCTAGTTTCCTCTCCTTTTCATGGTTTTAGCTTCTCTGGAATCTCAAGATAATAACAAAGGGAAATAACATAAACGGAAAGGAAAGCAAACCATCTTAAATGATAAACTATCAAATCAAAGGTAAAGCATTTAAGAACTGTAGAATATGGCATTCCGATCTAGTGAGGGGTTTATAGAATATGGCATTCCTGCCAAAAATCCTACCAATCGAAACCCATGCCCTTGAGCCAACCAGGGGAAAAACTTACCTAGAATCTGGAAATGGTAGAACACCGGGTTGACTTCAACAGAGAGTGAACCTGGAGAAGAGAATCACGAACTTGAAGCAGTGGAAAAGCTTCGGGAGAGAGGCTCGAAGAAGTGGAAGACGTAGAAGAAGGATAAGAAGTTTCGAGAGGTTTAAACGTTAGAAGACAACGAGAACCTATAACTCAATTCTGGAAGAGCAACTGCAAGCTAAGGACTTAATTATTAAAGAGTCGAACCAACAATTGGGGTTGGCACAACAATTGGGGTTTGTTTTTACTATTTTGCTGTTTTGTCTGTTAGTATGTCTCCAGAATGATGATGTGTCTAAGTGATTAGAATTCTGTGAGAATGAGGTATGCTAGAGACAATGAGAGTGTGCAGGTATGGAATGATTCTTCTACTGATCCTGGGAGAGAGACACCTTATCAGTGACAGCACCATCAGACCTTCTCATTTTCTCGTATTTTCTGTTATCTTCCTTCTTAAATTTCTGTTCCGTTGAGTTTCCACCAGTATCAACTGCAAGCATTACTATAAGCCTGAGCAGATTTCATTATGGGTTTGTTAAAAGCTCGTCCCCAAAACGAGTCGAGCCTAACTCCAATGTTTCGGGTCATAAACGGTTGCATCAACTTGCGTATTATGTAACACCAACCATGTCCCTGTAACGACATTTTCACAACTACCTCTCCAACAGAGAAAGTAAGCGAACAGACCCAGAAAGAACTACAGAGTGTTGGCACTTGACTCCTTGCAGTTTCATAAAATGAGCATTAGTAGTAGTAGTAACTTAGTCTTGAGTAAGCTAAAGCTACAGAACCCAAAACTTGCATTGATAGAATCCACCTCCACTCTTTCTGACCTCAAAGTCATCCATGGCTATATGCTTAGAACCTTCACATTCTTTGACTTATTTTGCGCAAGTCGCTTAATTCTCTCTGCCGTGGACAAGAATTTGTTAGATTACGCTGTACAAATATTTTTCCAGATACAAAGCCCTAATATTTTTATTTACAATGCATTTATTAGGGGATATTCTGGAAACCAAAACCCAGACCAGTCGTTCCATTTCTATGTCCAATCACAACGTGAAGGGCTGTTTCCTGATAATCTAACGTACCCATTTCTGGTTAAGGCCTGTACTCAATTGGGTTCTATAAACATGGGGATTCAAGCTCATGGTCATGTGATTAAGCACGGATTTGAGAGTGATGTTTATGTGCAGAACTCACTCGTTAACATGTACGCCACACTTGGGGATGTAAAGGCCGCAAGTTATATATTTCGAACCATGTCTCTGTTGGATGTAGCTTCGTGGACTTCAATGATTGCGGGATATAGCAAATGTGGGGACGTTTTGTCTGCACGCAGGTTGTTCGATAGAATGCCGGAGAAGAACTTGGTTTCATGGGGTACAATGATCAGTGGGTATGCAAAGAACAATCTTTTTGACAAGGCTATCGAATTGTATGAGGCTCTTCAATTTGAAGGGGTTAAAGCGAATGAGACGATCATGGTTAGTGTGATATCTTCTTGTGCTCATTTAGGTGCACTTGAACTCGGAGAGAGAGCGCATGATTATGTGTTGAGAAATGAAATGGAAGTGAATTTGATACTGGGTACGGCTCTGGTCGATATGTATGCGAGATGTGGAAGTATTGATAAAGCTATCAAGGTTTTTGAGGAACTTCCAGTAAAAGATGTTTTAAGTTGGACAGCTATTATTGCTGGGTTTGCCATGCATGGTTGTGCAGAGAAAGCCCTTGAGTACTTTTCGCAAATGCTGCTGACAGGACTAGTCCCGAGAGACATAACCTTTACAGCGGTTTTATCTGCCTGTAGTCATGGAGGATTAGTTGGAAAAGGAAAGGAGATGTTTGAGAGTATGAAAAGAGACTATGGCATTGATCCTAGGTTGGAACACTATGGATGCATGGTTGATTTGCTTGGTCGAGCCGGGAAGTTGGCAGAAGCGGAGAAGTTTATTCTTGAAATGCCTGTGAAGCCTAATGCACCAGTATGGGGGGCATTGCTTGGAGCTTGCAGGATACATAGAAATGCTTCCATTGCAGAAAGAGTAGGAAAGCTTTTGATCCAGTTGCAGCCAGAACATAGTGGCTACTATGTGGTTCTTTCAAACATCTATGCAAGAACAAACAGGTGGGACAATGTGGAAATCGTGCGACAGATGATGAAGGAAAAGGGAGTAAAGAAACCACCCGGTTACAGTCTGATTGAACTCGAAGGGAAAGTTCACAATTTTACCACTGGAGACAAGACGCATCCAGAAATCAAGATGATTGAAAGGATGTGGGAGGAGATTCTTAGGAAAATAAGACTTGTAGGGTATGTTGGGAATACACCCGATGCATTGTTTGATGTTGATGAGGAGGAAAAAGAAAACAACCTGCACAGGCATAGTGAAAAGCTTGCTATTGCATATGGAATCATGAGAACTGAGGCTTGTACTCCTATTCGGATAGTGAAGAACTTGCGCGTTTGTGAAGATTGCCACACAGCTACAAAGCTAATCTCAAAGGTGTATAAGCGAGAATTGATTGTGAGAGACAGGAGCAGGTTTCATCATTTTAAATCAGGAATATGTTCTTGCATGGACTATTGGTAAAAGACAAGTCTTTAATGCATGTGTTTACTACCATGGTAAAAGATAAGAATCTCATAGCTAAACTCAGCTCTTTCAATTAAAAGAAACTGCAAGTACCAAATTGCAAAAATATAAACTCTTGAAAGAAGAAAACAGGATCATATGTATACTTTAACTTACAAATTACGACTACATTCTTTAAATCTCTGAAGGGAGGGGGGCGCGGCAGGGACGGGGTGGGGGAGGTGTAGGGCGGATTGTGGGGGGAAAGAAGCGTCAATGTTACGAGTTGATTAATAAATAATTTGGTTTTGGTAACGAATGAACGAAAATACTTTAAGGGTTGATCCCTACTATTTTGAAGCAGAATGAGCTGGAATTTTCTTGTGGCTTATGAAAAGTTTAATAGTAAATGCTTGATATTGTTGTAAGCTTGATTAGCTCCGAATAAATTCTACAAAAAAAATCTCTTTTTTACAAGAGCTACAACTCTATTTTTTTCTTCTCACGTTTCACTCACTTTGAATGTAACATGTTGTTGCACTCTTTTTATTTACCTTACTTAAAGCACAAAATGTAGAGTAGCCTTTATATAAAGGCATGCTTAAACCGACTTTGGGGAGGGGGGAGTAATAAATGAGGGGACATGTGTGTTAAACATAAAAGTTAACAAATAACACTTTGCTACTTCCTACAACTCTTAGCTATTAAGCAATCATTTGGAGCTACACACGTAAAAAGGAAATGAGAGTTTGATTTCTAACACTCCCCCTCAAACTCGACTTCGCATACCAAGCTTTTCTCTCAATCTACAGAATATTTCATTGTTTAATGGTTTTGTAAAAATATCTGCTAATTGCTCTTTTGTTTTGCAATATGCCAATTCCACAACTTTGTTCTTTACTTGCTCCCTGATAAAGTGATATTTGATATGTCTGCTTTGACTGTGTGACATTGGATTCTTTCCAAGTAATATAGCAAACTTATCGTCAACATATATTGTCGTTGGACCTTTTTGTTCATGGTCTAGCTCATTTAGAATATACCTCAACCACATTGCTTGACACGAGCATGTTGTTTTTGCCAAATAATTAGCTTCACATGTTGAAAGAGCAATATTTTGTTGCTTCATTGATGACCAAGAAAATATAGCTGACCCAAAATGAAAAGCATATCCAGAATTACTTTTTCTATTATCCAAGTCTCTACCAAAATCACTATCGGAATAACCAATTAACTTTGAATTTTGAGCATGCATATAAAATAAGCCTTGATCAATTGCACCTTTAATATATCTCAAAATTCTTTTGTTGCATCAAAGTGATCTTGCTTCGGCTTCTCCATATATCTGTTGACTAGTCCGACTGTGTACATGATGTCTGGTCTTGTATAAGTTAAATACCTTAAACTTTCAACCAAACTTTTGAACAACGTTGGATCTACAGATTTTCTGTCTAAATCAATTCTCAATTTTATGCTTGCATCAGCTGGCGTGGCTATTGGCTTGCAATCTTTCATTCTGAATTTTTCTAAGATTTCTTCTGCATACTTTCTTTGAGAAATAAAAATTCCTTCTTCAATCTGTCCCACTTCAACTCTAAGAAAGTAGGATATTTCACCGATATTTGTCATCTCAAATTCTCTAGTCATAGCTTTCTTGAAATCATTAAACATACCTGCATTGTTTTCTGTGAAAATTATGTCATCTACATATAAGCACACGATCATGACATCTTCATATTAATTTTTCTTCGTGTAGAGTGTATGTTTATATGGACTTTTTGCAAAACCGTTATTTCAAAAGTATTCACCAATTCTTGTATTCCAAGCCCTCGAAGCTTGCTTCAATCTGTACAAAGCTTTCTTTAATCGATAAACTTTGTCTTCTTGACCCTTCTTGACAAATCCAAACGGTTGTTCAATATAGACTTCTTCTTCTAAGTAGCCATTTAGAAAAGCAGACTTCACATCCATCTGACAAATCTTCCAATTGTTTTGTGCTACAAGTGCTATGAGAAGTCTAATTGTATCAATTCTTGCAACTGGAGCAAATACTTCATCATAATCAATTACATATTTTTGTTTAAAACCTTTTGCAACTAATCTTGCCTTGTATTTCTCCACTTTTCCTTGGTTGGTTTTTGTCTTGTACACCCACTTGACTCCAATTGCTTTATGTCCTTTTGGAAGGCTGGTCAATTCCCATAAATCATTTTTTTGGATTGCACCAATCTTTTCATTTATGGTTTTTGCCCATTTTTTGTTTCCAGCAACTTCGTCATATGTTATAGGATCATATGCGACCATCAAACAAAACAACGAATAGTCAAATGTATCTATTCGTTCTATAACATCATAAAGATCACTTAGATTTCTTCTCTTAATAGGTGCTCCCCTTGAATTGTTGTTGCTACTGCTTGACGTTGATGATGTTGAAGCAGGTGTTGTTGGTGTAGGACTTTGTGGAAGAGATTGATTATCATCTTGTTGTGCTTGTATATCCATGTCAGCATCATCCTCATCATCAAAGAACATACCTTAAGTATTCTTTTCTTCTCTACTCCACTTTCAATAATCAACTTCATCGAACTCATCATCTTTCGATACGATCACCTTTTTGGTTGTAGGGTTGTACAACATGTAAGCTTTACTTTGGTTGTCATATCCAATAAAGATGCACTTCTCCCCTTTATCATCCAATTTCTTTCTCTTTTGGTCAGGAATATGGGCATATGTGATACACCCAACTTTATCCTGAGATGTCCAATTGCTCATTTACTTCCACTCCACGCTTCATTTGGTGTGATGAACTTTACGCTTTTTATTGGACAGCGATTCAGCAAATAGACTGCACATACAACAGCTTCAACCTATAAATTCTTTGGTAGGTGCTTTTCCTTCAACATGCTCCTCGCCATATCAAGAATTGTGCGGCTCTTCCTTTCTGCCACATAATTTTGTTGAGGTGTATATCTTGTTGTTAGTTGATGAATAATTCCATGTTCTCTACAGAAATTCTCGAACAAATTTGAGATGTACTCGCCTCCTCTTCAAATCTTAGTATCTTTAGATACTGTCCACTTTGCTTCTCGGTCTTTGCTTTGAACTCTTTAAACTTATCAAGGGCTTCTACCTTTTCTTTTAAAATATACACTTAATATTTTCTACTAAATCATCAATAAAAATTAAATAGTACCTGTTTCCACCAACTAATTGCACATCAAATGGGCTAGCTATATCTGTGTTCATAATCTCCAACGACCTTCTGGCTCTCCATGATTTTCCAGTTCAAGCAGTTGTCCATGTTGTTTTCCTTTGATGCAAGCTTCACACAACTGTCTCGGTTGGTCGATTTCTGGCAGTTCGTTCACCATTTTTATTTTGATAATAACTTTAGTCTAGTAAATCCAAAATGACCAAACCTTAAATGCCATAACCAGAATTCTTCTTCAATAGCTAACTTCAAGCACTTTATCAAATCGTTTCGTACGTCAAGTGTGAAAAGACAATTTTTATTCATCTTCACCTTTACTATTAATTCTTCCTTCTTGTTTCTGATGGTAAGATGGTGATTCTTTAATACTATGACATACTTCTTTTCTAAGAGTTGATCGAGGCTGATGATATTGCTTTTCAAAGCAGGCATATAATAAACATCAAAAATATATGTCTTGTTTCCATTTTTCAATGAAATCATAATTTTACCTTTACCTTTTACTGGAATCTTTGTTGAATCACCGAACATAACTTCTTCACGAACTGTCTCGTCCAAGTCTGTAAACAACTCTTTATATCCACATATGTGGTTGTTGGCACCTGTGTCAAGATACCAAGCATCATTGTTCATTATTGCTTTGCTCATTTACTTGTAAAGAGAGAAGCATAACAACGTTATCTTTCTTGTCTTCTGTTGTTGCAAAATTACTTCTTTCCTTCACCTCAAGATTCGGTCTACACCCATAACTGAAATGACCATATTTATTACAATTATAATACTGCTCTTAAGATTTATCTCTTCCTTGTTGAAATCTGCCTCGACCTCTATCTCCATAACCTCTTCCATGACCATATGTCAAATTTTCTTCATTTGTATTTTCTCTTTCAAAAAATTGTCGACCGCGTCCACGTCCACCTCGGTTGTTCCATCGACCACATCCCATTTGGTAGCCACCTCTATTGCCACCTTGACTTCCTCTGTCTTGTCTCTAGCTACTGCTTGCTTGATTTTCACCAACTGATAGTTTTCTTTGCAAAACTTTCTTCAAATTTCTAGTATTATCATTCCGGTTCATTCTTTGCTCATGTGCTTGGAGAGAACCAACGAGTTCATTGATCGAAAGTTCTGACAAATCTTTCGATTCTTCAATTGCAACGATGAAATAATCAAATTTGTGTGTCAACAAACGAAAAAGTTTTTCCATTACTCAAACATCGTTTAGAGTTTTGTCGTTTCTTTTCATCTCATTAGCCACCATTTTCAAACGAGTATGTAATCACCAATATTTTCTGAGTTACATTTTTAGCATCTCGAACTCAACTTTGAGTGAATGAAGATGTACCTTTTTAGCTTTTTCGACTTCTTGGAAAGATTTCTGCAGAATCTCTCATGCTTCCTTTGAAGTCTTTGCGTATAAGATTTTCTCAAACGTAGATTCATCAACACCTTGAAAGATAAAGAACAACGCCTTCTTGTCTTTTTTTCGATTTTCTTTCAAAGTCTTTTTCTCGTCATCTGATAAGGCCACTTCGACAGCTACATCTACGGGCTCAGTATATCCGTCATCAACAATATTCCATATGTAACATCTCATTACCCACGTTGAGGCAGAATAGTAATTATGAGAGATTAGAAAATGCATTTCCATGCTCATGCATTATATGATATGTACATACACGTGAATGCTGAATTTTTTAGCACATTAAAAATAATTGTTCATGCATTCATTGACATATTCCGGGTATAATTGTTTATAAATGTGATTATATTGAGAATTGTGGTTTTTATATTTTGAAAACTGATTTGGAGAGTGTAATTAGTGAATTAGAATTTTTAGTGAATTTTAGGAAAATTTTCTGAAAATGTGGGTAATTTTTGGACTAGGAAAATTGCCAAGTGACAAAACAATTGTTAAATGGTAATAGAAATTACTGTCCAATGGCAATGTAAATTTTGATAAATGACTTTAGGAATTATTAACAAGTGCCATTGAAAATTGGAGACAGATAGACTAGTTTTTAATAAGGGTCCACATGAGACCATAAGAAGGTGAGAAGTGGCAGTTACAAATGTCACTACCGCTCACCACTCCTCTCTTTCATGACACTCTTCACTTGAAAGACCAAATAAATTGTTTTGTCTTTCGTTTTAACTCTTGCTTTCTTCATCTTTTCGTGGCTCTCTTCTTCTTCTCCTTCATTTTCGTTTCTTCATTCTCTTCTCACCTCACCAACGTTACACCTTGCTTCCATCTATCAATTACTACTTCCATGTTATTGTTTCTTCAATTTTCCACAAGAAAAATCTATCCTTTCCTCCTTCAATATTATGATTGTGTGATGCTTGGGAGCTAGGGCTAAGTGTTTTCTTCAAAGAATTGAAGCTAAACCAAGTAAGTTATGCTTTAAATATAATGGGTTTTGTTAAATGAAGCATTTATGATGATAGTTAGAGGTTAATAACATGAAATGGTGTTTTGTGTATGTATGTGTCGTAAATGATGAAGAGTATGTAAATTTCTTGCTTTTATTAATGAGTAATGATTTATAGAGATGTTTTAGAGTTTGAATGATCATGACAAGGAGTTTTGTATATGCTAGAACTTTGGTAAAGAAATGAACGTATGTATATATTGATGTTTTGTTTCATATAAATACTAAATAATGGGTTAGGAGTTGTTTTATGGATGATTGATGTTGTATATGATGAGTAAGAAACTATGAGATATGCTACACATGTTCTTAAGATGATTGGTTATAAAAAGGATATTCTAATGAGAATTGGAAGTTGATGAGTATAGAAATGTGTTTATGACCTGTTTGTGTTAATGGATTATATTGAGTTGAAATGGAGTTAAGAATGAGGGGTAGATAGAGTAAAAAGGGTGATCTTTGTATGAGTTGTGTTAGGGTAAGATCTGGAAACAAAATTGGTAGTTGATTTGGAAAATGTAACAGCAATATAATCTCTTAGTATGCTTCTGTGTTTTAGCCATAACTTTTTCTCTAGTTATCCAAATGAGATGATTCTTAATTTAGATTAAACTAGAGACATATGACTACATTTCTTATGAAGACATAGAATTTAAATTCTATCTTTAAGAGTCTCAAATTTTGACATGAAATTAGGAACTGGGTGTAGTAAAATTGGTGGATGAATGTATATGTTGTGATTTGTTTTGAGTGAATTCAAATGTATTCTATTTTGGGTGTTTATGAACAAATAGGGAATATGAGTTGTGTATGGATGATGTTGACCTGAAAGTGAGGTTTACATGAAGAAGTTAGCAAATAGAAATAAAGAATTTTAAATATGAATTGCTTGATACTTAGGAATAAGATATGTTATAGAAAAAGGATAGGAATTATGAATGATGAGATGTAGTTGAATGTGATGAATCAAATGAGTTGAATTTTGAGAGTTTAATGAAATCAATTTGGCGTTTGGATTGTTATAAAGTGATATTGCATTAGAAGAGGTGAATTTGGGAAGGTTATGAGTGAAAGTGATGTTAAAATGGATGTAGGAACCATTGGAGATGCTTTGGAGGGAGTTTTGTCTCATCTATGTCCGTTAGACAGACTTTAGGTCCATTAAACGGACCTTCTCGGGTCTGGAAAGACTCTTAGCTATGTCCATGTCCTTTAAACGGACATTACGTCCGTTAAATGAACCTTTACGGGTCTAGAAAACACTCCAGATCCCGTGTATGTCCGTTAGGTGCAGGTGTATGTAATGGACATATGTATGTAACGGACATACACTGTACACTTTCTGAAATTTGCAATTTTGACCTTCTAGACGGCAAAATCTCTCTTTGGGGTCTTTACGAAAATTGTAGACCTAGAAGTCCTCTTAGAAAATGTCCTTTAAGTACCTTAATACGACATCTCTAGTGAATGTTATGTCAATTGTCCCAAAACAGTACAATATGATTGAGGACATAATCATGCTTGATTCTTTAGGCCATAACTTCATCATCCAACCTCCAAATGAAGTGATTCTTGAACCAATAGAATCATAACGCATTTTTCTATCTCTCCATGAAAATTGGTAGCCATTGGTGTTTATTTGAAAAAGATTGATGGAAAGAAAGTGAAGAAATCGATTGGAAGAGCATGAATTGGTTATGAGACATGTATTAAGGATATATATACCTGGGAGTGTCATTGAGCATGCATTGTACATATTTCCTATACATATGTGTGCATCAATAGACACTTATGCTTTTGTGCAAAATTGTGATATGTGTATGTATTGCATGATATAGACGAACATATAGAGCTCCATCATCTAGACATTACCGAGACTTCGAGGCAATAACTTCCGGAGCAAACTGTAAGTAACCTAGACAGTTTCTCTTGATTGTTTGTTTGTTTTTATTTTGTTTGAATTACTAAATGAATGTGATTTGGTTGTGTTGATTCTAGAAAATGAAGGTCCGATGATTGTGATATGTGAATGAGATACTGAAGTGCTACTTGTATATGAATGTGACGAACTAAATATTTTTTGGCGTGATTGATTATGAGAGATGCATTCCAAACATGAATACATGATCAGATAATGAGAGTTGTGACTTGAGTCGCCACCAAAAATGAGCTTAAAGCTCCAAATGTGATTAAGAGCTAAAGGCTTACTATGTAAAATAAGCCATGTATCCCCAATAGATAAGGGACAGTATAAATGAGCCCGGTATCTATAATAGATACAGGACAGTTTAGGCACTCGATCACAACAATATAATAACTGAAAAAGAGTCACTTGAGCATTTCATATGCATTTTTTAAGTATGTGTGTTAAACATAAAAGTTGACAAATAACACTTTGCTACTTCCTACAACTCTTAGCTATTAAGCAACCATTTGAAGCCATACATTTTAAGCTACACACGTAAAAAGGAAAGGAGAGTTTGATTTCTAACAAATATGAGACAATGAACAATTGATGGAGTAAGGAACGACGACGTTTAGAGTAACAATTTTTGAGTGTTCTAAATGACTTCGTTTAAGGGTGTAAAGGCTATCTTCAACCATTCCACTAAAATTTTACACCAAATTTGATGTAAAAGAGAATATTCCAATAATCTTTTTACACCAAATTTGGAGTTACTTCAACCACTCAACATCAATTTTTTACACCAAATTTTTATTTATTTATTTATAAAAATAAAATAAAATCATTATTCTTAATTAATTAATATATACTTTATATTAAATTAATATTATTACAACAACAAATTAATAACATACACAAATACAATATTTTTATTGCATATTTAACCTCTAATCCTCTGAATTACCACATCGTTTTCACAAATGTTCAATCAATACATTACAAAGTTCATAATGTGCTTCTTTATCTTTATTTTGCTTATGTCTATCAAGGAATTCTTGAAATATAATTGTATCATCTCTATTAATATTAATTTCAGGGGCTACGGATCATGACTAGTTTGTACCAAAGTAGACTATTTTGGATAAATACTTATTTTATTAATGAATTTATAAAACTTATAAATAAGAATAAAAAATAAATATTAAAAATAAATTTAATATTTTATTTAATATTAGTGTCATTTTAAATGTCTCAATGAGATCTTTGTAACGATATATTTTGTGTAAAGTCATGTATATTTTAAATTTAATTACTTAGTAAATTATATAAATAAATTAAATTGTGAAAAGGACATAAAAGGAATATATTAAAAAGAAAATGAACAAAGTTGTCCTTTTACAACTTTTGGTGCATGAATAGTAATACACCAAACTCTGAGGAAAACATCAAAATCCAACACTAAAATGGTGTAATGAATAGTAATGCATCAAATACATTACTATTCATTACACCATTTTAGTGTTGGATTTTGATGTCTTCCTCAGAGTGAATTCATTGCATCAAAACACCAAAATTTGGTGCTTTCGTTGGAGATGGCCTAAGACGAAGAATATAAAAAGTAATGGCATTTGAGAAACAAAGAATCAGAAGTGTGAAAGAGAGAACAGATGTAGCGTTGATATTGGGTTAAGTTCAATGGATAGAACAACCATTATAAAAATCATTTGTAACTGATTCTTGAAATTTGACAAATGATTTCTCTTCTATCTCTCTCTATTATATTATGTTCTCTTTTATTCTAAATTCCTAGAAAATGTAAGCGAATAGGATTGCCAATTTTACTAAAATAATTAATATCAAATATGTCTCAAAACTAATATTCCTTATCAAAAGTAGAAATAAAGAATGGCAGATACAAAGCTCCATTAACAGGGAGCTCTGGCCTAGAGGAAAAAAATAGATGTGTGCCAAATAGAATACACCTAAGGTACTATAGTTTTCTCACGCTCGTTAGTAGGATTGAGTTCCCCAATTTCAGAAGAGAAGATCTATAATATTGGATCTTTCTTCATCGTTGACAGGACTTTGACAGAAATAAAATTCAGTTTGGTAGTGATACTCGCGAAGAGAGAAGCCCTAGATTAGTATAAGATGTGAACGTCCCCAATTTCTTAAACCAAAATTAACCAAATAGTTCTTAAAACATACCATTAATCATCCAATTCCTTATTAGTTCCAAAAGAGAGGATTGTTTCCAAACATAAAAATATTTTATACAACACAACTACCCAAACTGTCACATCAAAAATATATACAATTGAACAACTTTACTCAATTAATATGTTGGCCCCACCTAAACTCTACTTGGTCTATCCTATATACTGGGGTTATCAACAATCATTCAATCTCCTAAAATATAATGGCAAGGAGTGAGCTGCCTACTCAGTAAGGATAACCGACCATACCTTTAAAATCAAATAATTCCATAAATAATTATATAACTTAGTCAAGTGATTAAAACATTCATATAATATAAAGGCACACATCAATACTCATTTTAAGCCGAACAATTAACACACATCACAAAAATTTTACACAACAATGATTAACACAAAAATTAATACATAACTGCCATTTATGCTTTATCTGATAATGAATTGAATTGTCTGGGCCTAGCTTAACCTAGTAGGCTTACATCCAATAGTCTACTGGCTCATCGCATCTCATCTCCTCATAATCACTCACCAAGTGGACACGTTATTAAATGTATAAATATCGGCACATGGTACCTCAATTTCTCAGTCTTTCTTGATACCTTGGTATTATTGCAATACCTAGCCATCGGCACAGGATATCTCCAAGACTCTGGCTATCCTGGTACCACTCTAGTACCTAGCCATAGGCATAAGATATCCCTAAGACTCAGGATACCTCAGTATCTACTCCACAGATAATTAACTAGCCACCATCCCGCTCATATTGACACAATTTATCCCTCATAGACCATCAAATGTAGTCTATCCTAGGCAAGCCACCGATTCTCAATTTTTACCAATTATTCATAACATATTATCCACCAATCTCTATTTAATTAACACATTATCTGTCAAATTAACAAGCAATTCATCTTATAAAAATGTAACAAAATATAAAAAATATAAACATGAAACAACTTGACTTTGTTAATTATTAGTGAAATAAAACAACATAATTCATGTATGTAATTAATAATCGTCAATTTAATTGATGACTAATTCAAAATATAATTTATTAATAACAAAATGGTACTCTATTTTAAGAGTAAAGTCCAAGGGTATCCTTACCTCAATTTCGAACTTAACTAACTAATAGTCCAAATTACTTCTTAATCGGACTTTCGGTCCTATAATTTACAAAATTCTGTTAGAATAATTTACAAAATAGATGAAATGCGAGATAGAGGTTATGTTTCTAGTGTAAGAAAAAGTATACACCTAGGAATAAATGTAGAAGGTGTTGGTTTATGTCATATAGTCAACTGATTGTAGTTTAGATATAATTATTTAAAGGCATTCTTTATTTTATATATATTAAAAAATATATAGTAAAGTCCATGAGATAAATATACATTCCAAATAAAATTCGATAAGATTGTAATTATGATATTCATATGACATTTCTGTATTATTTCTAAGTTATTACTAATCATTATTATATTGGGACTTAATATTAACAAAGTATAAAAAGACTAACAAACATTATGTTTCTTATGTAAGAAGTAGTCAATCTAATAAATTAAAGTATAGAGATACTTATGGGTGCTTGTTAAAGAATTAGTTCATTGAGTTGACCTCATATGAGAAACCTATTTGAAACATTACTTATATATCTATAGAAACTCATAAGTCTAATGATTGTATAATTGATCCTTTAACTTGAGATCACCAAAGTATCTTGTACTGAAATTGCTATATTTTGTAACTACTTATGACCTATTCCAGTCAAAGTTTACTCAGTCAGTAGTTATTGGATATATCATAAACTATATGGAAGTAGATGAGTGATCAATATAGGACTCATCATCCTAAAGTAATTAGGGAGCATGTTTTATTGTTATTGATTAGTGTTGATTCAAAAAGTCCTTGGTCAAGGTAGAATGATATTTTGGAAATAGTCTTCAAATGTCATTAATTGAATCAATTACTAATGGTAAAGATCTAATATGATTTGACTCAAATAGATTAGACATTAATTTCATACTCTATATCTAATCACAATATTGTATTATGAAAGGATAGGATTAAATTATACAGAGACATTACACATAAAAAGGTTATTCAAAACTACTTTAACATTCCTAAATATTTAGGTTGTTATGATGTATTACTAGATGCAAATCTTAATCTATGAATAAATTGTATAATTAGATAATTAAAGATAAATTAAAGAATTTTAATTTATCTAATCATAAATATGATTTAGGGTTATAATTTATATTCATTACCAACATATTTGGGAACATAATAGATCACATACAAAGAACAGTTTGAAGAGAGAAAATATGTTTTAGTCAAGTTGGGCTTATTATAAAATTTGAGAAAATTTTATGATTAAATATGAGATATTTAATCAATAAGGATTAAAATGAGATATTGGATCTTATTTAGGCATAATTGATATTTAAAGTTTAATTGAAATTATAATTTTTTCAATTATATTACTAAAATATAAAACACCAATTATAAATGGATTTAGCCTCTAAGGGAGCCAACAGTTCTTACCTAACCTTCTATATAATAGTTCCAAAGTTCCCTTAACAGATTGTGAATACCATTAGAGACTGGATATTTGTGCGGCTACAGTGATTAAGATAAACCAAATTTCAAAAATAGCTCAAGGCAAATGATAGGAAAAAGATCAAGCATGGTAATAAAGTACAAATTATGATTATATTTCATGTGTTAATCATGTTATAGAATCTAAGTGATCTTGTCTTTTGAGAAATCATACAAAAAATTGTAATTATTTAGCTACATATGGGAGTAGATAATGCCCTAATTTTCCAACATAAGGCATATGTTATAGATGTATGTAGCTGAAAAAGAAAAAGAGGAAGATTATACAAAAACAAAAGAAGCAATACAGGGATAAGCTATTATCTCATTATAATAACTGGAACCAATTCCCTTAAGATTAGTAAATAAAGGTTTTCAAGCAAGATAACAGTCAACCTATACATATAATAATGGATGGGGAAGTAGCCACAAATTTATAGATGTAAGTATGATGAAGAGGAAATATTTCCAAGTGATAGAGATAAATCTAGTGATTATTTATGTAAAGAAGGGCTAAAGATCTATTGTCACTAGTTGTATAAAAATTTTACGTAGAGAATGAATAACCATTTATAATATAAGTGAGAGCGATATGGTGTTAGGGGTAAAATGTTTAACCTCTCTTAATGACATTGTATGCAATTATCATAAGAGTGCCATTAGATTGGATTGGAAAAGGAAAATTATGGAACTACATAGTGAATATAAGGAAAAATTCTAGTTGCTTTCGGAAAAGAAGATGACAAAATAATGGCTTTGAAAGATGTTATTTGTCAATTTTTGTTCATATCAAATGAAGAACCAAATCACACTATTTATTCCTTTATATGACAGCGACTTAGGTAAAACTTCCTTGAATACAAAGGAGAAAGATATGTTATAAACTCTATTGGACAAATGTAGACCGTTTTTTTTAGCAAAGCTATCAATCTTAAGCCCTACTATTACTTTGGAGTTCAAAAGAGGTAGTTTATAGTCTGGTGGATGAAATAATGGATCAAGGTAATATTAATTACAATAAGCCATTATACGACACATGTGAATTTAACCAAGAAAAAGGATGGCTTATGGTGATTATATGCAGATTGTCGAGAAATCAACTATCAAACTATCAAACATAAGTTTCATATTCTCTTAGTGGAAGAATTGTTTAATAAATTGTATAGTGTGACCTATTTCTCTAAACTTGATCTTTGAGTAGGTTACCACGATATTAAAAAGTATGATAGTGACATCTACAAAACAAAATTCAAAACACATGAAGGATATTAGGAATTCTTGATAATGTCTTTTGGGCTCAAAAACACCATTACAACCTTTCAAAACCTCATAAAGCCATATTTATAAAAGCCATATTTATAAAGGTTTATGCTAGTATTCTTTAGTAATATTTTAATATATAAAAAACCCCACCCAAACGCAAATTCATTTGAGACAAATGTTAAAAATTCTGAAACAACATCAACTTTATGTTAAACTTTCAAAATGCTCTTTTATTGCATCTTAAATAGAATATATGGCGCACTTCATTAATATCCAAAGAGTATCCATTGATTCTCCAAAGGTGAAAGTTATATAAAATTGGTCTATACAAAAAATTATTCAATAATTTCAGGGGTTTCTTAGACTCTGTGGATATTATAAGTGGTTTATTAAGGTTTATATGTGAAGGAAGATAAGGAAATAAGTAGAGATGAGAGAACAATCAAACTCTCTTTTTTAAATTCATTTTACTTTGATTTGTTGTCTTCTTAGCTTGGTTTCAAATGCACTGGTGCATGAGACATTTGTAGGTGTATAAGACACCTTATAATACATAAGATACAATGAACTTATTAAAATTATAACTTTTAGAAATTATAGATTCTTGAATGTAGAGATATATGCATGAGAAAAATACATGAACCAAGTAAATGAATCAAGTTTAATTAATTTCTCACTAATATAATTACTCCATTTTCTAACGCCCCTAAGTAAACTTGATTCTTCTTAGTGACTCCAATTACATGCGCAGTTTTGTAAAACTTTTAAACTTTAATCCTTTGGTGAAAGTATTGATAACTTGACAATCAATTTTAACATAAGAAAGATCAACCTCTTTATTTTCAATGCACTCTCTCATGCAATGAAAGTTTGTATCTATGTGCTTGCTTTGATCATGGAACATAGGATTCTTTCTAGTTATGGCAAATTTTTTGTCTATGAAAATAGTAGTAGCTTCATCTTGAGGCATATGTGGCATCTTCAACAATCTTTTTAGCCACATTGCATGAGTAATGTCAAAAGCAGCCATAATATATTCAAGTTCACATATAGAAAAAGTCACGTGGGGTTACTTCTTCGAACTCCAAGTAAAGGCAATATCACCCATAAAAAATACAAATCCACTTGTGCACTTTCTATCATCAATATCACCATCCCAATCACTATAACCAACAAGTTTGAAAGTGGGTGAGGAATAATAATGCAAGCCATAATCACTATAACCATCAAGTTTGAAAGTGGGTGAGGAATAATAATGCAAGTCGTAGTCTAAAGTACCTTGGACATATAGTATAATTATTTTAGCCATTATCATGTGAGTGATAGTTAGATCTCTTATGAAACAAGTTACAACTTCTCTATAAAAAGAATGTCAGGCCTCGTGCAAGTCATATACCTCACTCTTCCACAAGAATTTTATATAGAGTTGGATTCGCCTTTTTACCTGCATTAAATTTTGACGATTTTTATTATTAGGATATTCATAGGCTTGTATTTCTTCATCTTGAATTTCTTAAGAGCTTTTCTTACATAATTCTCTTGTGAAATAAAATTCCATTTTGCTTTACTTCAATACCAAGATAATAGGACATAAGTCTTATATCAATCATTTCAAATTCTTTAGCCATTGTCTTCTTGAATTCATCAAACATCTTTAAATTTTTGTCTATGAAGATTAAGTCATCAACATATAGGCATACAAGAAGAATGATTCCATTTTCACCTTATTTGACATTAAAAAAAGTATGTTCTTATGGACATTTGATGAATTCATAGCTTTGAAAATATTTTTCAATATAATTATTCCAAGCCCTTAGAGCTTATTTCAAGTCTTACAATATCTTCTTCAACTTTAGCACTTTATCTTCGTGTCCTTTCACCATATACCCTAATGGTTATTGGATATAGACCTCCTCCTCAAGGTAGTCATTCAAAAAGGTAGACTTGACATCCATTTGATAGATGTTTAAACAAATCATCTATAATCAAGACACAAGAGGAAACACTTCATCATAATCGACTTCATGTTATTGACTGTAGCCTTTAGTGACAAGCCTTACCTTGTGTCTCTCTACTTTTTTAGCGTTTCTTTTGAATTAATATATTTAATTCACACAAATCACCTTTTACCCTTTTGGATGAGTAGAAAGTTATCATTTGTCATTGTATTAAATTGCTTGGATTTCTTCATTTATTGCAAGTCTCTATTTCTCTTATTGTATTGTTTCTTTAAAGTGTAGTGGCTCAAAATCGACAAAGAGATAAAATAGTTGTTGGACCCCGTTACTGGAGCCCAACACTCAGAGTCTTAAAACCTTGTGCCGAAACCCTGAGGGGTCACTTGCTGTCAAACCACATTGGTGGTGAGCGTACACTAGTAAACCTCAAAACCCAAATCTGCCTATAAGATAGCCCAAAGAACAACCTTTCCAGCACATGTCCGTTTAACGGACATGGCTTGAGCTTCGAAGGCCAATTTGGCCCGAGGCTGTATGTCCGTCTAACAGACATAAAATGGCTAAAGGGGCGTTTTTCACTCGAGACTGTCCGTTAAACGGACATGCATGTCCGTTTAGCGGACATGAAGTGGCCAAAGGGTGATTTTTCACCCGAGACAGTCCGTTAAACGGACATACGTGTCCGTTTAACGAACATGGGGATTTCCAAAAGCCCCCATGCCACTTCAAAGCTTGCTCAACACTAACCAAACACTATTAACACTTCTAATCTTCTAAAATTCATCTATTTCATGCCAAAACACTTCATAATTTCTTAGTCACTAACCTCAATTCATCCAAATCTCAAACCCCAACTCCAATGATTCATCAAAACTACATTGGCTAACCATTCATTCAAGCCATCTCCAAATCAATTCCAATCAGCATTCTACCTGCAACACTCATAACTCTCTATTCTAACATCCAAGTATCATAACATCCATGCCAATGGAAAGATCAAGAGATATTCTATAACTTTCAAGGAAACAAAATCCCCAATTCTACC
The DNA here is from genome assembly GCA_027563825.1 of Erythroxylum mucronatum. Lineage (NCBI taxonomy): Eukaryota > Viridiplantae > Streptophyta > Magnoliopsida > Malpighiales > Erythroxylaceae > Erythroxylum > Erythroxylum mucronatum. Next base: position 31,068,552 of record JAOSBP010000005.1, read on the forward strand.
CAGACTTTTCCAGATTTCCTGCATACATTCCTATCCTCATGGAAATTTAAAACATAACAATGCATGGTTTTGGAATACCATAATTCAAGTGCGTTTCATTTACATCAAAATCAAGTATCTTACAATGCTTTAGTGGGCATTTCAAGCCCTTTA
>JAOSBP010000005.1:31084048-31100275 GCA_027563825.1 Erythroxylum mucronatum
AGTGAAAGGGAACTACAGGCCTAAGTAGTCCATTATTAATCTAAAGGATCTGTCTTATATTATATATATAATATTGTATTTTTGTTTTTTACGTAATAATTTATTAATCATAGGATCAAGTTAGGTAATGAGTGTAATGGTAAATTAGGAAACTTTAACTTAACGGAGATTTATTAATGGAATAGAATGTAATGTAATATTATTTCATCGTTTAAAAGGAGGGTTTATAATAAAATATGATAGAAGAAAAGAGTTTATAATAGAATAAGATGAAAGGGGAGAGTTTCATATTATATCTGATTTTATCTTAAACAGTAGAAATGTAAAACTTCCGATTTGGAAGGCTTACAGTGGAATGTAAAATTATAAACAACTTTACATTATATTACATTATAAATCCTTCATCCAAACAACATTTTACTATATTACATCACGAATTCCTGCATCATTTCTAAGCAACAAATTTCTAATATTACATATATTTGCAATCCACTTTATTATAAATCATTCAATTCTATTAAAAACTTTACGTTCAACCAAACATAGCATAAAAGGAATCCTTAACTCCAATATTTTTAGAGTTCGAAGAGTTTTAAGCAATAAACAACAATAATTCAGTTAAAATTTTGTTGATATACAGAGCCTAAAAAGTTTTAGTAATAGCCAGTTGCTAAAAAGTATGTTTTCGATAAACTCACACATATATATATAATATTCGATAAATTTTGAGATGTAAAACAAAAAAGCCTCTACGATACTTTAGAGAATATTTCTATGCAGTAGAAATTGAAAATTTTAATAAATTTATAAGAATTGTATTTAGAATTTGAGAATTAGTTAGAATGTGTAGAGATCTATTTTTTAGTTTTAAATAAATCAATACATAAATTAAAGGGTAAACCAGTTTAAGAAATCTTAAAAAAATTCTTAATTTTTAAAATTTTTGAACACTTTCTATCATTTTTTTCATATTTTTTTTCCGGTAACAACAAATCACATCATCTACAAACATCACTTGCACTAATAAGATGTTATTAACATAACGGTTCAACCGAATTCTTAACTTTGAACTAAGTTTAATCATAATAAATTATTAATTTAAGTTAAATTTAATTAATTCAAATTAAGTTTAATTTCAGCCTGAACTTAAATTAAATATAAAAAAGGTCCAAAATTACCATAAAAGAAACATATGGAATAATGATACGGTCTTGTCCTATGGAATAGATTTGTTATTCCCAAAATATTGTGCCCCCTGACTGAATAAATTTCAGCCATCTGTTACAATAAATTAGATGATTAAGATGTTAAAAGTACAGTAGGCACAACAACAATTTGGGAGGAGGAAGGGACGAGATTCTCTGTTTAATATTATAGTGTCTTATTTTATTTTATGAATCTCAACTATTCATTTAGGCGGGTCTCGCATTCATTTATGCAAGACTCATGCGAAATCCACATAAATAAATATCTAAGACTTATGGGATAAAATAAAACACTATAATATTAGACAGAAAATTCAATGTCGAGAAAGAGATGTCCTCTCCTTGTCCCAACCGGGATGGAGTGAAGGGACGGGCATCCATTAATGACAATTCAAGAAGGTTTGACTGCCAGAACATCCACATGTGTCGTTAATTAGTAAACGCAGGCACATCAATTATCAATGCACCGTCCTGTAATAAATGTTATCTCCAATTTGCATATGCTATTATGCTCCATTACGAGGGCCTATTCCAAAGAATAAGTGCACTTTTGACTTTCAATGTCTTTGATCCGATTATGATTGGAATGAGTGAAAAAAGAATGTATTAAATAATGTTATCTCGACGTTTCGATTTAAGTTTGACTGATCATTTAAATTTAAAATTGATGTAAAGTTTGATTAATTTGACTTAATTTATCAAATAATTTAAAATATGAATTAAACCGTTATTAGTCTGTCATAGAATCGGCTAAAAATTAGATAAAATTAAATAATTTTATATATGATTGAAAGATTTTGAAATTTAAATAAAAATAAGATTGTTAAATAAAAATTAATTGATTTATTTTAATTTATAATAATTTATTAATTAATAAAAATTGACCGATTAATTAATAAATTTATCAATTTTTAACAAAAAGAGTTATTATTCGAACAAAAAAGTTAAACAGTTTAATATTTTTGCATTTGAATCGACCGAACCAGCTAAGTTGTTTAATCAATGAAATAATATCATTTTATCAGTTCGATTAGGGTCGAGTCAATTCTCTAAATTCGGTCCAAAGTCTAGTTAATTTGAATTGTTTTTATTTTAAGAGGAAACTTACTCTTTTAGCAAAATAAGTAAAGAGTATGCTTTTGATCTTTCATTATAAATCGACCCATTACTTAAAAAATATTATCATTAAATCAAATTCATCACTTAATTTGATTTACCAAAAATGTATAATTTACAAATTATTACGTTATACTCTATGCTCTTTGATCAGTTTACATGCGCCTCTTACATTTGCAGTGTAAGGTGAAAGTATCATACAAATTCTCCAAAGTAAGACCTCGTTGGAATGTATTCCTTTAACTGAACAGATCCAGAAAATATCGGGGATATAGACCAATAGAGTACTATGTTATAGAGGGAAACTTCAGCTATTGAAGTCAGTAATTTTGTGTATGAATACTTACTGGTGTTCATACCTTTTTCTCTTTAAAGGGCTTATTAAAATAGTAGAAAAATTGATGAAGCAATTTCTACGGGGGAAAGGGAATGGAGAGAAAGAAATAACCAAAGTTAGTTGAAAGAAAATCTGTCAACCGAGAGAGGAAGGAGGATTAGGACTGGAGTCAATCTCTAATAAAAACATATTTCTTATGTCCAAGAGGAATTGGAAAATCCTAAGTGAAAAATAATCTATGTGGACTAAATGGATTCACTTTTATTTATTAAAAGGAGGGAGTTTTTGGGCTCTAAAAATCAAAGACAGCTATACTTGATTTTTTAACCAACTTCTTAGAATGAGGGAGGAGATGTATCAGCACATTACTTGCCAGATAGGGGCAGGAGAAAGAATTTCCTTATGGTATGACAACTGGACAGGGAATAAACCTTTAATTTAAAATCAGATGGCAAGATCCCTATTAAATCGGTTCCTTAAGGATACTAAGCTCCAAGAAATATTTGAGACTGAGAACTAGTCCCTTTCTTCATATGAGACTAGAATTCTACACTTTCCTCAATTTAGAAGCCATGGGGAGAGAGAGATCTACCTATGGAAGGATATTCCTGCTTCTGAGATTACCGTTAAGGAAGTCAGAAAGTTGAGGGAAGGGTCTGTAAATTAAGTAGGATGAGATGCACTACTCTGGAACAAGGCCCTTAGACCTAATGTTAGTTTTCTGCTCTAGCAAGCAATGTGGGACAGACTTAGTACCTTGGATGGGTTGAAATCCCTAACCTCCTCTAAGCTATGTATTCTATGTAATCTAGATAATGAAACTAGAGATCACCTCTTTTTTGAATGTACCTTCTCTAGAGTAGTTTGGGCAAAAATTTATACTCTATGTGCCCTTGGTTTTATCTATGGCAAACTCACAAATATCCTATAGAAATTACCTAATTTGCATATTTCTAAATATGATAGAGCTATTATACTACTCTTGGTGGCTACATATTTTCAAGTAATCTGGAATAAGAGGAATAGTAGAAGGTTTAAAGGCAAATCTACTTCGTTAATACCTTTTATAGAACTCACTACTAATACCATAAGGAAGCAACTGATCATCAATCTGTTAAACCTACACTGTAGCCTTAGCCCTATCAAATCTCTACTAAGTTCTTGTTACTAAGGTTCACACATGTAAAAATGATATCCAAAAACAATTCTTCACTTTAAACAAGCATATTATTCTTTCACAGTCTCTAAGAAACAAATGAGGTTTGTTTAGATTTGGACTCACCTGAAATTACTAAGATCTTCTCCATTTTGGGTTGAGCATTGCTTGAAGATATATGCTATCTATCCAAGTCCCTGTCATCAACGGATTAATGTTTAATCAGTGGAGGTTTCTAGAAAAAAGAAAGAAAGCTTTCAAAATTTTTGAACGATGTACCTTTTACGTGGATAAGATCTCCTCTCCGATCTCCCTCTTTGGTTAGCCTTCGAAGTCCTTTAAGAAAAATCAAATCTTGATGAGATGAACTCAGATTAACCATGCCCTAAACGATCATAGAGTTCGGTTGTTGAGTTTAGATACCTGGGTGGAGCTTCTTGTATGAAGACCTGAGTCGGAGTAGTCAGAACCCTCGATCGAGCAGCCGAAACCATTGCCCTTCCTAAACCAAGAAATGAAGCGAAGATTCCAGAAAAGGCAAGTTAGTTTTACCCCTATTGAATACGTAGTGTTGTTAAATGTTGGATTGGGATGTTGTTGTTTTCATATTTATCTGAACCAGTGTTTTAAGAGGGTTTCTCTCAAGTGGGAGAGATTCTATCCCAGTTTTGTAACTTCTCTTTTATATTGAATAAATTTTTAATTTCTAAAAAAAAAAGTAAGACCTTGTTGGAACTTAGTTGTCTCTTTTTGGGATTCCTAGACTGTATCAACCGAAGTTAGTTACGAGAATTGTGGCAAAAATCCCATGCAAAACCTCCTCATAATCCCACATAAAACCATCCAATTAATCGACAAACACATGCCAGCTTTCAGACATGTCACCTTGTAATTGGCTCCGTGAACGTGGGAAGCAGTACAAGATTAGTTAAATTCACGCACTAATCGTCCACTAACACAAGAAACCTCGCTTTTAAGCCAAGAAGATTGAGCTGTCATTTCCGTTTTATTGTATCTATCAAAGTTGTTCTCCAGTTCCTTGAATTCCACGAAACCGACATGTCTCATTCCGACAACAAACCGCAGGGCGATACAACGCCGGTGGAGACGGCGCATCCGGCTGGGGATGCACAATCCGGGACGACGGCGTTCGGGGTCGGACATATCATGAAACGGTGGAAGAGAGATGACATGATCAAGAAAGGGTCCGTCGTGCTGCGAGGCGTTGCTTTGTTGTTCTCCCTGCTGGCTTTCCTCATCATGGCTAGTAACAAACATGGTGATTGGAAGAACTTCGACAAGTACGAGGAGTATAGGTAAAATCACGAAAAGGGTTGGATACAAATCCTATGTAGATCATCGTTTGGAAGTGATTATCGATTTTGAGGTTTAGTAATTTTAACTGTTCGGTTTGGTCATGGGTTGATGACCGTGTCCGTCATCAGGTACTTGCTGGCGATAGCCATATTGTCAACTTTGTACACAGCTGCACAAGTGGCGCTTCAGGCTCGGGAGATATCCACCGGGAAACGGTTGTTTGATCACCGGATCTCCACCGTCGTAGGGTTCATCGGCGATCAGGTTTGGAGTCTCTTTTACTTTTTTTCTCTTGTTTAGTTATTTATTTCAATGATTATTATGAATGATTACTATACCATTCCATGGTTTTGAGTAATGGACATTAAACTGTTAAATTATATCATTGAATTTCTATATATTATCAATATTTTTAAAAATGAATCGAAAGTTTAACTAATATGATAAAAAGTTTAAGAATTAAAAGATTTAACGAGTATTTAACTATTATAAAATCGGTTAAAAATTAAATAAATTTGAAAAATAATTGAAAAAAATTATCTTTGTCTATTAAAACATTTAAAGTTCAATTGAAAAAGTAGATTGGTAAATGAAAATTAATCGATTTATTTTAGTTTATAAAAACTGAATAATTTACGAAAACTGACGAATTAATTAATAAACTGATCAGTTTTTAAAAACATATATTATTATATTAACAACAAATATTATATTTATACCACAATTTTTTATATTATCAAGATGGTATTACTAATTTTTCAGGATTTCTCCTTTTTAATATAGAAATAAAGCATTGTTTGATAGATATTATAATTATTTGCTATTTGAAGTAATGAGAAAAAAACAATATTAGTTATTTTTACCAATGAATAAAAAACTCAATCGTAAAAATCTTGAACTGATTGACTCTCTGGTTCGGTTTTTAATTTTTTTAGATAAGGAAAATTTTATTTATCCAAGTAGCAGAAAAACTGCAACACATACAAACCCCAATTACAATGTCAACAGTAAAACAAGACCAACTAACTTAAACACCAACTACTACATAGAGAAGCAGTTCTCAAATTAACAGCAGCAAAGCTAGTACCTAAGACCTTAAGCCTAACAGACTCTTTGATGATAGCAAGAAGATCTAACTCAGACTTAAAAGTAGAACAAAACAATCGAGAGTTGCGCTCCCTCCAGATCCAATAAGCCAAGGCATTTCAGGCTAATCGAAGCAAAATAGAGCGCAACGATTTGCCCTTACCAACACCAATCAACCATTGAAACTCAAAAGTCTAATCACCAGGATCTCGACAAAATCCACAAGCCAACAACAGCTCCTTCCAAATGAATTTCACATAAGAACAGCTCATAAACAAGTGATCCCGAGACTCAGAACCATCAGAACAGTGCAAGCAAGCTCCATCAGTAACCAAGCCCCAACTGCTCAACCTGTCCTTTGTAGGCAATCTATCCAACAAGACAAGCCAAGAGAAAAAAGAGTGCCTTGGGATGTGTAAAGGGCACCATACAACAAAAATAGTGTAAATGGTATATATATTATATACATACATTTATAGGTTTAATACCATATGGGCTACCTCTGATCGGGGTATACGGATAATCTTACGAAAGATATATATAGTCTAATAACGCCACATACTTTTGCAAGATTATCCGTATACCCCCGACAAGAGGTAGCCCGTATGATATCAAAGCTACAAATGTGTATATATATATATATATACACACCATTTTTTACTATATATGAACAAATATTAAAATTTTTATAAAAATTCAAATAAAATTTAATATTTTAAAAATTATAAATTAAAATTTAACATTAATATAGATTTATAACTAGCTCTTATTTATATAAAAAAAATTAAAAATAAACTTTTAACTTTTTCACTGAATAAATAAACTTTTATTCTTATTATACATTAACTTTAATATCATTTGTACAATTTTTACAAGAGTTATTATGTGAACATGTTAATATTATCAAAAAGAAACATGTTAATATTAAAGTAAAAGATCATAAGAACTTTAAATTTATATGAAAATTTTAAGAATCCTTTAACCTATAAATACGTGTAAATAATAGGGATGAGAGGGTAATTTGGGAAGATCGCCGTAGAGATGACAAGGCCAATCCAAAGTTTTCACTCGTTACTAGTCAAGTCAAATAAAGCGCTTGGCAGTCCACCAAATTTTTGCGAACATGGCCAATCGTAGATTTCCACGTGGACACCATGTTCATTGTACCAACATCATCATTACAGCTTGATTGTCAAGAATCTCTGGTTATTACGTTTAGGACAAGAAAACACATAAAATAAACTATTGCTCTCATCTAGCTAGATCCACGTGGCCGTGGACAGTTTGGCAACTCAGAAGACGCGGCGAGCTGATATCGATAAGACTTACCCTGGCCTAGTCAAATGATGATATGTACAGATATGTTTGAAAAAGGAGTTGACGTTGGCTGCCAGCTGCCACGTCATCTATGACATTAGACATCCAATTCAAATAGGAATCTAACACTATAGTATATATCAAGAAGTCGTTGAAATTCCACAATCACAGGAAGTTGATATGAACAATGTAAGAATAACGCTATTGACCCAGTTTTGTGAAGAAAAACCAATCTTCTGCACGTGAAAATGACACCAACTTGATAAAGATCGAAAGATTGCTCTCTATTCTCGATTCTAAATAACACATTTCCTGCTTGGAGGTTAGGAGATAAGACGATTATAAAATGTCTCACATGTCAATAAAACCAAAAGTACAAAGGACCTGAATCAAGTGCGGATAATCCTGATCTATAATCCAAATGACTCATCTTTCAAGCTCAAAACTGGCTGGATGAATATCTCTGACTTCCTTGTATCTGCACGTTAACCTTCCTTCCTGCAAAAGTTGAAACAAGTAGAGTAAAAAGAAAGAAAGAGAGGGAGTGAAGGGTGTAGAGATGGGGGTGAGAGGAAAGATATTCAAGAACTAATTTACGTACTTTCTCTTTCTTCTATCAAGTCCAGTGTTTCGCATATCGTTTTTTGTAAGACCAGATCCAGGGGGCATCCCATAGGGCATGGGAGAAAGGGCTTGCGGTGGAGCTGTTGTCATGGAAATGGCTGGAGGTACAGGGGGCACAGATTGAGCTGGAAGGGGAGGTGCCGCCGAGGTAGGAGGAGCAGCAACAGGTTCAGGAAGAGGTCTTGGCAAAATGTGCTTCAATCGATTGTTTCTGTAGTTTTTCCAGAAAAAGAATTGTTGCCTATGTACCAACTCCTACATGCTCCAAGAACGGAAGAGTCAGTGCTGAAATTATTCATGTATAGCTATACACTGGATTTTGCATAAAGAGAAATATCCTTGGAACAACAAAAGGTGAATATTCATTCACTAATTCATTACGACTCGGTAACTGAAAAAAGCTTCTTAGAACAGGTCAATTATTTGTATCCCAGATCATGCAGCACAGAGAAACAAGCAGATTTTCAAACATCTAAGCTAAGATGGATTCATTGCAGTGTTGGATGAAGAAGGAAGGAAAGGTGAATCAGTTTCCCCCTTTGGAATCTTTTCTTTATCAATCCAGGATATTAAGCTACAAACCCTCAGCGATACTAGTAAATATTTTCTGCAACCGAAAAGGTGTGATACGAAAAAGGGTTCAAAAGTTAGGGGATCTCAATAGATTTGAAAGCAGGATGAGATTGCAACCTGAAATATTTATATGCTTAAAAGCTAGAGTTAAGAGGGAAACACATGAACACCTGAAACGCAGAAAAAGTTTACTAAATAAGTATGAGAAAAAAACCTTGCTGTTAGGATGTGCCATTGCATTGCGGAAGTTAGCATTCTGGAGAAGTTCAAGGAAAAAAAGGCAATGTGGATACCTGAAATCATTCTAGATGATGAGCATGTCGATTAACATGAGGTGGAAGAATAGCATAGTTAATCCCCATCAAATTGGAAAAATCCTCATCATACAATGACTTTTTAAGAGATCAGCTTACATTATATATTTTATGTACTCTGGTCGTTGCCAGTACTGGAGGTATTTCAAGTAGCCAATAACTGCTTCATCTTCAAAATAGCGGTTCTGAGCTAAATCTACAGTTTAAAAATTCAGCAATCCAGCATCAGGCAATACACAAAATGGATAAAGACCAGAAGGTGAAAAATGACACCAAAGGCCCATATGTAGAAAAGACATGAACACAAGTCAAGAAAATCAAGCGAAATACACAAGAAACAACTAACCACATGAATAGCTACAGAAGATTCATCTAATATTGTAAGTTGGAGCTTCATATGAATATACCAAACAACCAGAACTACTGTCCGTTGGCAAAATAATGCTTCAGTAAAAGTAGAATGAGTATGACCTCAAGAAACAATTGGATCACCAGTTCTTGTCTTCCGAATCAATATTCATTTAGTTATCAACAACTAAACTTTCAAATAGAAATTAACAAGCAAACATTGGAATTTTGAGCAAGAGGCACTTCAAAAAGTAATCCAGGATTCCGAACAAGACCCAAGGTTGCACAATAGAACACACTCAGAAACATTACAGGGGTCATAATATTCCTGGTGCAGGAAACATGAAGAAAGAACAAAACTCCAACATTTATCCTGAGCTTACAGTGAATGTAAATAGGGTTAGCCAGGCATTGAACAAACTCCAACTCCAGCAAAAACCGTTGTCGCCCATCATCTGGGTCTTTATACACAGTTTTTGGCCTGTACAATACAAAAACCCCAAATGATAGAAGTATAGTGGAACCAATATTCATTAGTAAAGCTGTTGTGAGCAAATGAGGAAGCACGTTGGAGCACAATTTCTCGCTTACAAAACAAGAATCTCAACGAAAGGAATCCAAACCCTAAAACAGGATCTTGCTCAAAAGCTCCATTCACTACCAAAACGAGGCTAAAGCAATTAACACCCACGCACAACGTATTAAGCTACCTTTTTACCACAACCAAGTTGAAGGATTGAAGTGTATGATAATCGAATCAAATATTCAAAACAAGTAGTGAAAATTAAGTAGAGGGATGTTTATAGGAACTTACGAGGATGAAGAATCAGGCGCATGATCGGTTTCAGTGGGAGGAGCCGCCATTGATTGAAACCTTTAATCACGAGAAAAGCTAATAATCTAAAAAATCAGCATAAAACATGAAAGGCAAAGGTCTTCATGATTGAAGAAATGCAAGACTCATAAAGAAATATACTAACCACCCGAAAAAGTTTCTCTACGCCCAGGCCCGACCCGAACAGACCGAATGTCTGACACAAACTATCAACTTCTCATGAACACAAGTCGACAATTGAAGCACTTCGCCGCTCACACAAATTCCTAAAAAATCTCAAACCCGAAAAGCGAATCAACAAACCATAAAATGAAGATCAATACGGTCACTGATTTTCCTCGTACAGATCTTTAAGTTCAGAACAAGGAAATAGACAAGAAATAGACGTTGAAGACAAATTTTACCTGGTGCAAGCTAAGAAGAGAAGAGATAAGAAGAGCAATAAGCGATCGGGAAGGAGCAGGGAAGGCGGAAGAGAACCGCCGATGGAGAGAAGGAGAAGCACGGGAGAGTATGGTCTGTAGTTGTCGGCTCAGGGTGGAGGGACAGAGATCGTCAGATTAGCTCTTTAGTCATCATCATCATCATTATCATATCCCGAATTCCCGGATTGAAGCAGGGTCTAGGGAGACTGATAATACACAGCCTTACCCCTACAATATAAAGAGGCTGTTTCTAGTAAGCCCACATGCATATGTGACAAGATAACAAAAATAACCCAAAAAAAAAGGAATACCACAAAAACTAGATACTAGAAAAGACACTAAATATACTTAGAGAGTATTAAAGGAAATACAACATAATAAGGGGAAACAATTAGAAAAATAATAATAATCAAAGAAATGGAGTAATAAATAAATAGCCCAACTGACGCTAAAAGGTAAGCTTGACACAGACACCCAAATAAGACTAATATAAATATTAAGCACTACTACCAAAACCAATGCTGAAAGGAAGTAAATAAAAATAACATTATAAAGAAAGAAACAATACTAAGAATAAAAGATTCCTAAAAACAAGCACAGGACTGGGGAGGGATATTGATAAGGGAAAGCAGTGCAAACAATAAACTGCTCATTTCTGTATTTGATTTAAAATTCACAAATGCACCTTACGTCAAAAAAAGAATCAGATACACCAATTACTCATTGCAAATAGGTTTCCCCTTAATGGAAATGCAACTCCATATTATAAATTACCGAGGATCATGCAGTTGTATCATCAAATAACCCAACCCAGCTAACACCCAATCACTTTACATGTCTGAGATGTTGAACTATGACCAGTAAAAACACTTATTGTACGTTAAATTTTTTGATGCAAGTAACCTAAAATAGGAAATATCAACATGTCTGAAATTATCAAACATTTCACTCGTTGAATCACTAAGAAAAAGTCGGATAGCACAAGTCAGGTAACTGCGATGAATAACTTAAAGACAACATATTCAATGATGCAGTACTCACTACAAGAAACCTATGGCAAGTCCTACCTCGACATTTCGATAATCAAATCAAGTGTAACACGCAGCAAGGAAATAGTGAGTCAGATTTAAGTTAAATTTATATTTACAATCCAAAAATCAGATGCTAGAACTAGAACCTCAAACGATGCAGTTAAATAGACGGTACCTATCGGATGAGAACGAAAAGCATGTCGATAGGGAGAGAGAGAGAGAGAGCCCGATGTAGTCGGACAGTAACTGAGCCCACTGTAACCCTAATTTTTAGGGCTCCAAACGATTTTGCCCTGGATTACAAGTTGAAGGGCAAAATGAACCACAGAGAAAGCGAGAGATAGAGTGGAGCGGGCGGGGAAACGAAGAGTTGCGAGTGAGTGTGAAAATTGATTTTTAAGTTTTGGCTTTCATCCTTTTCCCTCCAGCATGTTGACGGCGTTTGGATGGGGCATTAACGGTCAAAACATTCTAACAAAGGGGGCCGTTAAGTAGGAGGTGTACACACGCTTTTAAATGTTAGACACATTTCTGGAGCGTCGTTTTGCCCAACTTCCACAGTTTTCAGTTCAACTGTCTTTTATTTTGAAGAGCTTTTTCTTTAGCGTCGCCGCCTGTTTTCGTCGCTGTCGTCAACAGTTGCTATAGCCTCTCAACTTGGCTTATTCGTCGTTGTTATCCCCTTTTCAGGACGAGTATATGAGTGCTCCTCTTATCATCCCTTTTGTAATATAGTAGGCGAGTCAAAATATACCAACACTCACATTATTTGGAAAACGTAGGAAAAAGTAATACAATATATGGAAGATTATTTTATAAATTTATAAAATTTAGAGTTATTTTATAACTTTAAATTTTTATTTAAAACAATGTGCTGATGTTTTAATTTTAAAATTAATATCAATAATAATCAATTGAATTCCCTCGATTAGTAGTCTTTGTATTTTGACAATTCCCTGATTAAAAAAAAAATTGTTTCTACTTTGCTCAAATCCTTTGTAAGACATAAACATGATAAGTATTCAAAGCACCAACATATTATTCTTTTCCTTATCTCATTAGAAAACTTAAAAATATCTTATTAATTTAAGATAAAAATTCAGGTATAACATTTATAAATAATAAATAGTTATCTTTTTTATTTGAAGATAACTAAAATTAAAATTTAAGTTTAAACTTAGTAGATAAACAGAATAATTATATTAAAATAAATAAATAAATGAATAAGTATATTTACATTTCTTTCGTTAACTACAATGATTAGAACGCATATTTATGATACTAATGAAAGAATTTTAATATATAATTATATGATTATTTATATTTGCATTTTATTCTTATTATTATTATTATTATTCATTGATTTTTTTTTTTTGTCTTTCCACAAGTTAAATGACGTTTTCCCTTTAAAACCAAGAAAAGAAACCTTTTTATGTATTTATTTATGAAATTTATTTTTGTCTTTCCACAAGTTAAAAGTCGTTTTCTAAATCCAGGATATTGATTACAACAACAAAAAGATTTATCAATCTTATAAATGTCATGGATAGTAACTAATCTAATTAAATTATGGTTTAAACAGTTAAAAGCTAAAGGTCGATAGTTTATTTGATAGATAATAATTAAAGATGCCAAAAGTTCACAAGAAGTTATTTTCATTATTGAAAATCCATGTTTATAAATATACCATGTATTGTATAAATTTGACTAATTAATCAAGATTTTGTGTAAATGGATATTAAATTTGTATCAAAAGTCATCATCACCGTCATTTACATTCAATTGAAATCCTGATGAGGCGTGAGGTCTGGAGAGGCTCGATAGTATGCAACCTTACACTTATCTGGTAGAGAGATTGTTTCTAATAGACCCATAAGCAATACATCATGAAGATACTACAAAATTAATAATAGGTGTGTGTATATGCCAAACAAAAATAAAAAAATAAAAAAAACAAAGTAAATAAGTCAAATAAACATTAAAAATGTAATAAAATAACTAAATACATAAATACAAATAAGTAATAAAGAGAAATACTAGTAACATTAATAATAAAAATAGGTAAGGTAATACAAAAATAATGTATATACAAAACATTTCAAATATTAACAATGTATAATAAGATAAGAATGCATACCATACAAGAGTAAACTCCAACCAGGCCAAAAGGAAACAAGACCATATGAGTAACTCCAGCCATGCCTATCAACACATTAATTACGCTAAATAGAAAAACTAAGCTAAATTAGTTAGGAGGTAAATATTTCGTAATAAATGCTCAATACATGGATTCATATAACCTGCAAGATTGTGAATGCTCTTTTTAAAAGATATTCTTTACCCGTATTTTAGTATGCCAACATTTCTTATTGCGGGCCAAATCTTTGGTAAGATCCAATTATGTCATATCATTCTCGATCGCTTCCTTCCAATTCTTTTTTACCATTCTTTTTTTTCCTCTTATAGTCTCCAAGTATTATTTTCTCGTATCATCTTACTTGAACATCAAGGTCTCTCTTTTTAATATATCTGAATTACCTAAGTCTTGTCTCACGTAATTTGTCATTAATACCTGCCATTTTAATCTGTCTCTTACCATAAGATTCCGGACCTTAATCTTCTGATAAGGTTACACATCTACCGGAACATCCTCATCTCTGTCACCAAAAGCTTATTATTATGTATTTGTCTGATGAGTCAACACTCCACCTCATATAACATAATTGGCCTAATCATCAAGTGATAGAATTTACCTTTAAGCTTGAGTGGTATCTTCTTATCACATAAGACCCTTGATGCACTTCTTTATTTGAGTCACCTTAATTTGATACGATGAACTATATATTTATCGATCTCCTTATTGCTTTAGATGATAAACCCTAGATACTTAAATCACTATTTTCATGGTATAACTTTGAATTCAATTTTTAAATTCACATCGGTAGCCACCTGATAATCCCAAAAGTTGCATTCTAAGTACTTAATCTTAGTCCTACTCATTTTAAAACCTTTTTACTCTAACGTTTCTCTCTAACATTCTAGCTTAATATTGACCTCTCTCTTTTCTCATACACTAAAACAATATTGTCAACAAACACATACACCAAGGCACATCGCCTTGAATATTCTTAATAAACTTATCCATTACTACTGTGAATATAAAAGGGCTTAATGCGAAGCCTTGGTGTAGCCCAATGCCAATAGAAAAATTCTCAGTGTCTCCTCTTATTATCCTTACTCTGGTCATTGCCCCTTCATACATATCTCTATTAACTTGTATATAGGACATAAGAACTCCCTTAATCTCTAAACACCTCCACATGATTTCCCTTGGAACTCTATCATATGTCTTTTCTAAATTAATAAAAGCCATGTGCAAATTCCTCCATCTTTTCCTGTAATGTTCCCTTAATTTTTTAAAGAGATGTAACGCTTCTGTCGTGGATCTTCTTGAATAAAGCTAAATTGGTTTTTCAATTTAGAAGTCGCCTTTCTAACTATCTTCTCAATTACCTTCTCCAACAGTTTCATGGTGTGCCTAACTAGTTTGATGCTTCTATAGTTGTTACAATTTTGGATGTTTACTTTATCCTTCTATAAAAGAATTAACATACCCAGTTTCTATTCATCTGAAATTTTGGCAAATTTAAGGATTACATTAAAAGGCTTGACTAGCCAATTAAGACCTTCGGCGTCTAGGCTTTTGCATACCTCTATGGGAATCTCATCCAGTCCGACTACCCTTCTACTCTTCATCTCCCTCAAAGCTTTTTTAATTTCTTCCATTGTGTTCTATTTACACCGAGACAAGTTGCGAAATCTCTAAGACTTGCTGAAGTCACCTAAAGAGATATTGCCGACTATGCCTTCATTAAAAAGGCCAAAGAAGTACCTCTATCATTTACTCTCGATTCCATTTTCCTCTATGAGCGTCTGCTTTATTTCATCTCTTGTACATTAAATTTGGTCTAAGTCTCTTGTTTTTTGTTTTCTAACTCTTGCCAACTTAAAAATATCCTTTTCTCTATTTTCTGTATCCAATGTGAACAACTATGTTATTTATAGAATCGAGAATAAAGATGAACAATTATGTCGTTGTTTTCCATAAACTTAAAAGCCCTTATTTGAAACCTAAGTTTCAGGTGATCGACATAAATGTACATTTTGTACTTTTGCCATCAAACTTCTTGCTTTTTCTCCATGAATGATCGTAAGGAAGAAAACGCCAATGGCCTAAGTAATCAATCTTACTTCTTAACTTACAAGAAGGAGTGTGCTTGTTACAAACAGGACATGCCTTATATCCTTTTGTGATCCACCCAGAAATAATACCATAAGCTGGAAAGTCATTGATAGTCCACATTAAAGCAGCATGCATTCAAAAATTTTCTCCTTTTGAAACATCAAAAACATCCAAACCATCTTCCCATAACTCATTTAACTCATCTACTAGTGGTCTCATATAGACGTCAATGTCTCTACCAACTGCTTTGGGACCTGGAATAACTAGCGATAGCATAAAGAATGACACATCCATACACAT
>JAOSBP010000005.1:31127371-31138302 GCA_027563825.1 Erythroxylum mucronatum
GCTTTAGAGGGCATTTTGGCCCTAAGACATCAAAGTCTCCAAAAAGTCAACTTACAAAGAAGGATCACATGAATAGTGATTTTTGTTCCAATTAACATTACCCAAATAAAATATTAAACACCACTAATTCATCATTTAATTTCATTTAATAAATCAAATCTCCAAGAAAAAGTTCGGGGTCCAATAGTCTTATAGTTTCTTGGTGGGACCAATTTGAATGTGATGGTCTAGAATTGCAAAAGTTTGTAATTCAAATTTTAAGTCAATATGTGAGTGCAATAAGGTGTGAAAAGAATTAAGCACATTTGAATTCATTTATTCCAAAAAAAGGAATAGATTGGAGTACAAAAGATTGAATGGCTTGATCTTCGTTAGATACAATTTAAAGCTTCATGAAAGGAATGTTATTACCAATATTAAGTTGGATATAATTTCTTATAATTTTTTAATAATTCATTTTTATTGTGTACTAGGGCTCTTAATAGAACAAATAGTTTTGTAGATCCAATTAACCTTGATCATATCGATCTTTTGGTGGATTAAGTCTGTGAAGAACTGAGTTTGATACATGAGAGTGACTTGGAAGATAATCTTAAATGAGAAAGTATTGACATGTCATTGGTGCAATGAATTTGAATGATGATGATGATGAGGCTCCTCTCAATGATGAGGATTTGTACCAAATGAGAATTGAGGTCAATGCGATTTGAGCGAGTATTCGATTGATGACTTGATGTATATGTTAAATTCTATATATGCAATATAAAGATACTTATAAATGTTTTTATTTCAGGTTTCACTTCTAGTTGGTTGTTTCCTTGACACGAAGTCTTGTTGTAAATCATAATAGTTAGATGGATATTTATTAATCTTTTTAATTTGATATTTTGATGCAATTATTATTTATTATATGATGTAATTCTAATATTTTAAATAATTTATATTGTTCGTAATTTTATATTTGTATGATGATTTAATAATCTTTTTATACTAATTTTAGTTATTATTTATATGTGAAAGATTAGAAAATTAACATTAATAAATATGAATGAATTGTTATTATTTTAAATTTCTATCGTTATGATTTTTAGAGACAAGGTTGTTGTAAAATTATAAATTATACAGTAAAATATATTGAGAAATTATTTTGCAATTTTAAAATAATTCTAGAAATATTTTATAAATTTAAAAAGTTACTCGATATTAAACATTATCTGCAAAGTATTATATAAGAACTAAATCTGGTATTGTGTACTGATACGATATTTACAATATTAATTAAAACATCATCATTTTATCATAAATTATGAATGATAAATAAAAAAAGAATATGTGCAAAAAATAATTTAAAAATATCGATGATTAATTTTTTTAAAAGTTCAATTTCAGTGTAATTAATCCTAAATTAAACACCCTAACAACTGGCCATAGTTCAACAACTCCTTTGTCCGTCAATTTGCTTATTAGAAAATTATTTGATTTCCTTTTTTTTAATTTCTGATGGTTAGTGTATTCCTATTTTAATGTCCAACTCGGAATGATGAATAGATGGTCTTGCATTTATTTTTTATATTTTCTTTGATCACTAGTTATATTATGGAGCCATTTTCTCGTAAGAATTAATGAAACAATGCTTCATATTTATCCATTTAGTGGCTTTATTTTTTTCCTTGATTTCTGCAACTTTTGCTTGAATTTTTTCAGGTAATGATTTCATAATCCATCCGATTCGAATCACGTAGTTTATGAATTCATCAACCTAAGGCTTCGGTGATCTGATTCCATTCACTGGTGACGGGATCAATGAAAATGCTCGATTTACACCACTTTGATCGCACATTTCATGCTAGAATAGAAGAAGAAACATCAAGCATAAGCACCTGAGGTTTCGTCAATTTTAATGGGAAACTCATGCACAGGTCCAAATGTCCGGAATAATGGCTTCCTAAAGTCGGTGACCGCTGCTGTCTGCCGGAACCGATTGCCGCCGCCGAAAACCGAAGATGGCGACTCCAAAACCGGCCCCAGCGGATCGAAACAATCAGATCCGGTACAAAACACGACTCCAGATACGGTCAAAGCAACGGAACATGAAAAATCGATGAAGCCGGAGATGCGAGACGTGTCGATCAGCGAAAGGACGAAGAAGCCGACGCACATGAAGAAATTGTCAAGTAGCGCGGGACTCCAAGTTGATTCTGTTTTGGGGAGAAAAACAGGGAACATGAAGGAGATATACAGTTTAGGGAAGAAGTTAGGGCAAGGGCAATTTGGGACGACGTTTTTGTGCATAGAGAAGGAGACAGGGAAAGAGTTCGCGTGCAAGTCGATAGCAAAGAGGAAGCTGACGACGGCTGAGGACGTAGAAGATGTGAGGAGGGAGATTCAGATAATGCACCACTTGGAGGGGCATCCGAATGTGATTCGGATAGTGGACGCTTACGAGGACGCTGTGGCGGTTTATATGGTGATGGAGTTATGCGGGGGTGGGGAGCTGTTTGAGAGGATAATTCAGAGAGGGCATTACACGGAGAGGAAAGCTGCGGAGCTTGCCAGGTTGATAGTTGGGGTTGTGGAGGCATGCCATTCATTGGGGGTTATGCACAGGGACTTGAAGCCCGAGAATTTTCTGTTTGTTAGTCAGCTCGAGGAAGCTGCTCTTAAGACTATTGACTTTGGTCTTTCTATGTTCTTCAGGCCCGGTACGTACGTCTCTCTGTGCCGCACTACTTATTTGTGCTCTTAGGCCGGTTGGTATATGTGATAACGGAGTTTAAATTTTTTATCTAATATTACGGTATTTTATTGTGTTTAATAAATTTTAGTCATTTATTTATGTGAGATTCAAGTGAATTCCGTAAAATAAATGATTAAAATTTTATGAAATAAAATAAGACAAAATAATATTAGACAGAGACTCTGACTCCCTATATATACCTAACTAATTATTGTTGCTCTTAGGTGAACTATTTACTGATGTAGTTGGGAGTCCCTACTACGTAGCGCCTGAAGTATTGCGGAAGAGTTATGGTCCGGAGTGTGATGTTTGGAGTGCTGGGGTTATATTATATATTTTACTATGCGGAGTACCCCCATTCTGGGACGGTGAGACCCATGATTTACGTTTATTTTTATTAATTACGATAATTTTATTTTTTATTAATAATTACTAAACAATTCTCATCAAACATTTTTCTTCACTATTTCTTGATGTGCTTTACTACTCCTTGTCAGAAACCGAGCAAGGAATATTTGAGCAGGTTTTAAAAGGTGAACTGGACTTCATGTCAGAACCATGGCCCAAAGTGTCTGCAGGTGCAAAAGATCTGGTCCGTAGAATGCTTGTAAGGGACCCTAAGAAGCGGTTGACAGCACATGAAGTTCTTCGTAAGTATGCTGTAGCTATTGTAACTGCTTTAGTTATCTTCTACTTCATCATCTCGTTTGTTTCCTAAACGAAGTTTAGTCTGCTTCTATCTACAGGATTCCACAATTTAGTACGTGTTGGAATTTTTATTGGGATATTTTTAGGTCGACTTTTGTAGTTTCAAAGTGAAAAAAAAAACATGAAAAGATGTTTCATCCAGTGCTCTGAGGGATGTAATTTTGTTTTGCTTTCTACCATCAAATTAGGTTACGGCGGGTGACCATAATAGCCTCATTTCTTAACGGTTAATGGGAGTTAGATGATTATTATGATATTATCTGTCCTTAACTTTCTTTTTTTTTTGGAGTTAGTATTCCATATGGAGAACAGTATTTATGTGTCCTATATTGGAATCATAAGTCTCTAACAACCTTCAAGGAAGAGCAGTTCATCACCTTACTTTTATTCTTGCAGGCCACCCGTGGATTCAAGTAGATGGCGTTGCCCCTGACAAACCACTTGATTCTGCTGTTTTAACTCGCCTGAAACAATTTTCAGCAATGAACAAGCTTAAGAAAATTGCCATTCTGGTGAGGACTATATAGATCTCAGAAATGACCATCTCTTTGGAAATCACTTATTGTTGATGTTGATTATAAGTGCCTTCGAGGGTGCCTATCAACTTTTAAGAAATCATCTATTATTTCAAGCACATATTGTCTTGGGTTTACGTTGAAGTCTTTCAAGAAACATACCGGCCGTATCAGCATTGCTTGCTTGCTTATCAGAAATTTGTTTTGTATTTCAGGTCATTGCTGAAAGCCTATCTGAAGAGGAAATCGCAGGTCTGAAAGAAATGTTCAAGATGATAGATGAAGATAGTAGTGGACAAATTACTCTTGAGGAATTGAAGAATGGTCTGGAGAGAGTAGGAGCTAATCTCAAGGAATCTGAAATACTTGGATTGATGCGAGCAGTAAGTGGTAGCTTGAAAGTTTCGTTTAGATTTTAACATGAAATCTTGTTCTCAAACCGATAATTCTTACAAGTAAATATTATTGGACTTAACCCTATTTATAAACCGAAGTTGAGTCCCATGAATTGTTTGACTCTAATATTTTTTTAATTTTCACCTGTCCGCATGTGATCTCTCGTTCTTTGCCAATTCATGAATTTGCCATCAAGGGCTAAGCCATTGGATATAGATGTACAACATCTGGGCAGTGGCAAAAATATTCTTCAATGTTTTGACTAATTTTAGGAGATGTCCAAGGGGCGAGAGGAGATTTATGTTGCTTAAGGGAGTTTTATAAAAGCTAATCCATAACCTAAAATACAAATGTAGCACAGAGCTTTTGATTTCTTGAATCCCTGGTTATCTTATGAGGTCCATCATCAAGCCACAGACTAGGATATCACGATGTTGCCAACTTGCTATTAAGGAACATCTTTGCTCAAACAACGTCAGGGTTTAACCACATTGGTGATTTACCTTGTCCTTATTTTGATTCTGCACTAACTGTTATATATGTGAAAAAATCTCAGGCTGATATTGACAACAGTGGCACCATAGACTATAGTGAGTTCATAGCAGCCATGCTCCATCTAAATAAGATCCAGAAGGAGGATCATCTATATGCAGCCTTCTCTTACTTTGACAAGGATGGGAGTGGGTACATCACTAAAGATGAACTTCAATTGGCGTGTGAGCAGCTTGGCTTAGTTGATGTTCACATAGAAGATATAATCCGTGAAGTTGACCAGGATAATGTAAGCTTCTTACGTATTGCAATCTACTTTTCATTTAGTCTTGGATGTAGAAAAGCTTTCCACATTATGATTCACTTTATGCACCCATTTCAGGATGGCCACATTGACTACAGCGAATTTGTTGCTATGATGCAAAACACTGGTCTGGACCAGAGACTGGTGCCAAACGAACTTGAGCACTGAATTCAGTGACGACCTTGTGCATTGATTTTTGATCCTTGTATGGCAAAACAACACTACAGCAGTTCGTTACAATGTTTCTCAACAAAACTAATAGACACCATCATGTTTTTAGCAGAAATCAAAGTGCATATACTATGTAAAGTTAAAGCAGGCTTTAGAGAGGGGGAGAGTTGGGCCTTGGTGCCTGTAATTACCTTTCTGTATAACATACTAATTATTCAATTAGGTTTCCATCTTTTTAATAAATTCTGTTCATAATTGATAAACACTTTATGTTATTCCTCTACTCCTATCACTTACAAGTTCTGTTTCCAAGTGGTTAATACGTTTAATGTTTCAACTGTGACGCCCTTGGCTCCTTATTGTCCAAACACTTGATGGTGAATTATATATTGTCACTAACTTGAAGGACATAAGCTATAATTAATGCATTCTGATGGTGTCAGAATTGGACTTTTTCCGAAATCTTATTGCACACAGAACATTCTCTCCATAAGGATCATAATAATCTAATCTGTTAAATACCAATTAAGGCTAATGCTGGGACTTAAGTAATACAACACATGGATACATCTTTAGAAGCTCCTCTTTCCGGTGATCTTGAGCAGAGACGAAGCCACTTGGGGCCTAGTGGTGCATTGAGCCCTCTAAAATTTTAAAAAATTTAATATATATACACACACACACATAAGGACGGAGTTATTTGGAGCTTAGTGGTACATTAGACACCTTAAAATTTAAAAAAATTAAATATTTGGACCCTCCTATCTTAAATTTCTGACTCTGTCATTGGTCTTAAGAAAGTGGGCGTGTCAATACCAAGAAAGTGGGAAGGACTAAAATGGCAATTTTTATTCAGACAATCTGAAATATTAAAAATGTCATTTTCAAGTGGATGAAACTGTGAATTTCATTTATGCCTTTTCCATTGTAATTATTGACTTGGTATTACCCTCGTACTTCACAAAAGGTCTAAAGCACATGACCCTTGACCTAAAACAACATTTTGTCAGAAGCTCTTTGCCTTGGTGGCAATGCTTGCGGTATACCGCCTACATTTCTTTGAGGGGGATGAAACTCCATTGGAGGTTAAAGTTACATGTCTCCGAGGATATCATATGATACGATAACTTTAAGGTTTCAAAGGAAATCAAAAGAGAAGGAAAATCACGCGAGGTTCAATTCACAAAGGTCTTCTTAGACATTACACTTATATCGCAAGTTGTGCTTACTTTTTTATACAACAATCTCATTTAACTCGCTTCTGACATGACAGCCAAGTTATAATTCAGAATCCTAACTAAATTGAACTAACTAAATTACATCTTATCTTAATCAAATTACATGCAATAACTAATAGGATGATGTCCTCATAAAATAGGACTTATCTGATAGGATTTAACTACATCACAACTAACAAAATAAGAAATTACATCTAACTAAGGATGATACATCCATATCCACGAAGATCTCCACTATGTTCAAATGATCCTTCGACATGATCTTCATTTTTTAAAGCTAATGTTTATCCACTGTGATCTTATCCGCCACATTATCCAAGATCTCTTCATGATCTTTACCCATTGGCGATGAGTCATCAAAGCCTAAAGCCTTCCATAGCATACTAGTCTAATCCAATGCTTACCTATGTTAAATCCATTAGCTATGGTCCATTCATTTGAGCATATAATAAGTCCTTAGTCTAGTAAAAACTCTAATAAAACTCGCACTATGCTTGATCTAACTTGCTAAATTACCTTGGAACTTTTGCATTCCACTGTTATATGTGCGATCCAGCTAGCCTTCGACCTAAGGCCCATTTCTAAAAAGTTGTAAAGTGCCTTTTTGTGTTAAGGGGTTAACAAACCACCCCTACTAGATGAATTCGATACCCTCGTTGAACTAGTCTTAAGGTAGGTATTCACTTGATCCTCAAACTGCAACACGATAGTATCTTTCTACCACTTAGCTTTTGTGATCGAAGTCCTCTGATTCTTTTTATGTTGCTCTGTCATTCGATGATCTAAGATCTTCTTCATTTGATCCTTGAATTGTTTTCTCACAAATGGTAGATCTCTTTTTACCTGACTCCTATTCGGATGTGATGCACCCGCATAGTATGGTTTGAGAAAAGTAACATGAAAAGTAATGTATACCTTCAATCTTTCGAGAAACTTCAATTTATATGCCATGTTTCCCATTTTACTTGGCACTTTAAATGGTCCATCAAACTCTAACGGTCTTTGTTATAAGTCTGCTTACTTCATCCGTTGAGAAGCTTTTCAAAGACTATCCCTTGCCTCTTTTAACAATTCTTGCTTCTCTATTGCAAACTTATACACAGTATGACACTTGCCACTTATCCTTTATTGTGCAATCTCAAGTGGAGTGAGAGATTATTATCTTAAGACTATCTCAAAATGAATATTCTTTATAATAGAAGATCTGTAAAAGTTATAGCAAAATTATGTAGTATTAAGTAAACTCAACTATTTACGTTGATTTGCACTTACATAATGTCTTAAGCACTCCTCTAATAAACCACTGATCCTCTCAGTTTGACCATCTATCTGTGGGTGATTTGTCGTTGAAAATTTTAAATTATAACCCATCATATTAAGTAGGGATGTCTAAAATTGGCCCGTAAATTTGGAGTCTCGGTCACTCACAATGTCTGCAGGGACTCTGAAATATTTCACCACGTTCTTATAAAATAACTCCGCTATAATTTTTTAGGGGCAAGATTTTGGTGTTGGCACAAAGATTGTATAATTGGAGAATCGATCTACAATCACCATGATTCTCACCATGTTTTCCACCTTTGGAGGTTCACTTTTAAAATTCATTAAAATTGACATCCGTGATCTTTTGGGAATGGATAAAGGTTGTACAAACCAACTTTCTTCTTCCTCTCTAACTTATCCAACTAACACATAAGGCACTTCTTGACATATAGCTCAATGTCATTCTCCATATTCGGTTAATAGTAGAATGAGCTGGAAGCGCCACCATCTTTTGAAGTATGGAGTAATCAACCCATTGTGAGTCACGTGTCTCCTTCAATAGTTATTTCCGCAAGCCACTAAAACTTAGCACATATATTTGACTACTCTTAGTCAATAAAAAATCATCATCATCGAGAATATACCCATAGATTATGTTGGACCCCAAACTTTTATTGAAAGTTAGAACTATTGTATGAGATATGTGGAAAGTTAAAAAGCTGGAAAATGAAAATATTCATTGAGCATGCTCCGGTGTTTTAGTCATAAATTGATCTCTAGTTATCCAAATGAGATAATTTTTGAATTGGATTAAACTAGAGAGATAAGGCTACAAATTGTCTGATGAAATTGAGTTTTGATTTAGAGCCTAAGAATGTCAATTTTCGGATAGAAGTTGATCACAGAATATTGTTTTGGATAAGAACAGTCCTAAAATGTTTAGTGTATAACTTTGGAACTTTGGAACTAAATTGATTGATTTTGGATGTCATTAGAAAATTAAGACAATGAGGAATATTTCTCTAGAAGGAAGTTCTAGCAAATTTCTTCAATTTGATTATTAGAAAAATGTTCTAAGTTAAACATGATTTTATGATAGTTTGAGACTTTGTCATATTTGATGATTTTAAGGAATTAATTAGCATGTTAATGTGATTAAATAGCATGTTAATGGGAGTTAATTAACATGTTAATTTGACTAAGATCATATGGCCTAAGTGAATTGAATTAAGGTGGTAAGTTACATGAAGGGCATTTTGGGCAAGCCACTTAAGTTCCTAAGGTTACAAGGCTTATTAGTAAGGGCATTTTGGACTTTTAGCTTCATAAGTGGTATAAGAAGAAGGGGATGCACGAAAATGAGAGGGAAAAACAAAGAAAAAGAGAGAAATGAGAGAGAGGGTCGGTGGAGGAGAAGGAGAAAGAAGAAAGAAGAGCTAGGGCTTGATTTTTCAAGGTCTTCAAGAGTGATTTTCATGGTGCTCAAGAAGAGAAAAACGTGGAGGGTGATGAAAGCTTCCATCCAAGCCAAGAAATTCATTGTTTGGTGAAAGACCAAGGTAAGAGTGTTTTGATTTGTTGAGTTTTGAAAGGGGTTTTGGGTTAGATATCTTAAGAAATGTATGGGTTTGTGAATTCTAAGATCAATTTTGGTGATTGTGTCATATGGGTTTCTCAATTGAAATGTCCATTGATTTGGGGATTTTGCTTTTGATGAAGGAAATCAAAGAAGGAAAGAGGAGCAAGAGGGGAAGCATGTTGGACAAGTATAAGCATGGAATTACAAGGTGGGTTTTATGTTTATAATTTGAATAATGAGTTATTAATATGTTTTCAAGAATCAAGATGATAAGATGATTTCAAATTCTTTGTTTTGAATGATTGAGAAATTGCTACAATTGTTGCTTTTATTGCTTGTGATTGATTTGAGAATTTGCTACATGTTTGGTGTATGAATTTTGAGGATGAATTGTGAATTAGTATGCCAATGCTGTTGATGAAGTTGAATTGCTACATGAAAGTGATTTTCGAAAAATGCCATGTTCATGAAAAACAAGTTTCTGAAATATTGCCATTTTGGGCAATTCTGTTTTTAAGTCATGAATTACATGTTATGTGGGTTCGGTTTGGTCCGTTCTGTATGTCAAGTGCACACTTGTCAAAAGGCTTCTCCCGCCTGCCCGCTAGTGGCATGGAGCTTCTTCACGGACTCCTCATGTTTACGACTTCACAAAACCACTTTGTGAGATTGTGCTAGTTCGTTCTATTCACGGTTATACAGGACCATTCTATGGAATTGTGATAGTACGTCCTGTGTACGGACCACCCGAACCATTATGACCTGCTTATGTGTTATGATTTGTGAACAAGTTGAAAAATGTATGAATTATGTTGTTTATGATTTTGATTACTTGACAAAAGTAAAAGTGAGTTTTATGATTCAAGAAGCAATTTTTATAACGATGAACGTTTTTGAACAATTTTGCTTGTTATTTATTATAAGCATGTTACCCACCGAGCTTTCAAGCTCACCACCCCTCTTTTTCCCCATCTCTAGGTATTGAACAAGAAGTCAAGTGAAAGTGCCAAGTCATCGATCCAAATTTACATGATTTGTTTCGTTTGGGATAATTGTTATAAAACAAGGCTTAAGATGTATTTTGAGACCTTATGGGTTTTGCATGTTTTGTATATTAGGTTTTGGTATTGATATTATATTGTGGCTTGGAAATGCCATTAAAGCTTGTAAACTCTTATTTATGATGTAAATGAAATATGGAATTATGTATGATGATAATGAAATGTGAAATTTGTTAGCGTAAGTCGAATTGGACTCTCATGTAAGTCGACTTACACATGCACAGTACCATAAGTCGACTTGCATTCTCCTATAAGTTGACTTATACTTGCACAGTACTGTAAGATTGTTAGAGTAGTGCCCTAAAAGCAATCGCCTTCAGCACGTTTTGTACAAAGTTGTCTTTATGAATAAATAAAGAAAGGCATATTTTATTAATTTGGTGTTCATTATTTATGAATTGCTAGATATTGATCTATAAGCAAATTAATGAAGTCCATGATATATGACATAGCATGAAGGAAATTAT
>JAOSBP010000005.1:31152018-31168410 GCA_027563825.1 Erythroxylum mucronatum
ACTCCTTTGATCCTTGCGAGAATCCGCCGCTTCCTTTGGAAAATATTCCCAAAGGTGTCCTTGTTAAACTTTAAAGCCGCTGCCTTTACATTAATTAGAGCCTCACTAAGAGATGAATGTCCCTAGTTCCAAGTGTTTTCGAGAATAGTAAAGAAATCCTTGTGAAGTGTCCAAGAATCCTAAAAGTGAAAAGGTCTAGAACTCACCGAAGGGACAAAACCATGCAATTTTAGAAGAATCGGGTTATGATCAGAATGGGTGCGAGGCAAGTGGTAAACTGATGCTTCTGGAAACAGGAATCTCTAAGCAACATTACATAAAACTCTGTCAAGCCGGACAAAAGTGGAAAAATACCATTACTCCGCTTACGATAGGTGAAAGGTGAGTCTTTGAAACCAATGTCCATAAGATTACAATCATCCCAATTTCTCCTAAAACAAGCAGCCCTATTCATAGAAAAAATCCCACCTCGCTTCTCACTAGGGGATGCATAGTCATTGAAGTCCCCAATGAGCACCTATGGAAGGGTAATAAAATCACTAAGATGACCTATCTCCCTCTATAAGACAACACGACCTGATGCCTGAGGACTAGCATACACTGTCGTTAGAAACCACACTTGATGTTGGTCATCACAGACAAGGAAGTGAATAAATTGTTTATGTGTAACCAGAATCTAAAGTTGAATAATAGAAGAGTGTCATAAACACCACATTCCACTTGAAAACCCAGAAGCCTCCACTCTAGCAATATTCTCAAATCCAAGAGACTGAGAAACTTTATCTGCCCTCCTGCCAGAAATATGGGCCTCTAATATAATTAACACATCCATGTTACTACTTCTCTTTAGCTCCTTCACACAAGTAGCAAAATCAGAATGGGCTGCTCCCCGGTAATTCCAAGATAAAATATTTAAGCTATTAAACATTAAAATATTTAAGGAGGAGAGAGCAAGTAAACGGTCAAGCAAGACTACTTGGCACCATATCAACATCCACACTATCATTATTAGGATTAATCACCAATATACCTTCCTGTATGGGATCCAAGTTTCCATGAGAGTCTATCGCATCAACCTGGAGGTGATTTTGCCTAGGGTCAGGTGGTTCACGACTTTGAATAACTTGGATTCGTTCCTTACTTGGGCCTTGGTGAAGAATGGTGGTGGAATTTGGGGGAGGGGATGAATTTTGAAAAGCCTGACAAAAATGTGTAGCAACAGTTTGCACTAACATGGGGTCGGGTTTTGAGCTCTGAGGAATAGCTCGGGTAGTTTCTCCTTCAGGTTGCCTAGGTGAACTAGGATTCAGGCCACCTTCTCCGTTATTGAGAACAATATACGCCTTAGTTTGATTATTTGATATTGAGCCAGTTCCAGGCTTGGGCATGTTACTTCTGTCTTGTTTCTTATGTTGTCTCGCTGGGCGTTTAGGCTCACTGCCACTACCAAACTCAAAGACAAACCCAGCCTGTTTCTCATTTTCATAACCTTAGTCTGCAAAAGCCTATAACTCCTCCTCTACATAGTTATCACCATTCAAAAGTGTGTCCCAGTTCGAAGATTGGCACTTATAAGATTGGCACTTATTTCTCACAGTAGCATCAATCTGTCGAGGATGCGTGTCTCTTTTGGATTTTTCGTCAACAACCATCCATGATCCTAATATGAGATTTGCACCATGATTAGTCTCCGTGGATGTAGGGTCATTACTTGGCCATATTCCATCTGCCGTCTATATCTCACCGACAGCAACAATTGGGGGAGGTGCAGCTTCATCCTCCTTGACTTCCATATTCAGCGTAAGCGGACAAGTATAATTCTTGTGCCCATATTTCTCACATTTGAAGCAAATAGTATGCAATCCCTCGTATTCAACATAATAAGTTCTACCATCAATATCAATTTTCCCAATTAAAGGTTTATCTATATCAATCTCAATACAGACTCTCATGAACCGACCCCGATTAGCAAGCGTTGTGTTCTTATCTACTTGGACAGTTCTGCCAATTCCCGTTGCCAATGCCATTAAAAGATCCTCGTCATAATATTGCACTGAAATTTTAGAAAATCGAACCCAGACATGAGTAGTATCGATAGTAGCTTCCACCGCTAAAAACCCCGGTGTCTAAGGATGTACGATGAGATAATGATCAAAAACCAACCAAGGGCCAACTTCCATGGCTACATCAAAATCAACACCATTATCAACTGGCTACCACAATTGCTCAATTTTTGTATACAGGGCCCTGAACGAGATAGAATGACCTAACAACTTCACGACAACCGTTTGCCGCCAAGGGGCCTCCAATTGTGCCATGTATGTCGAATCAACATTAAAGGTAGGAAAATTTCTATTGCCATCCTTGAAATCCATATGGACTATCCCAGTAGCAATTAAATCAACTGGGATTCATTCTTTAACGTCATAAGCCAAAGCCTTGGATTGCTCGCGATTTAACACCTTGTCTTTCCAAGACACCATTCTCGCACCATGAGGACTACTGCCCAGAGGGTTTGGATGCATAGAGAACGCCTGGGGAGGTTGGCCTGGGAGTGGGTCAGGGGGTTTGGTACGATCTTATTTGTTTAATTTTTGTATGTTTTATTTATTGCCTGGATAGAGCTTTATGAAATAGAGTTTAAATAGAATAATAAGAACGGGTAATTTGATCTCGACAATCTCTAAGAGGGGTGATCAACCCAGCCCAACTCAAAGGGCTTAAAGAGCTCCAAATAATAGGCATATTAACAGAAACTGGTAATCATAAACTCGAAGGAAGACCGAAGGGAAGCATAGCGACTTTTGTTAGGGCGATCAGCAATCAAAAATTGAAATGCTTCGTGCAAGTTAATTTGTAGAACAGCTTTCGCGTGTGATGTCTATTCCAAGCTAAGTGGAGAGCTCCAACGATGCCTTTTAAAATGCCGTAAAGAAGTGAATGGTTTATTTAATGCACAAAATAATTAAAATTGAAGTAATTCTATAAGAACTATATCACCTATAATTACCAATCTTAACTAAATACAAAAATTTAATAAACGATAAATAATCTACTAAACTAATGAAAAATTTAAATTAACTAACGAAAGAAAATTAATTAAATAAATATTAGGGTTTTATGGTTCATTATAGAAAATCTTAGTGATAATTTTGATTATTGAGATTAAAATAACAATTAAGTTAAAGAATATATACCCTCTCCTTATAGACAAGTGTATCCAATTAAGTAACTACTGTCTCTCAATACACAATTTAACCTAATTAAATTTATTAGGTTTAGTTAATCTATCTTATTATTATTGTAGTCTAGAATACTTTCTTTTTCTAGTATTAAAGTGTTTGTTCTCTTAATGTATTGATCATTATTTTACCTCTCAGTCTTTCATATAATCTTTAAGACCAAACATATGATGGTCAGGTATAGATTCAATAATTAAAAAGAAAGAGAATAAATCCAACCAACCAATAATAAAATCATGCTTTCACATATGAAAGATCCATTATAAATTACACCCTAACTATAACCAAGGTTTCTAGCCACTAAACATGATGAAAATAAAACATAAGAAATTCAATCTCAACATATAGGAAAGAATAAAAGAAAAGAAATAAAGAAATCTACTTACTTACTTAAAACTCAATCCTTAACCTTTCATTTCCCTCCCAAAAATATCTATACTTTATCAAACATTTTTCACTTTTGTTCCTTTTAGACCAAAAAAATGATACTCACAGAAACATTTCACGTGAGCATTTAATGATGGTTTACGTTGACCATTTTTACATTTCCATTTCCCTCCATGAGCATTTAATGCTTCTCTTCGTAATGGAAGTCATGATTTACAGCTAAAATAATATTATTATTTCTAAAATTTAAATAGCTCCTTTAATGCTTCTGGAAACTCGTGCTTCTCCATTTCCCTCCATGAGCATTTACAGCTGATGCTATATTAATCACTACACTTTCCCTTTGGAACGTCAAATCTCCATATCCATTCGGAGCTTCTGATCACTACACTTTCCCTTCTTTTCTTTCCATGTTAAGCTGAAACCGATTTCACATATTCATATCACGGGGTACAAAGGTGTGTCTTAATCGCAGTCCTTTTATTGTTGAATTCTTTTGGCGTGAATTCAGCAGGGATCATATTGGTTGTTGCTCTGAATTGTGAAATTAGGGTTTCTTGTTTGAATTGGGGTTTTTTCCAATTTTTTTGTATGATGTATTTTTTCATATACAAGCTGCTAGAAAATCTTTTGAGATTTGTTTGATTTGATGAAACAAATTCATTGAAGTATGACGGTACGAGGGTATTCGTTACTACTCAAATATTGACATTACTGCTTAAGATCTTCTGTCTGATTAATGTAATGCTTTTAGAACTTCTGTTTACGCAAAGCAGTTAATGCTTGTGAGAATAATGGTTGACGCAGACTTTTCTACTAAAATATTCTTAATGTTTCTGAAATGTAAATGGGTCATTCTTCTTGGAAATCAAACACCTTCTTGGAAATGTTTCCAGTCGAGATTTGTGGAATTTTTATTCTTTCCGTGATCTTCGTTTTCTCTTTTTGTCTGTTTGGCCAGTTGATGTTCATTGATGTATAAGTTTGATTCTCGATATATTAACTCCACTGTTTTTTTGCGTTTGGTTGTTGAGAAAGTTGAGGAAAGTGTAGGGAAAATTTTTACGAAAATAACACAAACTTTGATTCTTCGATATATTATAAAGAGCTGAACCAAAACATCACCATCGGCAGCTCAATGAAGATTAAAAGCAAAAACACAAACAGCAGCCAAAATACCCAGCAGAACACAACACTGTTCGCAGAAGCCAAGAACCCCCCTTTTGAGCATATGCGCAGCCAACACAAAAAAACAGTACGCCACCTCAATAATGATGCCCTACACGTCAGCCATAGAGACAATATTCCAAGCCCACAAAGTTCACGCAATCTACTAGATTTTCCTTGGAATAATCCTTTTCAAATAAGGACTAAATCAAGAAGGCTATCAACACAAAAAAAATGTGTATTAGAATTATATTTCCAATTCAAATCCCAAGCATTATCTAATCTCAAAAGAATGCAATCTTCAATACCCAATTTCTAATTAAGGCACATCTTCAAGTATTAAAATGCCAAAAATAAAAATAAGATATATGTAAAATAAATCCTAACAAATACAACTCAAAAACTCAAACAAACAACTTCCAAAATAGAACACATTCTTCTTGGCCACTGCGGTAGCCTTTGTCCCAGTCCTGAAATCTTCTTATCAAAACATACACGGAGGCAAAACCACCATGCTAAGCATAAAGTTTAGTGGGGAAATAACTAAACAAGATATAATTTGACGACTGTTTCTAACAGTAGGCTAACATTCATATATAATGATTCAAAATCATATCACAACAATCTTTAATTGTTCATATTATAGAGTAGTCCAAACATTATGTCTCAAAACAAAATACGATTCATCAATACAAAACATTCTTGCATCAAAACAAAACTTATGAATTTCATAACATAATGTACAAATATCATAATTGAATATTAGAATAAGATATAATCCTTTCATATCAAAATATGACTTGTATCAGATCAGAATATGCTTTATATCAAATCAGAGCTTATCCTATATTAGATCAGAACTTGTTTATATAAAAAATGAACATATATCATAATATCATAATACAAAACATGTTAGCCTGCTAATCCTTTTTACAGAAGTGGATAACGGGACCAGAACACAAGATAACCATGTTTGGTATCTGAAACATAAGAGACTTGAGTCTCTGAAGCAAAAGACATCAGAGTGTCTGGCATAGAAGACAACGAAGTGTTTAGTTACAGGAGCAGTTGCAGATCCTTCTAGGCAAGCCTATTTACCAATGACTAGGACATAACAATTTTAAAACAATCCATTTTAGATTTCAGAATCACAGGCAAATAATGTAATGTATAATATATGACTTCATTTCATTTTGCTCCAATTAAACTTATTAATTGACATATAATCAAACTTATCATGCCTTATAAATACAAGCATTTGTAATAATGCATCAATAAAAGTATTAAGTCATTACACATTATGTATATTCACATAATTAGAAAGCAGTTCCAATGCAAATCCTAATTATCAAACTCCTCGGATAATTGATTGTCCGGAATTATCACAATATCATAATCACATGACAACGAAATAATGCATAAGTATGAATTCATTTTCTTATGCCCAAATTGAACACATTCATTCACACTTGAACAAACTTACCATACCTTATAAACATAAGCATTTGTAATAATGCATCAATGAATGCATTAAGTAACACTTTACATGCATTCACATAAGTTCCCAATTCACAAACATTCATAACTAACACATTACTCTTGTTCTTTAAATCACATTAGCATTCATAAATAAACTTCATTCCTTTAACAACTTTTAAGTTTCAAAATTAGATACTTTGTCATCAAATAACACCTTTCTTACGTTTTTACTTCAATTAAAAATCCAAATCTTATTTAACCTTTAATTAAACTATTCCACATCAAACTAGGTTCATTTTCAGGCTCAATTAAGTCCATTTAAACCATTATTAAG
Organism: Erythroxylum mucronatum; assembly: GCA_027563825.1. Lineage (NCBI taxonomy): Eukaryota > Viridiplantae > Streptophyta > Magnoliopsida > Malpighiales > Erythroxylaceae > Erythroxylum > Erythroxylum mucronatum. The sequence continues at coordinate 31,158,628 of JAOSBP010000005.1, forward strand.
TACCTTAACCTTATATAGTCCAACAATTGTCTAAAACTAACATTTTCTACTTCCTAAGTGCTTCTCATGACCGTGGGAATAAGCCTTATAAATCCTATGATCGTGGGATGAGTGAATCGAAGGTTCACTCACCCACAACCTCCAATTTGTTTCCAAAAAAAACTTGACTTCTTTACTTCCATTCGATACACCTTCACCAAAGTCCACCAATTTCACTTCACTACTACCTTATTCATGCTTCAATACCTCATCAAATTCATGTCCAAACCAAACCAAAAATCATTCCTAAGGTAGCTCTCAATCCATGATCTTTCATGCATAAAAATCTAAAGCAAAAGCTAACAACAACTATCATGTTCCAAACCTCAATTCATCATCAATTCAATACATATTCTATCCATTTCAAACATCACATAATTCATAACACAACATGCTATCAAGTTTAGAATTCCCTTACCTTCTTAACTTCAAAGAACAATTCCAAAGAAGCGAGCCAACTAGTCTTCCAAGCAACCAAACACAGCTCCTAGACCAAGGTGCAAATTTCAGCACCAACAAAACAATAATATAGAAAATAACAAGACTTACTTCTTGATGCAGTAACTTACAAAAATTCTAAGTGAAGATGATCCAAAATCAAGCAAAATTCCAGAAGTTGAGAGGAAGTAAGAGTTTCGGTAGTGAATGAGCAAAGAGGAGAAGGAAGAGTTATAGCAGAAACTAGCCGATGCATAAGGTCATGCCATGTGTAAGATGACTCATCTTGCTCTAAGGACACTTCTTACATAAGGACACAAGCCACATATCCTCTCCCTAGCTAGCACACATGTTCTTCTATGAGGCTGCCAAATGTCACAATTTAATTAGGCTACTTGTCATTCAACCAATGTTGCCAAATGTCAATGCATCAACTATGCTAAATGTCACTAACTTATAGGCTTAGTCATTTCAATTTTCATGTACCAACTTATCTTACCATTTGACAATTTTCATAGTCCAAATGTACATTTTAATACCTCAATTCTCTAATGATATCAATTAATTCCAAATCACTAAGTATGATCCATTAAATCAAAATTCAAGTCATATGCAATTCTCAATCATCTCTCAATTTTTAACACCTATCATATATGTACTTTCATGAACATGTAACATTCCAACTAGGGTATAATTTAGGACCTTACAATTCTCTCCCTCTTAAAAGAATTTCATCCTCGAAATTCATACCTAATCAAAATAGTTGAGGATATTGAGTCCTCATTGTCTCTTCTGGTTCCCATGTTGCTTCCTCGAGTCCATAGTGTTGCCAGAGTACTTTCATCAAAGGTATTTGCTTGTTCCTGCGTTGTCGGACTTCTTTGGATAAAATAGATACAAGCCTTTCCTCATAAGATAAATTCGATTGTACTTGAATTTCTTGCATAGGAATCTTATATGTATCATCTGACCGATATCTTCTCAACATCGAAACATGAAACATATCATGGGACTTCTTTGGCTAAAATAGATACAAGCCCTTCCTTATAAGAAAAATTCGATTGTACTTGAATTTCTTGCATAGGAACTGACCGATATCTTCTTAACATCGAAACATGATACATATCATGTAACGTGGCCAACTCTCCAGGAAGAGTTAACTGATAAGCTACTAGTCTAACTCTCTTAAGAATTTCATAAGGACCGATGTATCGTGGACTAAGCTTAACTTTCTTCCCAAATCGAAGTATGTGTTTACATTGTAACACTTTTAAAAACACCTTATCACTTACCTAATACTTAACATCTTTCCTTTTTAATTCAGCATAGGACTTTTGCCTATCATTAGCAGCTTTCAACCTTTGTTGGATAACTTCAACTTTTTCTTCAGTATCTTTCACAATATTAGGCCCAATCATCTTATTTTCACTTAATTCTGTCCAGCACACCGGAGTTCTACACTTCCTACCATATAGAGCTTCATATGGCACCTTGCCAATGCTAGTCTGATAACTGCTGTTGTAAGCAAACTCCATCAGAGTAAGATAATTATCCCAACTTCTCGAAAATTCTAACACACAATCCTGAAGCATATCTTCTAATATCTAGATAACCCGTTCAGATTGTCCATCTGTCTGGGGATAGAAAGCAGTACTAAACTTAACTTGAGTACCCAAAGCCTTTTATAAACTTTTCCAGAATCTCGAAGTAAATTGAGGATCACGATCAGAAATAATATATACTGGTACCCCATGCAACCTTACTATCTAATTCATATATATAATTGCAAGCCTATCCAAGGAATAATTAGGACGAATAGGTAGAAAGTGACTAAGTGAGCAGACAGGGTGAACTTATCTAAATCACCCATACAGTGTCATGCTTCCTTTGAGTGAGAGGGAGACCAGTGACAAACCATGTCACAGCTGATCTTTCCAATCTCACTATTCAGAATCCTTACACTGGGAAAGAACAACTAGCAGTTGGGAATGTTCTAAACTTCCTATATCCCATGTTGGCTCTTCCTATCTTTCTTTATCCTCCATTTCTCCTATCAAGTTAAATAACATTCTTCATGTCCTTAACATCACCAAAAATCTATTGAGAATTTCCCAATTGACAAAGGATAACCACATTGTTGTTGAATTTAATGATTTTTGTTGTGTTTTTAAGGACAAAACTACAGGGAGGACTCCACTCCGGGGGCTGCTCCAGAATGGCCTGTACAGCCTTAAACCAGAATCTCCTTAAAGATGGCCAATCCAATCTTCATCTTCCACTTTCTACTCTGCCTTATCAGCTGAATCAAGTGTAAATGAGTGGCATGCTCGTTTAGGGCATCCAAATGCTACTGTATTGAAACACATTTTACAATCAATGAATTATAATTTTCAGTCTCCTAATTCTTCTTTCAAATTTTGTGATTCATGTCAATATGGCAAGCACCACAAACTCCCCTTTCAGACACATGCAATTTCTGCCATATAGCCCTTAGAAATAGTTTATACCAATGTTTAGGGTCCTAGTCCTCTTCCTTCTACCAATGGAAATAGATACTATCTCATCTTTGTTGATGCCTTCTCTAGATTCACTTGGTTGTATCCACTCAAACACAAATCAGAAACTGTGGCAGCATTCATTCAATTTAAATCTTTTGTTGAATTACAACTGAATCATAAAATTAAGGCCTTACATTGTGATATGGGAGGGGAATTCACAGTTTTAAAACCTTTTCTGACTGCCCATGGCATTCAAACTCGTTTCAGCTACCCTTACACCCATCAGCAAAATGGGATTCCTGAACGCAAACATAGGCATGTGACTGAAATTGGACTCACTTTACTTTCTCATGCCAACTTACCTCTCAAATTTTGGTTAGAGGCTTTTCAAACAGGCACTTATCTTATCAATTGTTTACCTACCCTTGTGCTAGGATATAAATCCCCATTTCAGAAATTATTCAACAAACTTCCCTCCTATACTCATCTCAAAGTCTTCGGCTGTGCTTGTTTCTCATTTCTCAGATTCTATAACAAACACAAGTTTGGCTATCACACCAGCAAATGCATTTTTCTAGGTTATAGTCCTACTCACAAAGGTTATAAATGTCTACATCCTACAGGCCACATCTACATCTCTCACCATGTAACCTTCAATGAACATGAATTTCCCTACTCCACCTTGTTTTCATCTTCTCCTCCATCTGTCAATCCTCCTTCTAGTCTACCTATTTCTACCCTCACGGATACCATATAGGTCATTCCAGTGCACCCCCTACGATGGATACTTCTCTGCAGTCTTCTTCTCCTGAACCCTCAAATCAGGTAACTTCTTCTCCTTCTTTTCCAGCATCTGCATCCTTTTCTCCTCACCTTTCCGCTCCTTCCAGTGTTTCCAATTTACACCCTATGCAGACTCGTTCTAAGAGTGGCATTTTCAAGTCAAATGTATACACTACCTCTCTTTCTCCCTCAGCACATAAATTCTCTGTACCTACCTCACCAGCTATTGCTCTCTCTGATCCTAAGTGGAACCAAGCAATGTCTGAAGAAGTTCAAGCCTTGCAGAAAAATCACACATGGAATTTGGCCCCTTATGACTCCTCTAAACCGATTCTTGGCACTAGATGGGTGTTTCGCATCAAGTATGACTCTACTAGGGCCATTGCCAAATACAAGGCCTGTTCTATAGCTAAGGGGTTCAATCAAATACAAGGTCTTGACTTTACCGAAACCTACAACCCAGTGGTTAAGGCCTCAACCATTTGGGTCATCTTATCCCTTGCAGTAAGTCACAATTGGGCTATTCAGTAGGTGGATATTAATAATGCTTTCCTAAATGGAAATTTGGTTGAAGAAATCTACATTAGACAACCCGAAGGTTTTGAGGACCCCACTTTTCCTAATCATATCTACCGATTAAATAAGGCTCTTTATGGTCTTAAGCAAGCTCCCCGAGCTTGGTACACCACTCTCAAGTCCACCCTTCTCCAATGGGATTTTCAACAATCACTATTTGATACTTCTCTCTTTTACAGATCTGTCAATGGCACTATCCTACTCCTACTCATCTATGTTGATGACATTCTAGTCACCAGCAACTCCACTATAGCATTCAACTCAATCATCATGCAATTAAACACAAAATTTGCACTGAAAAATCTTGGCAGTCTCAGTCATTTTCTTGGATTTGAAGCTTACAGAAATGAATCTGGATTATACCTTTCTCAGCGTCAATATAAGCTAGATATTTTGGCGAGAACCAACATGATGAACTGCACTCCTTACTCGACTCCCCTGGTCACTGGCACCAAGCTTTCAGCTACTGATGGTCCTCTGTTCGCCAATCCCACTCTCTACCGCAGTACTATCGGAGCTCTTCAATACTTGTGTCACACCAGACTAGACATTAGTTATGTCGTCAATCGCCTCAGTCAATTTCTATCTACTCCTCACGACTCTCACTGGGTTGCTTGCAAATGGGTCTTACGGTATCTCAAGGGTACCACTGGTTATGCCCTCCTTTTTCGGCCCTCAGCTAACCCTCTCTCTCTCTAGGCTTATAACGACTCCGATTGGGGTGGCAATCCAGACGATAAGAAGTCGACAACTGGAGGTTGCGTCTTCCTAGGGGCTAACTTAGTGTTCTGGACATCCAAGAAATAGACTACCGTGGCCAAATCTAGTACCGAAGCCGAGTATCGTGCCCTAGCTCAAGTTTCTACAGAGGTGATTTGGTTGCACTCGCTGTTAAAGGAACTTGGTTTCACTCTAAAAAACACACCTATTCTTTGGTGTGACAACAACGGAGCACGGTCTCTAGCCCTAAATCCGGTGTTCCATGCTCGAACAAAACACATCGAGGTCGATGTGCATTTCATACGAGACAGAATAGAGAAGAAGGAATTGGAGTTCGCTACATACCCACCGAAAATCAAGTAGCTGATTTACTTACCAAGCCTCTCACGACGGTCCGATTGTTGGCGCTGCTGTCCAAGCTCAATGTCGCCGTTCATCCCCATTTTCGCTTGAGAGTGGCTGATGGAGATAGAGCTTGTGGGTCGGTTTCTCACTTGACCCAACAAACACATATTCAACCAGTCCAAACAACAAAAGAGAAAGCAGAAGCCCAAGCCTACTCTAAATGCTTCTAGAGGATTTCAATCTGTCCACATGCACCTATACAACATACACGAAAATACCACATAACAAAATATCTAGTGCAATGATAATATGTCATAATCAATTACAAATTATAACCATCGGATTATAACAACTTAAGATCAATGGACAAAATTCATTGATCTCTTTGTATAAATTGATTGTACAACTTGACAACAAAATTTACGTCAGTTTCAGAAATTTTCTCAAAAGTTTTACGGGACCACCAAAAGCTGCAATACAGATTCGAGCAATTGAATCTGTGCATCTTGTATCAATACAGATAACCTCAGCTATTAACTTTCAACGTTCTCAGAACCTTTCTCTTCCGCTTCTAAAGAAAGAGAGTGGAATAAGGATATAATTATTGGTTCAATGGGATAACACGTGCCAGGGACATTTCATTTTACAACTGCAAAATTTTCATAAATAGACGTGAACCCATCACATGGAAATTATGGTGAAAACTTTACAGAGGATCGATGGGCCACAAACACCATATCATACATTATAATGCAAAAAACTATGCAATAGTAATCCTTCCTCAATCTGTAACCACAGAAATGGCACGCAACACTATGGTCTCTACCGTCAAACCGGGCCCGAATCCCATCAGAACACCCCACTCAAGTCCGTCACCTGTGGTCCCTTTCCCTTCCTTCTTCGATCTCCTTCTCATCTCGTCCAATATGAACAGCACTGTCGCACTTGACATGTTCCCGTACTCGCTGAGCACATGTCTAGTTGCTCTCAGTTTGCCGGGTTTCAATTCCAATTTCGCTTCTATCTCTGCTAAAATCGCAGGCCCTCCTGGATGTGGTATCCAGAATATTGAGTTCCAATCATTTATACCAAGTGGACTAAACGCTTTATCCAAGCATTGCTCAATGTTGCTCGCCACCAAAGTTGGAACCATTTTGTCAACGTAAAACGTTAGCCCCATTTCTTTAACACGTCCGCGAATTGCTTTGCTTGTGTTGGGAACCAATGTTTGAGAAGCTGAGAAAATTTCAAAGATAGGTTTTTCGATGGATAGGTCAGGGTCAGCACCAATAATGAGAGCAGCTGCACCGTCACCGAAAATAGCCATACGTATAAGATTAGCCAAGTCGGTCTCTGACGGTCCACGAAACGTCATGACGGTGAGCTCGCTACAAACTACAAGAACGCGTGAACCGACATTGTTTTCTGCCAAGTCCTTGGCAATGCGAAGCACAGTGCCACCTGCATGACAGCCAAGAGTGTAGAGCATTAATCTGTTTACAGACAACGGAAGACCTAGAAGGTGCACGAGGTGACAGTCCACGCCAGGCTTGTCTATGCCTGAAGTTGAAGAGAAGATGAGGTGTGTGATTTTGTTTTTGGGTTGTCCCCATTCCTCGATGGCCCTGGATGCTGCTCTGGCAGCGAGTTTGGGGACCTCAGCAACTTCGATCTCTTGACGTGCGTCTAGTGATGGAGCGTCGTAAGTTGCTATGCTGGGATACTCTTGGAGAACTTCCTCTGTCAAGTGCAAGTATCGCTTCCTCACTGTTGATCTCTCGCCTGTTGGTGTCATGGAACGTTGAGTTAATCCGCAATTTGATTAAGATCATAAGTCTGTTTTGACATTAGCATTTCTTGCCGGTTGGCAGGTCACTATTAAATTTATCTACTCATCATTGTCATCAAGGACTGATTAGCCATTGAAATATAAAAACATTTTAAAGCGAAATACAAAGCTTACTAAGATTGTTCTAATTTCTTTCTCAATTTTACTAAACGATCAGAAAAAGGGTACTACAGTCATTGCTTAGACATTCATTTCCACGAACCATAACCCAATTTTGTCAAAATTCAGCTCAGAATACAGAAATGATAGTATCTCTCCATTTGAGTTAGTGTCATATTTCAATTAAGTAAAAATGTCAATTAGCAAAATACGTCCAACTTAGAGTTGAAGAAATGTTAATGAAAAGTTTACATTTAAGTATTATTTATTTCCTTTCTACAGTATTGTGTTGAGTGTTCCGTTTTTATTAGGCTTTTTACCACATTAATTAAGAACTTGCTCCTAACAAAAAAAAAAAAAGCATGCACGTGTATGTATCACAGCGCAAGGACTCAATACTCCGACATGCAAATAAAAGCTCTCTTAAACATACCCGTCAAGAAACTAGACAAGCCCTTCATGACCTTTTTGTATGTAGATTGTCCTAAATGTATCTAAATGGATGTACATACCACAAATGAACACAATCCTATATCTTTGAATCAAAGAAACCTCCTCCAGTTTCACGTACTGGTGGTAGAGTTATTCTTTCTAATTGTTATGAAAGAGATATCATTTTTTTGCTTCTTCACGCATGTGTGTGTGTGTTTTTGATGTTTTGTTATGATGATAGAGAAACATATATGGTTTAATTAAGAAGGCAAATATGCATAACAAATGGAGCACAATAGGGTATTGTGGTGCTCACATATGCGCTTGAACTTGTCTTTAAGGGACGTCAAGTGTTCGGACTTGGTAACTCTGAAGCTATAGTCAGGAAATTCGTCTTGGTTGAAACAGGTTGACGGATTTGCGGTGCCAATGGCTAGAATAGAGGCCAGACCATGAGGTCGCCGAGCTCCATTCATTTTCTTGACGGTTCCGTTCATTTCTAGGCCAAATATAAAGCACACTAGAGCACTCTCGCCAAGCGTGGTGGTAAAATGAAGAGGGGAGATAGAGAAGTGATGAGTCTCCAAAGTGTGCAACTAAAGCCTCAGGTTTTATAGCCAAAAAGGGATATGAATAGAGAGGGGGAGAAATTGTTAACAAATTAGGCACACATGACCGTTAAAATTTCAGGTGTCAACATTTGTCTGATTGGTCTGGGAATATACCCACAAGCTAGATTGCTGTCCTTTCATTTGAAATTCATAATCAAGTTGTTATCTAGTGTACAAAGCTAGATTGTTGTCCTTTCATTTGACATTCAGAATAGATTGGTCTGGGAATGTATTCATAATCAAATTGTTATCTAAGGTATAAAGCTCTCCTTTTTGCGAAGGGCGTACACAAATTTTCCTTTGTATCTTATAAAAATATTATTTCCGTAACTCAAATTTGGAATATTTTAATCATAAAAAAATATTCTTATCAGTTGTTCATCAACATATGACCTGACAAATATACCATAAAAATGAGTAAAATGGAAATAATGAATGAAAGAATCGGTCAAGGTATCTAGAATTTGGTACAGAATCTTCTGTTCAATATTATGGTATCTTATTCTGTTCCATGGATCTAAGTCATTCATTTATGCGAGTCTCGCATTCATTTATGCGGGACTCACACAGGATCCATATAAATAAATGACTAAGATTCATGAGACAGAATAAGACACCATAATATTGGACATAAGATTCGGACTCCAAGAATTTCAGTCTTGATGGTGCACAAATGATTTATAACCTGTCTTTCACTGCTATATGTACACAATTTAATGTTATTCATGAGGCGGGACCTGCATAAATAAATGACTGAGATTTATGGGACAGAATAAAACACCATAATATTGAACAGAGGATCCAAACTCTCATAATTTCAGTTTTGATGGTGCACAAATGATTTATAACCTGTCTTTCACTGTTATATGTACACAATTTAATGGTATTAATTCATGAGGTTTTTAAACTTTGGATTTGACTGAATTAAGTTGTTTTCAATCTATTTTGTCTACCTCAATATACCGTTACTCAAGAGTTCTTACCTGAGCTTTTAATTTGTTGGGGCATGATTTCAGTGGAGGGGGCTACAAAAATTTAACATGTGGAGTGTATCGAATGAGGAAGTTTCCTGTCCGTCCCCTCTTCTTTCCATGAAACTTAGGGTCCACAACCCCTGAAAACCACAATGTCCATACCTTGGAATAAGAAGTTTACATTTTTCTCATCTCCGCGCACGTCAAAAACACATCCATAAATGTAGCATTAAAATGAGATCACAACTTGGTGCACGAGAACCAAAACCAATAGTAATTGTAAGGCAAATTAATGATGGTGGTCGTCCGCGTAGTGTAATGAACTTTTGTTTTTTATATCTGTTTTTTTTGGTACTTTGGAGAGAAACTAAGTCCTCAAGAACGCAACTGATCTAGCATCATACTGGAGAAGCAAACCA
>JAOSBP010000005.1:31196122-31240580 GCA_027563825.1 Erythroxylum mucronatum
AATAACCATAATGGGATGGTTAATTTGCTAATTGCATTTGAGGCACATGGTAGTACCCTAATAACTATATGTTGGCCCATTAAACTATAGTTCATATCATCCATTAACAATGAGACAACTAGCCCATTCTACCCCTTAAGGTAGAACATGTCATAATACATGACATAAGGTGAGATTGTTGAGTGAGACACACATTGTGTGTGTATTGGGTGTGAATTTGAACATCTCCAGGGCCAAATCATGTTTATTATATATATCCTGTCGATATGATATTGCATATGATTTATTTGATTGCTTTTGGATGATGGAGACTAGTATGGTGGTTTGATTATATTGTCCAAGTGGGAGAATGTTAGAAATATTTATATGTGGACTAATATAATCACAAAATTAATTCCATATGCCTAACCACAATCGAATTGCCTAATGTATATTTAAAAACCATAATGGGATGGTTAATTTGCTAATTGCATTTGAGGCACATGGTAGTACTCTAACAACCATATGTTGGCCCATTAAACTATAGTTCATGTCAACAATGGGACAATTAGCCCATTCTATCCCTTAAGGTAGAACATGTCATAATACATGACATAAGGTGAGATTGTTGAGTGAGACATACATTGTGTGTATATTGGGTGTGAAAGAACAAGGGTCTTCTACCATTAATCTCTCTTGCACAAGGTTTGTGTTTTTCTCTTTGATAGGTTTTGGTGAAGCATGGAGACTGGAGAGGGTGCAAGTCCAAATGCAAAGTGTTAGAGGTATGATTTCTATTATGCACTTCTATTAAAGCATGAATCCATGTTTATTGTATAGCTCGTTATTGTATTAGATATCCTACTACGACAATTAACACTACTTCATCATTCATGATTTTATGGGATAGTAAATTGTTGTTTACGGTATAACTTCTTCAAATCCTTTAACGTAGTTTACGCAAATTATATCTTTACAAAGTAAAATCATATGATAAATATTGAATTCAAACACTTAAAGGCTAATGCTCTCTTTTTAAAAAAAGATAAATACTTAAAAAATAGACATTGTAAGATGATAAGAGGCATCTTTATTCCTATTGGTTATGGTACAAGGAATCTACATTCATCGAGAATTAAAGACATTTGATTATACATATGTAAAGATAAGTGTACAATTACTTGCTGCAAAATCCATAAATCCATTTACACCAATCACCATGTTACAATTGCAAACATGCTTTATATAATATTGCAGGAGCAAAATAGGCTTACCTTAGGAGGTAATAAAAGCAAAGGTATCTATTTACACTAAAGAAGCTAACAGCAATACCCTATTGATTTTTTTGACTATAACTATAGGGTTCTATAAAAATTAAAATTTTAGCTTATTGTAGTTTATAATATAAATTCAAACTCTTTTCATTGGTTACAGGGTTTTATTGTTTTATACTTTTAGAAGTATAGAATGTATCACAAAGTTGGAAATATAGTATGCCAAGATGAAGGTGATAAAGGACCTCTTTCCATCTGGTCATATATTATTTGAAGACTAGATTCATATATTTGTCATGAGCTATCCCTCGTACCTTTAGAGGAGAAGTAGTAGCTTATATTTTATAGGACTAAGGCTCCCAATTGATAAGATGTTATCTGACTATATTATTTGATATTATCTCCTTTGTTTTAAATTTATTTTGGTGCTTAAATATGGAAATTAATATTTGTTTTGTTTTAGGAGATGAAAGGTAGAGATTGCATCAAATCAAGACTCTATTGATGATAATCACGAATTTTGGATGAAGTGAAGAGTTTGTTGCGATGGATAAGGTTGATCACTTGAAGAGTTGAAGTTTAACTGAGAAACTCCCTTCTATCGTTATCATGAAGGAATTTGAATTTGTTTTAGATAGACATCTTTACAAGTTAGAATTAGATTAGAAATACCCTATAAAAGGGATGCTCCTCACAACAGAAAAGGTTATCTCTTCTTACGTTTTTTGCAATTCTTTATCTTTCTTCTATTTTTGATATTGGAGCAAAAGCTATATGTGGTTAAACTCAATTGTTCTGATTCAAGGGGATTTGATATTCTAGTTATAACCTTGTGAGGTTTTGTGTTTCAAACTTTTATTCATGTTTTAATTCAAGTATTCTTATTTTGAGTTCTCATATTTCATGAATAATTAATATTAATTAATCTGACAATTTAATTTAATACTGATTATTCTATTGCTATCCATAAATTTAGTGATCTGTAATTGTCATGAAAGATTGGTGTAAGTAGCAAATAAGTTATTTATGAAATTGCATATTTAACTTATGATAAATAAGAAAACTAAGTTAAATAATTGTAGCTATCACGATTATTTAATTTAGGTTTAATCCTTTTCACTAAGCTTATTGCTATCATTTATTTGATATGGAATGCTATTACACATAGTCAATGGATGATAAGTTTTAGTTTGGATACTGAGTTTGAACCAATTAATTTAGAAAAATTTAAGACTTATTACGGCTATCCTAATATCATTGTTTATCAAAGAAATTGAAGTTTAATTGAAGAAAGAAAATTTTAAAATAAAAAACAACAGATTTATTTTAGATTATAAAATTAGTTAATTTATAAAAATCTACTAATTAATTAATAAACTAACCAATTTTTAATAACAAGGGTTATTATAGTAAATTGTACTAGAAAGTTGATCGATTCAAAGTTTTATAATTGAACTGACCGAACCGGTTGATTTGATATCTATGTAGTAGATTAGAGTGTATTCTTTCACGTATTTTTAGGTTGAAACTATAATGCAAAATACTCAATTTTAAAAAAAAATTGGTGAATTTAACATCTTTTACTATGATAAAGATCACATATAGAATTATTTTTCTTCTTTTCAAATATTTGATAAATATATTCATTATAATTTGATATAAATCAAATATCAACTCGAGCTACATGAGTTTATATATAGAAAAGGCATGAAGAGGCTTAGACTGCTTACAAAAGATTTAAGTGAAGGATCAAGAGAAACTAGAGATCTATTGAAGGACTTTGGAGGGCCATTGGCAAGGAGTGAGGTCAAGAAGGCCAAATAAGCTCTTAATGATCTAAAAGTGGGTCTCTATGTAAAATGTGAAGCTTTACTACCATAAGGGACTGAATTTGATTTTATGATGTTGATTCAAGTAAAAATGCAAGCTTTGAGAAGGAGGTTACATAATGTAATTGGTGCTGGACATAGAAGTAAATCGACACTAATCTTTTATTTAGTTTGTGGACTGAAGAAGTTAAAGTAAATAAGTGCTACAATTAAACTTATAATCAACATTAGACTCGTCTTTGATATATGCACTAAAAGTATCAGGAAAAAGAATCAATGCCAGTGTTTTCATGACAAACAGTTGGTATATATTTTAATTAGTTAAGTTTGTTTATTCAAGTTGTTATTTCTTTTTATAACTCCAGTTTTAAAGTTTTATACTTATAAGATGCTTCTTTATGATTGTAATTGGGAAATTGCGCTATTATTGATTAATCAAAAACATTTAAAGAGATTTTCAACAATTCTTTAGAGAAACTCTTATTTTAGGTTCCTTAAAAGCCTACAATCTTATATAGCTTCCTAGTGGCAATCAATTCCTATGATCTTATCACTCCCAATCCTTTCTTTTCTAAAGTGTATAGATGTATATCTTTCTTATTGTGTTTTAATGATCATGTTCTTAAACCAACCAATTTTGATAGGATGATCATTGTTATTTTATTTTGATTATTTTCTAAAACTACCGAGTGAGTTAGGCTAAAAAATATAGTTCACTTCATTATAGATGATTTAGTTAATTATATTGGTTAGGTACGTATTATAATCAAAGTATGGACATATTTATTAGGTTCTATATACAACATATTATACAAATATCATTTCAAAAGTTAGTTGTATAGACGATTTTTTAGTCTTTGCTTCATATGCATCTAAGATCACATTTGTGTATAATCATCTTATATTTTTTGTTTTTTGGTTGAGAAAATACGAAGATAAAATTGATATTTTGTGTCTTATTGCTACTAGGTTTGCAACTAATTTTATAACTTTAAAAAGTGTTTATGATAATAAAAAATGTTTAAAATTTTAGTGATAAGTAAATACATGTTAAATCATTATAGCATATTAAAGGAATTGGGTTTATGTTGTTATTCCAGACAATAAATTTTGGGATGCTTGCCTGATTATTGTGAAGATTGTGAAATCACTTATAAGATTATTAAGGATTGTTGAATTAGATGAGAAGTCATCTTTGGGTTATACATACGGTGATACATAGTTTACATGAAAATTATGAATCTTTCTAATAGTAAAGGAAAAATTACATACACCTTATATATATTTTTGACTATCGTTGAAATAAGCAAAAGAATGTACAAATTGTATTATGAGTGATCTTTTTGATATGAATGAATGTAAAGGTATTTTTCTAATGAACAACAATTAAAGGCGATAAATGAAATTATATTATATCATGAAATTTCGAGGAGTTTTATTAGATCATCTGTAAAGAGCAGACTTATGATGAAAAAGGTAGCCTAGTAAATTTTTATAATTTTAGTTTCATTCTTCACTTATTAATAATATATATTTTTATTTTATTACAATTCTCAATTTAAAATACATAGGAGTGGTGGATATTGTTTGGTGAAAGTGCTCTCGGAAAGAAAATTTACTAGTAGATTACTTAGTCAAACAACTTCTGTATTAGGTAGTGAATATAATTGAAATAATTTTAAACATATTCATACGAATAAATGAAATTGTTTTGAAGAACAAAGACTTAGTGACCTTATTTATATTACTTATAATTTGAGGATGAAGAATAATTATTTTATTAATTGATATTTATTTTTAAGTATATATTTTCTTTATTAATTTTCCTATTACTTATTCAGATTGCTTTGTAAGAAGAGAACATATGACTCAACTGATATTGATTGTATTGACCCTACTAATTTTTGGCTTGAAGAAGAAGTGTCATCACTTTATCTTAGTTATAGTGATTTTGAAAAAGTAACATATGAAGAAAATATATGTGAATTAAGAATATTTGTTGAGGGTAAGTTGATATCTTAGTTTATATTTATTTAGAATTAAAAATGTAATAGATTATAATAAAAATAATTTTATATATTACTGATTTATAGTTTATTTTAATACAATACAAGATGTTGATGCATATAATTTAGATGAAAGCGGGTTTATAACATTTAAAATAAAACTGAAAATTTTAAAACTTTTGATGATAATAAGATGCAAGCTCTTTTAGAAATACGAATTGGATTATCATCATTATTTTAGAATTTTTGCGTTAGATTCAAATTTTTTAGAATTATTAGTTGATTATACATTAATATACATTAATATTTTGTTTTTATTTTGATAATGTATTTTTATTTTTATATTATATTTTGTTCTTCTTATAATTTATAGTTCTTATTTATTATGTGCTGATTATGTGCCAAACCAATATTAGTTGAACCTTTAAACTTTAAACCTTTCTTTTTACTAATTTGATATTCAATCTAGTTTTTAAAGCATCAAATTTTGATGAAGGATAAAATATCATTAGACACTTAAAGCTTATGAAACAATATTAAATATACTGCATTTTAAATAAGGAGCCAATATTTTAAACAGATAGAAAATTTAATATTAAATGGTCATTTTATAAATTTATAAATTAATTTAGGATTAATAAAATGTTAAGTTTGACCATATTTTAACTTTTTGGCTAATTTACAAAGGAAATAAAGTTGGATGAAAAAAAATATACTTCTTTTCTCTTTTATATAATATCAAAGACAACATTTATATTCCATTAACTTTATTAGCAAGTATATTTTGCTTCACTAATAATATGATTAACATAAAAGCTATTAAGGTCTTTCTTTATCTATCTTATTTCTTTTGCTATACTCCCCAGGTGGGAAAAGTTATGATATATTACTCTTGCCCAAAGCTAAGCCTACATACTAAGAAGCATTTTATTCTAAGGGCAAACTTACAAATTGGGCTTTCATAAAGAACAAAATGAGATAAAATAAAAGTGTCGCTCTTTATGAGGGTCAAAAGTGGAGAATGTGCTATATTTTATTTTTCATAAAAGTGGATCCTTGGGTAGGTGCCCTGCCTACTCTTACCCAAAGCTGAGCCTAAATACTAAGGAGCATTTTATTCAAGGGCAAACTTACAAATTCTTTTATAATGTTTAGGCCCTCCTAAGGAACCTTATAGGTTTAATATCATTTTGGTTAGAACAGGCTAGTGCTGATCATATCAATCGAAAAATAGTACCAAATATGAAATTCAAGGTTATAAGTTATTTGGGTAAAAGGCATATTCCTCCTCTATAATTTAAAAAATTTTAAAAATTCTCTAACCTTTAAAATTCAGGGAAAAAATCTTCTAGGTTTTTGTTTTATATTTTCACCTAGACTTTAGTTAAAAAATAACGGCCAAACACATGAAGTATGAATATCAGATGTGGACTAATCAAATATCACTAATATGGTAATATAACTCAACTCTTAAATCCAAATTAAATTAATGAAATTTCACATAAATTGATAATTTAAAATAACTATAATAAAAGGTAAAAGACACAAACTTCCATGTAGTTTAAGAAATCTTACAAGAAAAACGTCTTGATCTTTAAAATTGAAAAAAAAAACTCCTTTTAATTTTTAGTTTTTCATAAAATCCCATTTTTTTTAGATTTTGATTAAAAAATAACAACAAAATGCGTGTAATGTGAACATTAGACGTGCCTAGTCAAATGATATTAAGCCACTACTAAGGAATGAGTTTCATTCCTCTAAATAGAGGGTATGGAGGATTCCCTAAAAGTGGAATGTCAAACTATTGCCCCTATAATGATAATCAACAACCAACCACTCACTTTTCATTCCTTATCCATTGACCCCTTCCCAAACCCATCAACCAAGCACCTCCTAAGCTTTTAAACATCATACATGCAGTACGAACATGAGATGTCGACCAATCGAATACTAATCATGTTTAAGTTGAGTTTGATTCGTTTAACTCCAGTTTAAAAGCTAAGTTGAGTTACTATATTAGTGACATTTGATTAGTTTACCTATGATATTCATACTATGTGTGTTTCATCGTTATTTTATAACCGAAATCTAAGAAGGGTTTTTTTCTGAACAACTAAAAAACAAGGATTTTTTTGAGAATTTTAAAGCTCGGGTTTTTTTTTCAAAGTTTCTTAATCTACAAAGGAGGTCTATGTCTTTTACCCTATAATAAATTGTTACTTTGAGTTAGATTTAGTTAGTTCGGTTTGTGTTGAAGAGTTAGTGAAAATTTGAAAGCATGTAGTATCGCAAAAATTATGGTTCAGCCACAGTTGGTTTGAACTGTATTTGTGGTTGCTTGATATAAAGCAATTATGTCAGTAACTGTAAATTTTCTCGCACAAATGAAAACAGAAAAATTAAATGCTAAATAAATAAATTAACACTCAAGATTTGGTAACGCAATTTAGCACACCTTGTCCACGTCTGCGAGGCCCTCACCTATCTTAATCACTTTCACCAAGAAACAACAATAGTTTTACTTAAGGCATTACAGACTCGACTTACCCAACCCTTGACACTATCTCTCGTTCTCATAACCCATGAAAGTAAACCACTTTCAATAATACGACTACCTTGTGCTAACATCAATAGAGGATTTTTACAACAACATTTGACAATAAAGATAAGAATTAAACAACTCAAGTAATTTAAACGATAAAGATATAAATAACGACAACACTTGAGATAGAAAACAACTTCCCTAACAATGTAGCTTCGTCAATGAAAGAATAGGAAGTTGTCCACCAAGAAATCTGTTGTGAACCTTCGATGTTGTCACTGAAACATCCCACACACAACAGCCACGAAAACTCAACAAAACAACAAACATTTCATCACCGAAATGTTAAACCAATAGAGTTGCAAAAACACACAAAAATTGCTGGAGATTTTTGCACAAAATCAACAACTTGGACAACCCAAAACATTGCAGGCCCAGTGGAAAAACAGCTGCCAGATCTGGATGGAATTCCCATAAAATCAGTTTCCAAAGATAACTCAAGATTCCCAAAGATACAGCTGTTAAGTCACCATATGCTAGTTATTTTTTCAGACAAAAACAACACATATTTAGTCTAAAAAATCATGTAAAACCTAGCAGAAACGCAGCCGCAAATAGTCAATATAATCTAAAAAAGTCCAGCTATCTTAGATAGGCATTATTACCAAAATAGGTTGTTAAGAAGAGTTCAAAAATCTACATCTTATCTTAGGCAAGATGTGGTGATTTGATTTCAATTAAATCCTATTATGACTAAGATTTTTATCTCACATAAATCTCAACTTCAAAGAGTCCCACGTAAGGTAGAATACTCATCTTAATAATTTTCCGCAAATAATTAAAGTTGTCCAATTATAAATAATGCCCAAAATATCATCACACATATCTTAACAGCTGGGTTAAATCATCATGTAAATAATGTTTGATTAGTCCATATCTGATATTATATTGCATGTGTTTCGTTTTTATTTTTTAGTTGAATTCTAAGATAAAGTTTTTTTAATAGAAAATTGAAATCTAAAGGGAGTTTTTTAAAATTTTAAAGATTATGCAGTTTTTTTCTAAAGTTTCTTAAACTATAAGGGATAATTATGTCTTTTTTCCAAGTTATTTTATATAGCGAAATAAAAAGTTGAGATAAATACAATTTATAGGGTGACAATTGGGCTCGAGTTCAGCACAACCTAATATGAAGTCAACAGGCTAGGTCTAGGTTGATCGAATCTTGGACCGGGCTTGAACTACCCAAGCCTAACTAGCCTCAACCAAAAGTTAATGAGCTAGATTTGAGTTGACTGGGCCTCGGGTTTGACTCAGGCCTAAGCCCGACCATTTTGAACCTTTATTTTCTAAAAATATTGGTCAGGTCGAGTTGAGCCTGGCTTAGGCTCGGGATTGTTAATATACCGAATTTATATAATTCATTATGTTATATTGTCTAACGTATAGCATTATAGAAATGTTGTTCTATTTGTTCGTGGACGATAACTTAAGAGTTAAGGCATACAAGCAAAGAATCTTTCAGTTATTATTATTCGTGATAGATACCTCAAGTTGCATACTATCAGACCTCCTCAGACTTCACTTTATTGCAGAATTTCGGACTGAAAGTGATGATAATAGATACCTCAGGCATTTAGCTTATGGTTGTTGAATTCGAGGATATGTTTTCTATATTTCATAAGCTAGTTTTTTTTAAAAATTCTTAACACATAAAACTCAACTGTATAATCCAAAACTTGTTTAATATTTTTTCATGGACATAATCTATAAATTGCCATCGTAAATTTCATTTTCTTTATCAAGTGAACAAAAGTCACATTGTAACGAAAACTAGAAACAATCATGTATTTTAAATAAAAAATGAGATTAGAAATATTTTTTGATAATTGATAACTAAATTTAAATTGCATAAAATTAAAAAAAATAATATTTAATATTAATCAATATCAATATTATATTATACCAAGACTAATAATTTCAGTACAGTATTCGTAGCTTGGCTCCCCAAGTTTGTTGGAATCACATAAAATAAAAACAAGAGTAAGAGATAAGACGCATGGCAATTATTCGCAATGGTGGACCTGGTAGCAAGTGGGTGTCCTCCTCTTTTCAACACTACAAATTAATAAACGTAATCTGAAAGGAGACTAATATTCCACATTTTAGCTTTCCATTTAAGACTTAAGACAAGAACATTAAGAAAAGGAAGCAAAAAGAAAAAAGAAAAGCAAAATAGCAACTAACCAAGAAGAACAAGACAAACACCATTCCATAAAATAAGCTCATAATAAAGGGTTGAGGTGGCCACGCCTTTAATTCTCTGTCTCTATTCTATGGCCATGTCATGATCATCCATCTT
The DNA here is from genome assembly GCA_027563825.1 of Erythroxylum mucronatum. NCBI lineage: Eukaryota > Viridiplantae > Streptophyta > Magnoliopsida > Malpighiales > Erythroxylaceae > Erythroxylum > Erythroxylum mucronatum. The sequence goes on from JAOSBP010000005.1 coordinate 31,206,115, forward strand.
GATCATTCAACATGGTGTCATCATGATCTTCCCTGAATTCTAGGGGTCATTGTGAATCTTTAGGGGTTGTTTCGCTTTGTTCTCTTCTTCTTCTTCTTCTTTCATTTTTCTTTTCATAAGCATTTCTTGATTTTCTTCTCTGTTCTATATTTTCTTTTTGCAAGTCCTTCCGTTCATCTTCCGGGGCGTCTCCAATTTCTCATTGGAGGTAAATTACAAAGCTCTGATTTTTATCCTCCTTTCCTTTTGATCGGAGTTTATCATTAAAAAGTCTTTTTTTTTGGCTTTGATTTTCTAACGGGGTTGTGCTATTTTTCTTCGGTTTCGGATTGTTTTAATCAATTTTTTATTTGGGTTTCTTTTGTTTTCTTGTTCTATATCTGGGTTTCATCGGTACGTTTCGTGTTTGCTTCCATACTATTTTTACTTTTGCTAGTCTTTGTTGTCTTACGTGTTACTTTGTTCTCTGTTTGCTTGGATTTATAGGCGTCATGATGATACTTGATGTTTATATTATTTCATCATCGCCGTGTGTTTTCTGTTTTTTGAGAAAGCGACCTATTTAATCTTAACTTATCATAGGAATTAGTCGTGTGCCGGTGCTCAATTATTTGTTGAACCCTGGTCAGTTTTGGTTATGCGTTTTGCCCTGGATTTGGTTCCAAGGGGGAGCTATATAGCTAAGCAAAAAGTTCTAATTTTTCTCGTCTTTTGTTTATTTTTGGAAAATTAAACAAGTTCTTCCTCCCCCTGGTATGCATAGAGAATATAATTGCTGGTTAATCTTCAGCTTCAAAATACTGAAATTTCACCAATCGTATAGAGCAACAAATTCAAGCTCATTCTTTGGATGCAAATTCTGTTGGATTTTAACTCTTGACCATATTGTGTTTGTCTTTCTGGTCGTTGCTTTCCCAAAGGTTCCGGAGATGGAGGAGGTCATGAAACCTGAAGCACATATGACATCAGCTGCAGCTTTTGTGGAAGGAGGAGTTCAAGACAAATGCGATGATGCCTGCAGCATTTGCCTTGAGGAGTTTTGTGAAACCGATCCCTCAACGGTATGTGTGTATGTTTTCCTTTTTCTTTATCATAGAAGTAGTTTTTTGTTCATTCGATGTCTTATTTATATTACGGGCAGTGGCTTCAACTTTGTTCCACCTCTTCGCAGGTGACCAGTTGTAAGCATGAGTTTCATCTCCAGTGCATCCTTGAATGGTATGGTGTGATTCACCTGTCCTTGCTTTCCTGTTTTCTGTTGACAATGTTACTTTTGCAATGGACCTCCTCCATTTGTCCTCTTTTTTTAAAAAAAAATATTTCTCCATGTTCATGAAGCGTTGAATACCTTAGTAACTGTAACTTTAGTTCCTTAATGGAGATAGCAATTGTATATTAATTAATCTACTGCTGCTTATGCACTTTTCTAGGCACTCTTAGTCTTTAGCAAGCTTCGATACTTGGTTCATGTCTTTCATGGTCAGTGCTTGACTTCTTTTTGTAACATTAATTCCATTTGAAAAGTTAGTTGCATATGCTCTCTATACTCAATTAAGTGAGCCTTGATGCATATTTACCAGTTTAGGTGCATTGAACTTAATACACCCTCCCTGTATGTTCTTTGCCAGCCAGCATCCTCACTTTCCTGGTTGATGAGAATTGATCCAAGGCTTAATGATGTTGTCTTTGTTAATCCTTCAATTTCATGATACTGTTCTAATCTGCACGAGTAACTAGATGGCATTGACTAATTTGTGCAAATCTGTTAGGTTTGAGAATTTACATGGAATGGAAAGAACTCGCTAATTTACTTGGGTTTGAACTTGTAGGTGCCAAAGAAGCTCGGAATGTCCAATGTGTTTACAGGCCATCAGCCTGAAGGACGCCGCCAGGTTGATTTAACTTGACAATGCTCGTGTTTTCTTTGTGATTGTATGGTTCTTACATCTTTTAAGTAACGAACTATAACTGTTGTGGCAGTCAAGAATTGCTCGAGGCGGTAGAACAAGAGAGGAAACTCAGGGCTGCTCGATCAAGAAATACCACTATATTTCATCATCCCACACTTGGGGAGTTTGAATTGCAGGTCTGTTTTCGTCAATGTTTAAGATCTTTGTCTGTAAATGCTTAGTCATGAAAATGGAGAGTAATACTATATCAGTAAATACAATTGTTCAATATTTTACATTGTCTGCAGTTACCGGATGGTGCAAGTGATGCTGAACTTGAAGAGCGTATAATTCAGCACTTGGCTGCTGCTGCTGCAATGAGAAGGACGCACCGCTTTGTTAGAAGAGAGAGCCAGAGAAATAGGTCATCCCCCCACGGTCGTCCACACTTCATGGTGTTCTCTACTCATCCTGGATCACCTTCTGGTCATACTTCTTCGTCTATGCATCAGTTGGTGGGGGAAAATGAATCAGCTCCAGCAACTATAGCTAGTCCTGCCCCACGTACATCTAATGTGGAGGAACTGCCAGAACATACACTCCATTATCCCAGGCTTTTAGCTGATAATAGTTCGCATTCATCTGGATCTACTGCCTCCCCTACCAGGCATCCAGCACTTTGCTTTAGTAGTCGGTAATTTGATTTCCATTTTGATTGACTTGTATAGTCACTTTCCTCTTTGTTCACTTGAGTTCATGTAATTTAGTGTATAAAATATATATCTTTGCTGTAGAGGCACTTCTAGTCAGTCTTCACCTCCAAATCAAAATAGAGCAGGACCTTCAGACTTTCAGTCATTCTCTGAGTCTCTAAAAACTCGACTTAGTGCAGTGTCCATGAGGTATCATTTCAAAGAGCAGTACGTTCTAGCATTTTTTCATGTTATATTCTTTTATGTCTGCTATTAATATGCTGTTAACACTTGTTTACTCAAGATACAAGGAGTCAATTTCAAGAAGTACCAGAGGTTGGAAGGAAAGACTGTTCTCTCGTAACAATTCAATGACAGACCTGGGTTCTGAAGTTCGGAGGGAAGTGGGTGAAGAAATCGCAACTGTGTCTCGCATGACGGAACGACTTGAGTCCAGAGATAATGATAGAGCCAACCAAGTTTCTATATCAACCCGATCTAATGATTGTTCAGTTTCTGAGAGAAGCAACGAAAACATCAGCCAGACTCACAGAGAAACTCCTTTAACTGAAGGCTGTGGATCAGCTTCCTGTGCCACTTCAGCTTCTACTTAAGTTGTTTAAGATCATTTCAAAGAATTGCATCTTTCCTCAGCATTTCATCTTTGGAGGTGAGTCATTGTTCTAGCTTTTATTTTAAATTTTGTTAGCAACATGTGCCATCATGCTTCAATTTTTCGGTTGACGATACTTCTTTAATTAATATATAGGCCTTGTCATAGACAGAATCTGAAGTTTGTTGAGTACTTAAGTTGCAGATAAGCATCTGCATATTGCATTTTTTAGTGATATCAGCATCTTGTGTTGAACTTAATTGGGGGACTAGAGAGTGCATCCTCTGACTATTTATTTTGTTTCAATTGAAAGCCTTGGCATCTTCTGGTACATTATTTCGAGCCATTTTGGATAACGAGCAATCAATGTAAGTTGGGTTTATATTCTCCATTCTCAGGTGGCAAACTTCTTTTCTCCAAAGATGAGATGCTGAGAAGAAGATGCTGTGTATTAAAGGATACAGGATTTGCAGTTGCAAACAACTTAATAAGAGGTGAGAGGAATTCTGGACAGAGTTCCCTTCTGGACTTAAGTGAGTACTTGTGTATAAATTTGTTCTACATGCCCCAGATTTGTTTTTTAGCCACACATCATAGTTGGAAAACAAAAAGGAACAAGAAATATGGACAAATCGGTGCAGAACATATGTTGACCGCTTTTTTAAGTGTTGAAATCCATTCCAGGCTTGATGATTTCTCCCAAAATCTTACTGCTATTCACTTCTGGGCTTATCATCATCGAAAATGTTTCTCTGTTGAGGGATGGTAAGGAGAAGATGAGTTCATAACAATGGCAAATGCAGCGTTCAATAGGAACAACAAGAAGTAGTAACAGGTGACCAGAAAAAAGAATGGCCTGCAAGTCGTTCTGTGGTAACTACAGCTCGTTTTCTGCCATTGGCAAAGACTTAAAAGTTCGATGATCATAATTTTGGAGCTGCAGCCTACAGAATCAAGTCAAACCTTCTGTTTTTTCCGTAAAAAGCCAACGTCCGGCCCCATTCATTAATAATCCTTGTTAGCTAATGAGAAGAGAACATTTTAGGTAGGAAGTGATGATGATGGGGTCAGGGTCAGGGTCAGGTCATGACAAGAGCAAAGCCATAGCCATGAACCTAGTTAACTGGTTACTTATCCAATTGATTAATTTGTATGCTTAACATGAAAAATGTGTTTAAAGACCCTCATTTTCTTTCTCCTCATGTGGTAGGATAGATTCTCTGTACAATATTATGGTGTCTTATTCTGTCCTATAAATTTCAGTCATTTATTTATGTGCATAAATGAACACAGAATTTACATAAATAAATGATTGAGATTCATGAGATAGAATAAGACACCATAAAATTACATAAAGGATCCTAAGGATGCTTCGCCTTCATCAAAGAAATATCTAGCCATTTATGACCTGAAAAATATCATGCCAACCTAAAAGCCAAGGACATCGGATACCCCCTCTTTTTTATTAAACAAAAACAGTCTGTAATTGGTATATTTCGAGTGAGAAAGCCCTTTGGCGGTGTCATTGATTGATACCCACGTAATTCGTAATTGCCCAACATTGTTTTCTTAATAATAACGTCGCATTCACGTTTCACCTTCACGTGCTGTCAACATTCTCATAGCTACTCGCAAATTTCAAGCATGCATAGTAGGAAGTATGTAGTTGGTATATGATCATTATGACGATAGTAACTCCTTGCTTCATACAAAATCCATTTCTTAACATCTTTTTTTACCTTAAGAAATTAGCAAAATATTAAAATGAAGTAAAGGGGGTAGGATGTGTGTGTATGTTGTCAACATATGAAACCGCAAAAATGGGAAGACAAATTGTCTGACGATAGTAAGGCAAGAAAATGTAAATCAAAGAAGACAACTAATCAAGAATCTTGTTTTAAAACACAAGACAAGGAGTGCCAATGATCTATACGTATGCATATAATATAAAGCAACTATAACTTAAAACTTTTCTTAAATAAAAAAAAGCTATAATTTAATTAACTACACCTAACTAGTCTTGTTTTTGTATTGTAGATGAAATGAGTAATGATGCCTTGGTCTTGGATACCTTATATCACTTGTATGCGTATATAGCTCTAAAAAACTCAACTGATTCGGCCTATTTAATCATAAAAATTTTGAATCGTCTAATTTTTTGGTTCGATTTATTTTAATAATTTTTATTATTAAAAACTGATCAATTTATTAATTAATCAGTCAATTTTTGTAAATTAATAATTTCTTATAAATCAAAAAATAAATTAATTTTTGTTTAACAATCTCTTTTTTCAATTAAACTTTAAATTTTTTATATAGGTAAAGACGATTTCTTTAATCATATTTCCAATTCTTTAATTTTATTTCATCTTTAGCCGATTTTATGATAGTCTAATACCGATTAAACCTTAAACTTCTTATCTTTTAACTTTCAATCTGATTTTTAAACAATTGCTCACATCAACGCAATTCCTTGTCGCTTAGTTTATGTTTAGTTGGAGTAAGGTTTTTAATAGAATTGAATGTAATATTAGAAAATTGTTGTTTGAAAGAGATGGAAGAGTTCATAATATAATATGCTGAAATATTGTTTGGAATAAGGGTTTATAATGTAATATAGTGAAAAGTGTTGTAGGTTGATCGATAAACCTATAGCGCTTTGGGTCAAAGTCCTCTTTGCTAAATATCATTTCGACGTCAACAATATCCCCACCTATATCGAGACTATTGGGGGCTGAATGGTTTGGCGTAGCATCAAGGCAACCTGGCATATCGTGACATAAGGCCTGAAGTGGAGGATCGACGATGACATTCGGACACGATTCTAGCTCGACCCTTGGATAGCCAGAATAGGACCGTTTATTTCTCACACCACACACCCAATCCCCGAGCGATCTCTTAACCTCAGCACTCACCATTTTGTGGAGGTTATGGGCAATTGGAATTGGGACACTTTCCAATCTGACCTCTCCACGCCGATCTGTCGTCTTATTGCGGGCACTTCCCCCTAAACCGTTTCTTGGCTAAGGCAAATCGCTTCTACTTACTCCATGCTTATGGGCCATGATGACCACTCGACACATGACATATGGAAAGCTATATGGCAATGGCCCGATCCACAACGAATACGAGCCTTCTTATGGTTACTTGCTCAGGAGCGTCTTCTCACCAACCAACACCGAGTTCGCTGGCACCTGACGACAGACAGCTCGTGCCATCACTGCCACTTTGAAGAATCTTCTCTACACGCTGTTCGGGATTGCATTCAAGCTCGACAAGTGTGGGACACCTTGCTAGTGGCTCTCACTAATACTGACTTCTACACTATGCTGATGCGACAGTGGCTCTTGACAAACCTCCAACAATATCGACGCATTCCGGGACATGACTGGGCAGTTATTTTTGGCACTACGTGCTGGCTCCTCTGGACATGGAGGAATAGGTCTCTCTTCGATGAACATTTCACTCGGCCTCCATCTCCTAATCTCTTACTTTTATCTTTTGCATATCAGATCCACAAGACCACTGTGTGGCAGAGCCGGGCAGCTGTAGGACCCCCTCCTCGTCATCAACAACTCATTGGTTTGAGCAAATTGCCTCTTGGTTGGGTGAAGCTTAACACAGACGGAGCTTGCAATCTCCCCCAACGCTCGGCTGCAGCAGGTGGCATTTTACGTGACAGTGACGACAGCTGGCTTAGAAGTTTATCTCAGAATCTTGGTTGGTGTGACCCAATATCTGCTGAACTCTGGGGAGTTTATACAGGGCTATCGCTAGCATGGGACCGGGGCTTTTGTCGGATAGAATTGGAGTTGGACTCTCTTGCGGTGCGCCATCTCATTTCTTTCTCGGATAATCGCTCCAAGGCTTCCCACCCCATCGTCACAGGTATCCACGAACTATTCACTCAGAATTGATCTGTTGTTCATTATCATGTTTATCGAGAGAGCAATAGATGTGCGGGCTGGCTTGCTACACATGCCATGCATTCGGATGTCGGCATAACCTTTTTTGATACTACATTTGTAGGGTGCCAACGTATCATTTTAGAGGACATGTCGGGGACTTGTTTCTCCAGACTTGTTTTGTAACCTTTGTTATATTTTCCCTTTAATAAAAAAAAGTTGTTTATTATTTACATTTCATCTTAAACCCTCAAATCGAAAATTTCTCATTTTTATTATTTAGGATGAATTGAGATGTAATATGAAGCTATTTTTTTTCATCTCATTCTATTTTATTTCATCATGAACACTTCTTACAAATAATAAAATAATATTACATTCTATTAATAAACTTCCAACTAAAAATAATCTTAGGAAAGACACGAGGAAAAGACAATTTAAAATTCCTACTAAATTACAGGAGTTAATATTGCTATCGACTAAATCAAGTTTTGTTTAAAATATTTATTTTGCTAATAAAGAGCACCTAGATTAATACATTTCATTTTAACAAATACAACGGGGGCTTCAATTTTCTCGTGTCTTTATATTTAATATTGTGAGTGTCTAGTGTCTACCTGTAAGATGTAATAAACAAAACAAGCGCCTCCCACCGACCCTATCACATGTAAGAGTGACGTGAGGTGAAAGGGAGAGGGAATCCACCGGCGGGCGAGACGTCGCCGTTTGGATCAATGCGCGCGTGAAACGGACGTCAAGAGATGCTAAAACTTGAAAGGCTTAGCTTAGAAACAAGGCCATTTACTCCGATTGTCAGACACCGACACCTCGCCTTAGTTTAAGCCGCTCATGTGAGTGATGCTCCTCTCCCGGCTTCTGCTTGTTGGAAGCTCTAAGTACAAATCTCATTCAACATTCTATTCTCTCTCTCTACTGTATTACACTTTTTATCAGCAGTATATATCGTACAAAAAATAAAATATTTTTATAAATTAGCTTTATTCAGATTTAGGACTTTATTTATAATTAAGATTATTTTATGAAATACACAATCTTAAACCTAAACAAAAATGAAAATTTTACATTTAATTAATTTTTTTCTTTTAAAAAATTACGACAAAGAATTATAAATGGATGCAACTTAACCTCAATCCTCCCAGGAGCCAAGCAAAGGTAAAAACAGGAAAACTAGGACACAAGCAAGTAGGCAAAAGGCTAAGAAGTAAGAAGCCGCGATGCGGCTCTTCTCTCTCAAACAGAAGTAGCCTTAACCTTAAGCCAACGTGTTGCCTGTGATGTGATCCCCACTTCCAGCCTGTCTCTTACTAACTCTGGCTTCCAAAGTCTATGCTGTATCTCTCACCTCCTCTTCTCTACTCTCTCTTCACTTTTTATTATTATATGTGGTCTCTTTCATTATTTCCAACTCTCTCTTCTCCACCTGTCCCACTTTTATCTTCCTTAAGCAAATACCAAACCTGAGCTACATAGAGAAGCCCTAACACTCTTTTCTCTCACCGACACTAGCTTTTTGCTACCAAATTCATCCTTCTCCACATACCCTTCTCTGTCCCCGTCTGTTCGCCGTCACCGAGGTTGTATTATAGGAAAACAGCCAGTCTTTGCTGCTCAAAGTTTTAATCTTTTGATTAATTTTGAGCACCATGGATCCTCCCATCTATGGTGTCTCCAAGATCTTGCTCTTCACTTTCATCATCTGGGTCTCTGTTTCCATTCCCATTTCCGCATTGCCGCAGTTAAAGCACAAGTCTTTAAAGCTCTCTACTTCTTCTTCTTCTTCATCGTCATCATCTAGTACTAATGTTCAGACAATCAACTCCAACTCAGTCCTCGTGGCGCTTCTCGACTCGCATTACACCGAGTTGGCAGAACTTGTCGAAAAAGCGCTCCTACTCCAAACCCTCGAAGAAGCTGTGGGCAAACACAACGTCACCATCTTTGCTCCGAGGAATGAGGCTTTGGAGCGACAACTCGACCCCGAGTTCAAAAGATTCTTGCTCGAACCCGGCAACCTCAAGTCTCTCCAAACCCTCTTAATGTTCCACATTATTCCGACGAGAGTTGGATCCAATGACTGGCCAGCCGACAAATCGAAACCAACAAAACACACCACTCTCTGCAACGACCATGTTCATTTAGCAACCAAAACTTCAGGTAAAAAAGCCATTGACACTGCCGAGATAGTCCGACCCGATGACGTGATCCGACCCGACGGAGTAATCCACGGAATCGAACGCCTCCTAATCCCACAATCCGTCCAAGAAGACTTCAACCGCCGGAGAAGCCTAAGATCCATATCCGCCGTACTACCGGAGGGAGCACCGGAAGTGGATCCGAGAACCCACAGGCTAAAGAAACCCGCCCCACCTGCCCCTGCCGGAGCTCCACCGGCGTTGCCCATTTACGACGCCTTGGCGCCGGGACCATCCCTAGCTCCGGCACCAGCTCCCGGCCCTGGCGGGCCACACCACCATTTCGACGGAGAGGCTCAAGTCAAAGACTTTATACAAACCTTGTTGTTGTACGGTGGATACAATGAAATGGCGGACATCTTAGTCAACTTAACGTCGCTAGCCACGGAGATGGGTCGGCTGGTTTCAGAGGGTTATGTTCTTACCGTTTTGGCTCCGAACGACGAGGCCATGGCGAAGCTGACAACGGACCAGCTGAGTGAACCGGGTGCACCCGAGCAAATAATATATTATCACATAATACCCGAGTATCAGACAGAGGAGAGTATGTACAATGCGGTGAGGAGATTCGGGAAGTTGAGATATGATACACTGCGTTTACCGCATAAGGTGGTGGCTCAGGAGGCGGATGGGACGGTGAAATTCGGGTCAGGTGATGTGTCAGCATATTTGTTCGATCCGGACATATATACCGATGGGAGGATTTCGGTTCAGGGTATTGATGGGGTTTTGTTCCCGGAGACGGAGAAGGATGCTGCGATTAAGACAGCGGTTGCCGCCGTCAAAGTTGCTACCAAACCAAGAAGAGGTATGATTTTTATTTGATTGGGTTTTAGTTTAAAATTTAATTAATTGTTTTTGATGGTTAATGTAGGGTCGAGATTAGTGTAATTAAGGTTAATTGATGGATGTCTGTGGTAAGGCAGATGGAATTGATTGAACAATGGAATGCCTATGAGTAAATGACTTGTTAGCTTTCTTGGATTACAAGCAAAGCGCACAAGAGGAAAAGATTAAATGGGGTACTTCGATTAGTTAACTGAAAGGAAGCATTGCTGATGTTGAAAGTGCATTACATGAATGAAACTGCAAGTCGATTAGATGAGACTGACTTTGAGGAGATGATCAATTCATATATCTGTGTCGGTGTGATCTTGAAAGACTTGGGTTTAGGTGGAAATGGAGAAGTTATGCGGTAGCAATTATTTCCACAACCAAACTAATGGTCCTTGTCACAAAGGAGAATAGAGAAAATCCAGAGCTTTTCTAGCTGTGAGGCACATTTCATTATGTTAAACCCCACCAACAATTAAGATGCTTGCAATAGAATATGATCTCCGCACCAGTCCTGATGATTTGGTTTTGTATTCTTTATTCTTCATTCGCTGACCGCGTTCTTTTTTATTATATTGTCATATCATTGCATGTGATGTTGATAGCTTAGCAGAAGTTAACCAGTGGTGGTAATGCAGGGAAATTAATGGAAGTAGCTTGTAGTGTGCTTGGCTCGCATTTCGCTACATGCCAATGAACATATTATATCTTTTCAAAGGAGTAAAGATTCAAGGAACCTTGATAAACAATAGGGAAATGTAAGTTCCATTTTCTTTACCATCTTCTTACATATATTTGTTTCTTAGCTCTCACCAAGTTTTTACTTTTGGTGTTTACAGAAATAACTTTGTGTAATACAAATCACAATGGGATTGCTCAACTTGAAGGTCTTCCTCAGAATCCCCACATAAAGAGAGAGAGAGTTTGTTTGTCATTTTGTCATTAGATACTGTAATTACATATCTATTCTTTTGTACCTTTTTTTCTTCTCTGTGTATGATGGTTTACAGCTGTGCATGAACACCTTGCAAACATTTACCTTTCTTCTTCTTTATTCCTTCTTGTTTTTCCTTGTCATGGGTTGTGTTATTTTGTCGGCCTACTTGCGAATCAAAAATAAAGAACACTTCATATTTTGGTCTCTGTAAAACAACACTAAACCTGTAACTTGGGATCTGCTTTATATCGAGAGTGGAATTTGTGGTGGCAATGGAAGGCAGTCGTTAGTATTATTGATGACTAAGACACGCAATAGCTACGTTTAAGGTTATCCTGTCAGTAATTTTGACCAAACTTTCATAGGATGCAAAGCCTAATTTCATTGCACCTGGAAAAGTCAATATTTGATCTGAGGCTGTTATGTAGTTCACAGTGTTCACTTGCGGATTGATTAATCCACACAAAATAACAAAGAAGTGAAAACAAAAAGTAAGCAGAAAGAGCAAGTGTGCCAATTGATTATTCATATCCCAATTTAAAAAACAAACAAGGGACTATGGCTGGAGCCAGTTTGGCAACTGTCGAGAAATTATTCCACTTCCAGAAGTATCCAACGTTGCTTAGCTTAGCTTAGCCGCGTTGTCTATTCAGCTGCCTGAGAGACAGGACTTTAAAGCTTCTGTCGGCAATTTTTTTTTGATTACATTAGTTATCTCAGTTTAGTCAGACTAATCCTAAGTCCTTACGACCCTATCTCAAGAGCTTAAAGGATGTAAATTTAGAACCCCAAGATCCTTCAAGTTTTTACGTAATCTGTACATTTTTGCGCACAAGGAGTCTTATTGTTCAACAGATAATTGATCATTGGCTTCCCCTGCTCAGCATCAGGTTTCCATCAACCCCTAAATTTCCTAATAGTTCTAATTCCCACACTGCCGTTGGAATCTGCTTTGGACAAACACTGTCAAAACTGCTGCAGTATAAACCAGAAATAGTATAATCCTTTTACATTTTGATAGTTTTTTTTTATAGACTGGTTTTGAGAAGAACTTTTTTAAAAAATCAGTTGATTGTTTGACTGTCATTTAATTTTTTTTTATAAAAAACTTTGTAATTTAGTAATATAAAAATCAAAGTACTTTTAATTTTAAATATATTTTATTATATATTTATGTATATAAATATTATTTAAAGTATATTAATCAATATGCAAAGCACAATATATTATTATTATATAATTTTAAACCATATGAAACATAAATAAAAATATATCTAACCAAATCTTTTATATAGATTATAATATAAATAAACTAATATCGAAAATAAATATTAAAATATATAAAAACTCAAATAATATTATATAAATTTCAAAATAAATATCCAAGTTAAGTAAATAGTTAAATACATAATAAACGGGAAGATGAGTTTGTGGGTATTGTAGGAATTATGTGTAAAATATAAAGACAAAAGGGACTAAAAATACTCATTAATTGATCTGAAAAATCTACCTGAAAAAATACTTTTTTAAAAAGTTACAAATTTGAGCTTCTTAAAAAGCTGTATTTTGATTGCCAAAAAATTATCTGTTAAAAAAGTATTTTTTTTATTTTACAACTATATATCGATTTTCTTAAAAAAGATTTTTGTGGCGAAAAAAAAGTAATTGTTATCATTCCAAAAATTCACCAGGTACTTAATCTATACGGTTCATATTAAGGGAACACATAATCTGTTACTACCCTGTTATATTAACATATATTCATTAAGAACAGAGTAAGAACATAATAACTGATATTCATTACCGACTACTAAAACAACAGTTTAACTCCCCCCTTTCCTCTCTAATAAATAGGATTTAAAGCCTAAGTCGTGTATAATCACCTAATTGTGTCCGAGTTAATGCTACACTTCTATTTGGGTTTCCTTTCATGTCCAGGTCAATACCACTCTTACATGATACCTTTAAGCAGCAGAAAACTGAAAGCAAACGTCAAAATGTCTTTTTCAGTTTCAACCAACTATGGTTTTGGATTTGTCACCCACTTGACAGCGCATCAGATTGAAAACGCATCCAAATCCAAGTTTTACGAAGCCATATGAAAATGAGCTATCACCCAACTTTGAGACCCAAGGATATTCCATATTTTCTTTGTTTTACAGGATACAATGAGGTTTAAGAGTAAGTCTTTTACTTAGCTTTAAGACCAAGCTTGTATGGAATATGATATCAAATTATGCACACGAAGACGCATGGAACCGAAAGCTAGTATATTGCCTTGTTCTGCACATGGTAGGTAATGTTTCAAGAAAATTTAAGCTCTACTCCAAAACAATCATCATTTTCTTTGCTTTACAAGCGAAAGGGAACTTTACAGTTCCCCTTAGCCTGTTAATTTCTTGTTGACACTGGCTCTTTAACTTGCGATGCAACTTCTACTTTACATTACTCCAATTTCAATTCCTGTCATATTGATACTTGAGCTTACTTTATCCTCCATATAAGGTCCAGCAGACGTTCAGTATTTTCATTTCCAATAATGCTAAGCGTCATACTTTTGTTCGATGTTAGCTAGATGAATCGAGGGTTCTTAACAAAATCAGAATATGGACTTATGAAGCAGCCAATTATTCTCTAGCATCAAAGTTTGGTGGAATTCCTTTATCATGCAGAAACCATTATATAACCACGTTGACCCGCATAGCAAAATTTGAGGTTTTCTCTCATTTTCTGCCTCCTGTTTGTTGATTCAACCTGCAAACAAGTTTTAGAGCACCTGCACAAATGTAGTTGGAAGTAGTAGTAGATTATCCACACACTTCAGTCGAACCAAAAAAAAAAAGAGTACACATTACATTAATCTGTAATCTATATTGGTTCCCGACAAGTACTGGAAAATGTCACTGGACAATACGATCACGACTATTTGGCATCATGTATCATGAATATCAACTATAGATAAAAGAAGGATAAAAGAATGAGGTTCTCAAACTCCAACTGCGACCAGAGGGGGTATGAAGTCAGGGTTGTTTTTAGCTAATTTAAGCTCATCATCAATCTCTGATTCCACTTTAGTCTCATACGTAGGAAGGTTAGCAGAATCAATCAACGTTGCTTCAGTTGTAGTGCTACTGACTTTTGAAACTTTGCTCTCCTCTGCTGCGGGTTTTGATTTGGACTTGGACATCTTTCCATTCAGTGCAGTTGTCTGAGGCAGAAGCTTAGTTTGGGACTTTTTCATTGGTGCTTTCGAAGCAACATTTCCATTCCTGTGTATTCCCTTGGTTGAATTGGTAGAGTCCTGACTCACAAGCGGGCTATGGCAAGACCGAGGGCTCTGACAACTGTCACCTTCTGAAGAGTTGTTTCTGGCAGTATTGAAGCTCTTGTGCCTCCCGAGCTTTGGTGATATTGCACGGGTGGTTGGTATCTGTGGCATAAACAGAGAGAACCAAGAAGAGACAGGACACTGAGTGAGCAGCACAAGCAACTCAAGCCAAACCTTTTGAGTTTAGAGCCACAGCAAGTTATTAATTTGTTCTATGTGTGTATTAACATGTTTCCTATGTGGTGGTGGTTCTAAACCGAGTTCAAACTAAAGATGAAACGTGGTTTCCTGTGGTATTATCAAATTGGACAATCAAGAGCTGACCATTTGCACCGCATGTGATGCTTTATATGAGAAAAGCAGAAAGCAAGAAAGGCCAACACACTTTTATCGAATTTTCCCATCAAACAGAACAAAACTTTCAATCGATGAGATGACTGCACGCAACTGTCTACTCCAGCAGAAAGAAAGCATGTGATTGCATTAGCTAAGCATGAAGCGGACCAAGAGATGATACTGACCATTGATACTAATAACTTGGAGCATAAGTCTCACCAAGTTACTAAGATGGAGAATAACTTCTTTTGTAGGACCGGAAATTGTAATGATGCAAATCGACATAAATCTTAGTATCTTATTCTATCTAAGACCAATTATAGACTATGTGAAGCTGTTTCCCAATTGCATTTGCATATATATATATATATATATATAGAATCTTATTCTATGTAAGACCAATTATAGACTATGTGAAGCTCTTTCCCAATTGCATTTCCATATATATATATATATATATATATATGTATATTATGGAAGCCTAGCATGCCCATTATAACAAGAATGGCTATCTCCATTCAAATAGGAATTTAATTCAGACCATGGGCCTTCACTTCGGAAACAAGCGTTTAGGACTGATCACCATGTGTTAACATCCCTTCTAAACAAACTGTACGTATATTCATAGTACCATGTATATTGGAAGACCAACGCATCATTTGAAAAACACTATTGAGTTCTATATACGAGTATCAGAGTTTTCATTCCTGACCTTCTTTAGTTCAACTTTTGGAGGGGGTTCTTTGTAGAAACTAGGCATAGGAGTAGCTTTAAATGTCAAGCTCTTACGAAGCTGCTTAATCTCAGCTTCCTGGTTCTCCTGCATGAAATTACGAAAAATAGCAAATTGCAGAATTGGAAGTCTTCAGATTTAGTAAGGAAGGTTAAAACCAGAAAGTGTTTTAGAGGGAAGAAAAGTTTCAGCACCTTAGATTTGGCCTGCAAATTACATTTTTCTTTTTCCTTAGCTTGTATCTTTTCTTCCAGCTTCGAAAAGAACTGGTAACAATGGTCAACAACATCATGTTAGTATTTAAAACGAACACTTCAATAAGCTAAACACTCAAGGAAATTTCAGTTGATTACTTCTTTCCGTTTTTCAGCACGTTCTTCCAATCTGAAGGAAAACCCAGAACCAGAACTTCTCCTCCCATAAGTAGTTACACTTCTGTGTATGTGCCAAAACATCATTTTTACATGTCAATCTAGTGCATGATTTGCAAGGGAAAACAGACAAAAAGCTGACACTTTAAAATGAATGAGACTGTACGATGTAGTGGAATGGGTGTCTTCTTCTTCTTTACTTGGCAATGTGGCTGTATCCTTTGAACTTTGATCAGCTGGACTGCAACCATAAGAATACATTGTAATCTATCCTCAGCAAACAGAAAACAAAGAAGGTCCTTTCCTTCTGCTTTGAAAAGCAGAATTGGGTGCATGAACACTTCCACTAGGCAAGGTAACACATTGCAAATTCATGAAGAGATGAAATTCCAATTAATTGAGGCTATGACTTACGTAGCAATTTCAAACGAAGGGTGCTTAATGGCTGCTGCATTCGATGAATTTGATTTTGCAGACTGGTAAGTCAAATAACAAACACATGAAGAGAGGCCTTATAAGGAAAATAAAAAGAAGTAAAAAGGAAAAGATCTATTAACAGAAAGCTTACAAGCATGGATGAGGATGTCTGCCTGGAAAAGGATTTATCACCACGGCTATAAATTAAATTTTTAGTGTGCTGACTTGAACTGGATACTGATTTGGCTGAGCCATTGCGGGTGGCTTTGTTGTTTATAGAATCGTCTGGGTTGTTTTTAGTAATACTCTTCATTTGATGTCGATCAGCACTCTTCTGCATATTATCAGCACGACCTCTGTTTGTTGAAAGTGAAAGGCTTTGAGAAAGTGTTGCTTTGTGGTTACGAGAATTTGGATCGGTGCCTTTCAGAAGTGGTCTCTCTTTAGTCAATTTGCTGCTTTTAAAAGCAGACCCTTTTGAAGTAGCAGATGTCTAAACAAAGAACGTAAGAAGGTTTCAACATATGTTTTTGGTAATTTCACATCACAGGAAACAGGAAAGCAGCTCAATAAATGTAGCATCATTCCTCGTACATGGTACCTTTGAAGGGTTTGAGAGTTTACTTTCAGAAACACTTTTTGCTTCTTGCTCAGAAGTTTCACTTTCGTTCAGAGGACCATCACCATTAGTAGCATCTTTTTCTTCCTTGATTGGGGTCACGCTAGATCTTTCAACATGAATTTCCGTAGAAACAGTCTCATCCTTTAGTTCCACCTTCTCAGACTCCATCAGTTCGCAGGATCTTATGGCAAAGAACTGCAAAGTTGTAACAGTAGTCACGCTCTATAGCCATGTATGAGAACCCAGGCTAAACAATTCCAAACAATCTCCACAAAATTAAAAGCTATTAAGAAGATTCATGGACTTATAGTTCTTAGCGGTAAAAATGAGCAGAAACCAGATAATTCTAATGCAGAGAAGTTTAGAACCATTACATAAGCCAGGACCTCGCTGAACCGGAAATAATGATTATAAACTGACTAGCACGAATGAGATCAAAGCTGATTGAGCACTTCACTGATAGTTATAAAGATATAAATGCTCATTACAGATTACGGATTTTTGCTACATCTCATTCCAGATTACTAGGAAACTAAGGATGGAGAAACTGACATATTTCAGACAATTAAATCTTTCCTTGCTTCACTTTCTAGACAACTTATGGGAGAAAGACTAGGATAATGAAGAAGAAACTTTCAAACGGAAATCAAATAACAGGCGAACTCGAAAACAAACCTGTAAGACAAAGAGTCAAAGAGAAGAAAGTAATGAAATTCCTTTGCTTGCTTCTCCCTCCACAATGTAAGCAAGAAAAACCTTAAACCAAATCCTTAGACAGCAGATGAAAAAGGAAGATCAATCCAAACTCAAAGGATCTAGCCCATTTCAGCACTAACCCACCAAACACAGCATGAGAGATTAACCAACACTCACTAGAACAGCGACAACACTTGAAGAATCACGCATCCGACATTACAATAGCATCCTTAAATACCATGCACATACAAGAGGAGGAAAACGATAGCATACCTCGGAGACTGCAACAGGAGTGAAGCCTCGTAACTATTGAAAGAGACTGGGTTACCGCTGGAAGGAAGTTAAATGCAGAGAATAAGTGACAAAAACTTAAAAAGAAAAATCTTCAGAAGCTTATAAAGATTGGTGATTGATGACCATCATATGAAGGAGGTAGCCAGTGACAGTCTGTCAGAAGTCTGGTTTCGAGAAATACTAGAGACAGATGGAAAAAGAAAAGAAAATGGAAAGATGGGCAGTGAGGAAGATAGACAGGTTAAAAAAGTTGGAAGCGGATAGATTTTGCCAACAGAAGAGACGTTGGAGTGCCCGAAATGCCACCCTTCTCTGTCAGTTTTTATGTGGCATATTACTGGCTGATTCATTCGTTCTTCCTAATTGAGTATTGTTGTTAAAGTGGCATAAATAATCATTAAATGCTCTTACTTCTATTTTCTTGGAATCTCGAATTTTTTTTGACTAATATTATGATGTTTTATTTTGTCCCATAAATCTCAGCTATTTATTTATGTGAATCTCACGTAAGTTTTATATAAATGAACGCGAGATCCGCATAAATAAATAGCTGAGATTTATACAATATAATAAGACACCATAATATTGTAAAGAAGATCCCGTCTCATTTCCTTGTATCTTCATGGCTAAATGAAATAGTCCAACACAATATTGATACTCCTTCCTATTCAAAATAAGTGTCGTTTTAGAAAAATGCACACTTATTAAAAAAGTTAATGAAATATCTGATATACCCTTATTAATTACATGTTAAAGTGTCTTGAAAATATAATCTGTGTAATTAAGATGTGAAAAAATTAAAGGATAATTTGGAAGTAAAATCATAAATATGCATAAAAAGTCACAAATGACACTTATTTTGAATAATTAAAATCTCTCTAAAACGACACTTATTTTAAATAGAAAAGCTTATTTCAGTTTGTCTTGATATATATAGACCAAATAGGAAGAATCGGAAGATAAGGAGTTAACATATGAAAACCCAATAGCCGCCAAAATGTGGAATAACAAAGTCGCCAAGGATATTTAATTTTTCTAGCACATGTTTCAATCTTATCTTCAGGATTTTTTTTTTAAATTATAAAATAAATTTTCATTCAAGTAATTAGGCAGTAAACATTGAGGGCATTATGGTCATAAAGAACATATTTTAAAAAAAGAATAAGGGTGTTATGGTCAATCCAACGAAAACCCAATGATTGAAGACAACAAAAGGAACTGTTTGACAACGTGGGGTGCGAGGCTCTTACTTACACGGTGGGGACCACTTTCTTACATGTCACAGGTGGGGTGTGTCGTTTTCGCCATCTGACGTGGCAGAAGCAACTCAACGTGGGTGGTTCTCAACCAACCAAACCAACCTTCACACGTAAAAAATAACGGGCCCCACCTTCACCACGTACGCCAACTAATTCTGAGCTGTCACAACGTGCGTTGATGATACAGTGGTCTCCCTGTTTCTCCCATCTCGACTGTTGGATCGGGGTGCCCGATGATTTTCCACCTTCTGGGACCCAAGCTCCATGTCTCTCCGTGTTCCTTCTTCTGTAATTTTGTGGGTGGTGCGTTGTATTCAGGTTCGACAATGACCACTGAATATATAAGCTGCATTAAACTTAAATTATGAATAATTCAGTAATTATTTTTAATATGTGAAAAATGTGAAAAAGCGTCATCTGAATTAAGAACATATCATTGTATTTGTACTCTACCTTTTACGATAATACACTTTTGGTATCAGAATGACTTGATAATGTCTGGATTAACTTCAGATATGACCATCTACCAAATTGTTGCTTACATATTACTATCATCTCCGGAAAGCACAAGCAAATTGAGATCTTCCCTAAAAAGATATATTTGAAAGTTCCAAGCAACTTAATCTTTTTTTTTTCCCAATCGTGCCCGTACATATAGGTGAACGGATTCGGGTATGGTTTCTTGCTTTTTCGAGCTAGTGAAATGTTTGTCTCTGAAACTCACTAATGCCAATAATTGGAAAAGACAACCATTCCTAACGAAGGTAAACGCCGGCCGATTGTTTTTAGCGAATCACATAAAACTAACTCCTGATATATTTCATTATTCAACTTAACTCCTATATTTTTAATTCGTTCATCTTAACTTCTATGTTTTTTATTCTCATTCAAGATATCCCAATTGGATATTTTCGAACAAATTTACCCTTAGATTATTGAAATATATTTTTTTTAATCTCTTGATTCCAAGGACAAATTTGTCCGAAAATATCCAATTGGGGTATCTTGAATGAGAATAAAAAACACAGGAACTAAGGTGAACGGATTAAAAACACAAGGGCTAAGATGAATAATCAAGCATATCACATGGACCTTTTTACGTGATTTGCCATTGTTTTTCAACCTTCTTTTGCCTGTTTTTGTGAAGAAATTAATTTTTAACAGGGAGATAGCTTAGTGATTTTTTTTGGTTAAAGAAAAAAATACTTACAGTAGAGATACTCCATATACAATATTAATATCATATGTTATATGGGAAGTGGAAGACTATCAATGACTATATTAGTCGTTTTAATAAATTTTGATTAATCAATAGATTACCCTCTTTTCTTCTCTCCCATCTTTCTCTTTAATTTTTTTCTATACTTCTATTAAACACTTTTTATGTTATAAATTGGTATAAGAGTAGTTAATTTTTTATGGTAGAAAAATTATTATCATAACATATAGAATTATGTCACAAGACGTAAAGAAGGTGAAAGAGAACTTAATTAAAACACGAAAGAAATATGCAAAAATGGATCTTGCAATTATAACATCAAAGTAGTCAACAAATATTGAGGGGAGGATTCACAAAATTACTATCATCAAACAATTATATCCTACTTAAATGATTTTATGAAACAAAATTACAACCATCACTGGCAAGGACTTAGAAAGTTGGTCATTTAGCTGTAAGTCATTTTTATGACTAACTGATGCATATTATAAGAAAGGCTTTGGCACAATGCCAAGTATACTTATGGACTGGATTGACAATGGAAACATCCAAGTAAGGAGGGTATATTATTGCCTTGGAGCAGAAATCGAGAAGTCTATGGTCGAAGATCCTATAGGAAAATTAAAGGAATTCAAGCATTTAGATTCAATCAAGAAATATTGTATCAAGTTTGATTTTTTAAAATCTCACAAATTAATCATGTCATAACCATATTTGGCCAATTTGTTCTTGAAAGGGTTGAAGGCTGGTTTGGTTCCCCTTTTATTTTTTTTATTGTGGTTTCTAATTTTTTATTTTTGTTTTTGGTTTATGTTTTTTCTAAAAATATAAAAAACTGTTTGATTGAGATTTGTAATATAAAAACTGAAATAAAAAATCTGTTTAGTTAAGATTTGTAATAAAAAACTAAAAAAAACATGTTTGATTTTATTGTCCTGTTTCTATTTTTGTAATTACATTCTTATGTTAATAATTTTAATATAATACATTATATCTTTAAATTAATTAATTATCATTATAACTAAAATTAAAATATATGCAAATAACAAATTTACAGATTAATTGTATATAATAAAATTCTACAAATTAGAAAATTATATTAAGTCATTCTAATCAATAAAAAATACCCATCATATTACAATTCTTGAAAACACAATAGTACTATCATTTATAAAAGAAACATCAATCAATTATATATAATATAATCACTCAATATTTGTCTAGCAATTTCGCATCACTTCCAAGACATACTTCAAAGCTGTGTTGGAGTGATATTATACTCCACTTGAAAACTTGCGTATTCATTTTAACTTTTCCTAATTTGTTCTTCATTTTCAATATAACTGTCAAATAATTCATCGCTTTGTCCATACATTCTAATATAATTGTGTATAACACAACAAACAATAACGATATATTTTGTTTTTTCATATCATAACTAGACATGTTTTTAAATATAGAGAATCTTCCTTTTAGAATGCCAAAACATCTTTTAATAACATTTCTTAATAAAGAATGCCTGTAGTTAAATATTATTCTTCCTTTTGATTGTTCACCAAGTATAAGCAAGACTTCTTCTACAATGTTAGAATGTGTCTTCTTTACCTTCTTATTCTTAGGAGATTTCTTTCTCTTAGATGGAGACTTATATCTTGATATTATTTTTCATTATACAAGTAATCTTCGTCAGCATCATTTCCATGTTTCTCTTCTGTACTATTCGATGAAGATTTAGTTGGTGGATGTTCATACACATCAATTGTAGTAGTATCTTCAAAAATATGACACAAGTCTAAAAATTCCTTACATTATTTTTTCTTGAATCTATGAGCCATTTTATGTACCTATAATGATGAAAAAGGAATATGAGAATAAATATTATATAATCATCATACTCAGTCTGAAGTCCCGTAATAAAGCGGGGTCTGGGGAGGCCTGATAGTACGCAGTCTTACCCCTACATAGTAGAGAAGCTGTTTCCGGTAGACCCACATGTAGTTGTGACCATAAAAGAATGATGTAGGGTAAAGAGTAAAAAAATGAAAAATAAATAAAAATTTAAAAATAATTTTTGAATAAAAAATAATTAAAACTTTTAAAAAATAATAGCTTAAAAAAATTACAAATCTTCACTAGGAGATGCAAATCTAGAAAACAAAGTTTTAAGAAATTTATAAAACAAATATACCATATATATTGCAAAGTTCTGCTTATACCTGATGCGGTGTAAATTTCTGCTTACCATTTATCTAAGTGTTGTGTGCCAATCTTGCGCAGGGCCATCTTGGACTCGAAAATTTGGATAATTGGCGGCTAAAGAAGCACTGCATAGCTCGTCTAACCTTCCACTCTTCATCCAAGCAATTCCAAAATCTTTTTAAGCACTTTAACTTCAATAATGGTTTTGCTGTCGAGTATCAACCAAAATACATTTATGCGAATTAAACTCTAAGAAGAATAGCAAAATATTTATATTCAAACCATTAGAGGACCAAGTAATAGCATGAGAGGAATGTTTCCATCCCATATTTCCTAACCAAATATTTTATTATGTCATCTGATTTATACATTGCAGCTCCAATAATTGAATCCACCAGTATTTGGATCCACCATATAAAGACAAGCACTTTATACTCTTAAGTTAAAAAAAACAATCAGCAACATGCAACGCAAGGAAACACTTTTAGAACCAAACCAGTAAGACATAGTAGATCTCAACCTTAATGGTAACACTATAAATCCAGATTTGTCACTGAAAACAAAATAGCAACATAAACAAAAGTATAAGCAAACCAGATCTAAGAGATAATAGCGACAAACTGAAACCCTCTAGTTAAATAGTCACAAAACCCAGTATCCTTTACCTCAAGCTCCAACACATCAATCTCCAAACAACAAAAGTAAAGCAAACTTCTTGGAATGTGTTCGCAACAAAGGAAAAGATGGGTTATCAAAAAGGACCCTCCTTTATGTGAAAACACAATCAAAAGGTTATTCGAAACGAACCTCCCTCCTTCCTTTACACAAAAAATAGAATATATATGATCCAAAAATAGAAACAGAGACAATGGCACTTACTGTAGCCAAAAAAGCCCTAAGTCTTGAGCTACCCCTAACAAATGTTCGCAGTAGATTCAGAAGGAGAGGAGAAACCTGTTGGCTTGAAATCTTCAAGCTGGAGAGACAATGTATCTTCCCTGTTGTAACCTAGACAAAAAAGCCCCAAGGAGAGGAGAAACCTCTAGATTATTATGTCTAATACATTTACCTTAGACATATTTTACCTTAAATAGATTTTCCCAACATTCATTTGTAACATTAACTTCACCAGTAAAGGACTTGTAGCCTATTCCTATTTCTTTGAGTAAGTTTTTAAAATTCTTCAATCTAACCCTTAATCGATTATACTTATTCTTCAATTGAATACTAGTATACTCCTTATTGTATTTTGCTTGAAGCCCTACCTTAATATTCTTCCAACCAGATTTGAAAAAGGAAGTAGTCGTTCGATTTTCCTTCTTTACTTCTTTAACCATTAAGGAGATTAAATACATCTCTATGGTATCATTCCATACTTCATCTTTTTCATTTATTTCCACACAATCACTAGAATTGTTCATATTATTCAAACCTTCTATCACTAAATGTAATCACATATAAGTGATATCAATCACAACAATTTCTACAAAGTATTAAGTACTAAACATGGTTCAAAATATGAGATAAACACAACAATTTCTACAAAATATTAAATACTAAACTTGGTTCAAAATAAACATGAGACAACCATATTAAATGTTTAATTGCATACAAGTACATGGAAATGATAGAATAAAAATAATGGTGTAAATTTGATTCTATAGCATAAAAATAAAGTGTAAATTTAAGCAATGTCATAATATATGAATGATAGTCAAACCAACGGCCCACCATTTTATCCCACTCCGATCATAATTTATGTATTTAATAGAAATGTAAAAGCTAACAAACATCATCATTCCTCAGATGCTCTTGGATGATAAGCTTCGGTGTAGACTTTTTTTCCTTCATCATCTTCCTTTGGGTTTCCTGTTTTCTTCATTGGGTGGGTTGGTATGGTGAAACAAGAGGGAAAAACATATGGAAGTTCTGTTATTAGTAGCCTCTACGTGTTAACTCGTTGTTTCGGATTGTTTTTCCATATCAATAGCTTCCTGTTGTGTAATCTTGGGAAACTGATTTATTTGAAATGACATACAAGTAAATGATATAACAGAGGAAAGAAGATTCTTTGGATGATAAAACGATGTTTATTCTACGTTCTTAGATTTTGTTTTTCAATAAATATAAGTTTTAAGTGGTGGAGGGTTAAACTTGAAGTTTCATATAAGCTGTTTTTTCTTTTTGTTCTTCTACTCCCAACTCTTTCGAAGTTTGGTTTGCTAGTTTATGTTCCAGTTTTTCTTGGAGTAATATAATCCCTTGAGCTTTCTTTTCCCTATCCTTCTCAAAAGTGGTTGATCCACCCATACTCAAAAGAGGTTGAAGAAAGAGATAGGTTTAGATAATAAGCTTCGGTGCAGCCTTTAAATGTAACAGTTGTTTGTGCGAGGTGGTGAGGGACTTAAACGGGGGTAATAATGCATAGAACGACTGTCTTTCTGAGTACCCACCAGATTATTTAGCTAACCCAATCATGGCCAAGTATGGGTGGATCAACAATGAAGAACCTGACACCTTTGTAGTTCTAAATTTATCCCTGAGCATGGTTTGGTGAGAAACACAAGAAGGGACTCTCCTGTGAAAGAAAATTGTGGTTGATGAATTAACAAATTAGTTTTAGTTATGCAACAGTAACATGTGCATGTTACTTAGCATAACCATCTTGCTTTGTAGCATAATCGTCTTGCCTTCTTTCACTTCTCTTGCGAGAAGACAAAGACGATTGGAAGAGAAGGTGATGGATATGACATATAGTTTATGTTTCAACGTAAATAACGACAATAGCAAATCAAACAACAGGTTAGAAAACACACATAAATAGATACAAAAACAAACCTGGACATCACAAACGGCATAAACGAAGAAGATGGCAGAAGACATAGAGAAACTTGTTTTTGTGAAACAAAAAATCTATTTTCAAAATAGACGAAAACCTTATTTTTACATTTCCATATAATTGTTGTTTTTTTTAAAAACAAAAAATGAAAACATGTTTAACCAAACATGTTTTTATCATCTATTTCTAATTTTATGAAAACAATAAAAAAATGTTTAAAAAAAGGGAACCAAACAGGGACTGAGTATATACTGAAATAAAATGGTGAAAAGAGGAAGGAGAAGCAATAATAAGAGTGGATTAAAAATATAAGGAGCAATAACTTCCTATTTATTTCCAAGCAATGATAGGTATACCTTCTATAAAATTAAAAAAAGTTAGGCAGAACTATACGCATTTTGATTAATGGAGTAAACATAATTTTGTGAGTGAAAAAATTATGGGCAAAAGATACTATCAAGTTCAAGACATTAAACATGTGACCATTATAGTGGGAGGTGGATTAAAGATCAAATGTAACAAAATATGTAAGAACTTTGGTTAGGTAATGAATAATCAAAGCTTTGTAATCGATGCATATGTTATTAATATTAGATGTGGTGATATGGCGTTGGGTATATAGTGACTTTCTTCGTTAGATGATGTGATTTGTAATTACGAAAAAGAGATGATGAGATTCAAATGGGAAGGACAGTTAAGGGAGCTATATAGTGGAAGTAAAGGTGGGATAATTATAACTTCTTTTAGACAAGTAAAGAAATTGTTAGAAGGAACCAATATAACTTGTCAATTTTTATCTGCTACCAAAAAGTGATCGATTAATATGGGTTAAGTCATTATAATGCACATATTAGGGAATGGAAATGGCATTAACAGTATAAAGACTATTAGTGAAGTTTTAAGAGGCTCTTAGTGAATTATTGAAAGCATACAATGATGTTTTTAAGGAGGGGTTTCATATTTAAGAGGACATGGTCATCGTATTATGTTGAAGGAAAGAGTTGAGAATATTAACTTGTGACCCTAACAATAGTTTGGAGTCTGAAAGCAAGCTATAGAAGAATTGGTGTAGGAAATGCTTCAACAAGGAGTCATTTAGCAAAGTGTGAGCCCTTTTTCATCTCCTGTTGTGCTAGTGAGGAAGAAAGATAATACATGAATATTTATGCATTGATTACAGAGAATTAAAAACAAACAATGAATAATAAGCTTCCTATACCATTGATAAAAGAATCGTTAGATGAATTGAATAGGATCAATTTCTTTTTGAAATTGATTTGAAGGTTATATACCATATGTAGAAATTTAATTTTTTTCATTTTTATTTTTAATAATTTTTTAGTTATTGTTTGTAAAAAATAAATTTAAATATATTATAAATATAAAATTTTATTTTAATTATTGATTTTGTACTTTGGTTCATGTTCTTTAATTACATTTAGATTTACTTTCTTGTTTGTATTTTAAAACCTTTTCTCTTCTTTTGTCTCATTCAATTTGCTTTATTACTTAATTTTGATTCTTAAGTATTGTTGGTGTTTAGGGAATTTTGGGTCAATTTGGTAGTATAATTAAAACTTTAAGTTAAGAATTAAGCACTTGAAAATTTCTAGGCAAAAAATAAAAGATTTTTCATAAAGATTAATTTGTAAATGAAGAGGAATAGAAATGCAGAAACCAAAGCAAAAAGAGACTGACGTTGTGTTGAAGGAAGAACCATATAAACGATAATATTAGAGTTTGTTCTAAAACACATGGTGTTAAGTGAAGAAAATGACATATTATAGGGCCAAAATGTAAGAAGAAAAAGGATTAGAAAATGACGGTGTTAAATGTAGGGCATAAATGCAAAGCACATCAAAATGACAATTGGAACATAAAGGAAAAAATGTATTCAGAAAAAGAGGGGCAATACATTTTGTCAAAAATATATTGTCTAGAATAGGAATCAACATGTAAAACATTTATAGCCTATTGTCTCTCTCACTCCCTTAACATGTCTTACTATGAATGAATGCTTTCTTTTAATGAGGATTGAGAATTTGGTCCATTAGATTTGTGAAAATTTGATAGAATAGGGAGTGTATGTCCTCGTAGAAACAATTTTTATCTTTGTCTTCCCTCTTATTTGCTCCTTCACCATTGTACATCATTATAGGACACAAATTAACAGACTGTAATAGTTGATGGTTTTTCACGTAGATTCATCTCCATGGTTAATTAAAAGGAAATTTAATGACCCTGAAGTTATGGGTATTTACCATATAACTAATTCTATTTCAACCTATAATCTTAATTTATTTACATTTTAGGATTTAAATAAATGGCCAAAATATATTAAACTTGTGTTTTCTTTAAAAGATGAAATTGACATTCCATGTGAACCCTTCTCAACCAATTGATTTTTTTGAACCTTTCCTCAGCTTGTAATGCAACAATTGATAAACATTATTGTTCCATAGAGAATAACCAAAGGAGCATATTGCTCTTTAACGTTTCGTAAAAGGTTAAGTTAGCCATGTCATTATCTTTGATACCGTTACACTTTAATGTTTAAAAAATGACATTATCTATACCTAATAACCTAACTCCGTTAAGTTTCTATTAGGTCTCTGTTACTGGATTATGAACTTATCCAATGATAAGAGCTAATTAGGTTATATTTTTATAATACTTATGAGAGCATTTTGGCTGCAGATGAATTTTATATGATATGGTACTTAATATGGCTAATATTTTATTTATAAGATTTGTTTTAGTTCTCCGTTGAATTAGGAACAAATTCAAACAAGCTAGAGCCAAAATGGAGAAGTTTTAGGATGAATTTTGATAAGCATAAGTTGAACATGAACCCATGTTTAGAAAATATATCAAACATGGTCTTGCATTACCATATAAACAACACGACACACTGCCTGAACACAGACATGTGTTCATGACCTTTAGACTTTTGTTCCCAAAATGAATCCTCAAATGCATGGTTGAGGAGTTACTAAGCTAACATGACTGTAATATAAACCAATGTTAAGGACCTACGTTGGAGGTAATTTTTTATGTAAAATAGGATTTTCTTGAACTGTGAGAAATAAGGGAACAATAAGGGTTCGACTCTTTAAATTTTTTACGTTTTCTAAGAATAAAATGGACTTTTGGAGAATTAAATGAGGGAGACCAGAGAGTAGCCATTAGGGGTCGAATTAAGAATAAGAACAAGAACAAGAATAACAAAAAAAAAAAACAAACCAGTAAAAATTCTGCTGATACATAAGGTCTGGGGAGATCCAATAGTTTGTAGCCTTACTTTTAATTAGTAGAGAGTTGCTTCCGACAAACCCATATTAATATATATGTAAAATATACATATATATAATAAAGTAAATAAATAAAATAGCCATAAAAGATATTAGTAATAAATAAAAATAAATAAATACACATAAATAAAATATATAATAAGTTATAAAATAAATATTAAATAAGGTAAAGAATAAAGAATAAAGAATAAATAATAAATAATAAATAATAAAATAAGTAAATAAATAAATAAACAAAAAAGAAGACAAATAAATAAATAAATAAATCAAACAAGCCATTATGAGAAAATATTTAGGCTAAGTAAGAAAAAGTTTAAGCTAAATAATTAAGAGAAAAGTACCATACATTAAAAGTTTAGGTTAAGTATAAGATATAAGACCTATAAAAGAAATTTCAAAAGACTTATAGGAAAGAGAAAAACTTCTCTACGTGAGATCTTTTACCTACATCATAGTACGTCAAAGTTTTCTATTGAGGGTCATATCCTCGACAAGTTCTAGCAGAGCCATATTGTTATTGATCACCTCTCCCTAGTTCTTCTTTAGGCTTCTTCTTTTTTTCTCTTACAATTTCTAAGTACAATTTTTTTCGCATCTTCTTATTGGAGTGTCAAGTTGTCTTCTTTTAACGTGTCTGAACTACCTAAGACTTGTCTCTTTTAATTTTTCAATAATATTAGCCACATTGACTTTGTCTCTTACTATTATATTACTGAACTTATCTTTCATAGTAAGGTTGCACATCCAACAGAGCATCCTTATCTCTGCCTCCATTAACTTATTGCTATGCACCTGTTTGATGGGTCAATACTCTGCCCCATAGAGCATGACCTGTTTAATTGCTAAACGGTAAAATTTATTTTTTAGCTTGATTTTTATCTTTTTGTCATATAAAACTTCTAATGCTTTTCTCCTTTTAAGCCACCCTAATATGATACAATAAACTATGACTTCAACGATCTCTCCATTGCTTTGGATGATAGATCCTAGATACTTAAAACACTCTTTTAGCAGTATAACTTATGAACTAATCTTTACCTCCACTTCTAAAGCCACCTTTGGCTCCAAAAGTTACAATATAAATATTTAGTCATAGTGCTACTCAATTTAAAGTCCTTCTATTCTAAAGTATCCCTCCAAAGTCCTAGCTTGACATTGACGCCCTCTTGTCTCTTCCACAAAAACAATAGGCGCATCCCTTTGGATATTTTTGGTGAGCTCATCCATCATTATTTTAATATAAAAAGGGGCTCAATGAAAAACCTTGGTGTAGCCCAATATAGATGAAAAATGTTCTTTATCTCCTCCTATCGGCGTCTATAGTCTTTACACCTTTAAACGTCCCTAATAACTTGAATATAGGTCATATAAACTCCTTTAGCTAGTAGACACCTTTACATGATTTTCCTAGGTACACTGTTATATGCCTTCTCTAAGTTAATAAAAACGATATGTAGGTTGCACTGTCTTTTCCGGTAATATTCCATTAATCTTCTGAGGAGATATAAAGCTTTTGTCGTAGAACTTTTTGGAATGAAGTCAAACTAGTTCTCCTAGATAGGAGCATCTTATCTCACTCTCTTCTCAATCACCTTCTATTATAAATTTATGGTCTAACTAAGTAGTTTGATACTTCTATAGTTGTTACAACTTGGATGTCTCCTTTGTTTTTGTATAGAGGAATTAGCATACTAAGTCTCCACTCCTCCAGTATTTAGTGGACTTAAGGATCACATTAAAAATCTTAGCTAGCCAAGTAAGCCACTTCGTTTAGGCTCTTTAACACATCTATAGGTATCTTATTAGGCCTTACTACCTTTTCACTCTTCATCTCTCTCAAAGCTCTTTTAATTTCTTTCCTTTAAATATGTTGTCAATGTAAAGTTACAATGCCTATCGGACGTGTTAGTATCACCTAAAGAGATGCTGTCCTCTATGCCTTAATTAAAAAGGGTGTAGAAGTATCTCTGCTATCTTTTCTTTATGTCATTTTTAGCCAAGAGCACTGTCTTACTTCATCTTTTATACAATGAATTTAATATAAGTTTCTCTCTTTTTGTTCCCTAGCTCTTACCAACTTAAATATATCATTTTCTTTATCTTTAGTTTCTAATCTTTGGATAATTTTTTAAAGCTCTATTTTTGGCTTTTGAGATTATCTTCTTTGTCTCTTTCATTACCAATTTGCAAGTTTCTCTATTAACTACTCTCTTTACCTCTATGGTGCTATCTAATAGAGTTTTATATGCACTCTTCTTGATCTTAACCTTTTCTTGTATGTCTTCATTCCAACATCAAGGCTCCATCTTACTACCCCTAAGCCTTTCAGAAACACCTAAGATTTCTTTAGCTATATTCCTTAAAGTAGTTACTACTCTTTCCCACATATGGTTAGCATAAATTTCTATTCTTCTCCATATGTTACTTTATCCCTAAATTATTCCACTGTATCTCCTTTTAGAATCCACCATTTAAATTTGGTTCACCTCCTAGGACTTCTTTACATCCTCCAACCCTTAATTATAAGATCCATAACAAATAATCTATATTGAGTTGATAATTAAGTGTTAGGTATCACATTGCAATCCTTGTAACTAGGTCGATTGCTTCGGCTTATAAGGAAGTAATAAATTTGAGTTTTCATGGTTCTACTTTTAAAAGTCACCAGATGCTTATATTTTTATTGAAAAAAGAGTTGGCTATTACTAACTCAAATGCTACCACAAGATCTAACAAACCAGTCCCACTATCATTCTTATCACTATACTCGAAACCCCCAATAAGCCTATAAATATCCGTCTGAGATTACCTCTATATGACTATTAAAGTCTCCTTTTATATTAGCTCTCTCGTCAGGGAGGATCTGTAAATCACCTCATCTAGATCTTCCTAAAATTAGAGCTTAAGTTGTTTGTCAAACCCTACTTGAGGTGCAAAAGCATACAACACATTAAAAACCACACTTTTCACTACAATCGTTAAGGATATAATCCATCATTACAATCTTTACCCCCATAGTATTATGGATGAGTTCCTTTACGACTAAGATACCTACCCCATTATATTATCTAGAACACCTTAAATAACAAAGTTTGAACCCATTAATCTATTATACTTTAGCCCCTATCTAATTTGTCTACTGGATGCATGTTATATGAATCTTATATTTGTCTAAAATCTCCACTAATTCTAAAGACTTTCCTGTAAGGGTCTTGACGTTCCAAGAACCTATTCGTAATCTATCAACATCTTCTCTTCTTTTAGACCCAAAATTCATTAAAGGAACTTATTCGTAATCTATCAACATGTTCTCTTCTTTTAGACCCAAAACTCATTAAAGGACTAGCTCTTGCTCTATCATCAAAAGTCAAAGTCATC
The DNA here is from genome assembly GCA_027563825.1 of Erythroxylum mucronatum. Lineage (NCBI taxonomy): Eukaryota > Viridiplantae > Streptophyta > Magnoliopsida > Malpighiales > Erythroxylaceae > Erythroxylum > Erythroxylum mucronatum. The sequence goes on from JAOSBP010000005.1 coordinate 31,238,200, forward strand.
ATTGCTACCCTAATGCCTAAAGCAATCTATAGAAGACAAGCCCAACAAGCCCCTAAAAGACTCTAATATTACTTAAGAAAGGAAACAAAGATTGATCTTAAATCCCAAAAATAGGCACTGCACTAAAAGGCTATGAAAATCACAAGTACACACAATCGTAAGCAAATTAAAATTCGATGGTCCAAAATTTGAATAGGTTTTTGTAGAATGTTAAAATACAGTACTAAATAGTTAAAAAGAACAAACAAAATATTTAGAACTATAAATACAAAAGAACTTACAACTTTTAATGGTAGAACAAAGACTAAAAAAATGAAATCCTAACACCAAAGAGCAACAAAGCAACCATTAGCAAACACAACATGAAACTAATCACAAGTGAGTCCAATAAAGAAGAAAAATTTATAAGATGCCAATTAACTGGAGAAGGTATAACAATCAAATTGATTTGTTTTGTTTAAGCAACCATACACTAGCTCTATATATTTTTGTTGAAGTTAACACCATTCAACATAAATTCCTTAATTGTGGGGCTCACTGTAAATATCTAAAAGAAGAAAACAAGGCACAAGGTTTTCTAACAGCCAGACGAGGAAATGTCTAGAAGAGGATTGAAATAACAAAAAATTATGCAATTCTTGACTAGATCTAGATAAAATGAGGGATACTCGAAGCATTGACGAAAGAACAAACAATCAACAAAAAGTTGACACATTCTATAGTGTTTTTATAAAATGGAAAGCCACAAAGGAACATTGTAGAATTTAAGATTTGAACCAATTGAAAAACTTAAAGACCCCCAACAAAGGTCATGGAAGAAATCAAACACATGTTTTCTGGACTTGAAAAATGAAAATCTCTCTGTTTCTCTAGAATTGTTGTAAGCCCGTTCCTACAATTAAAACAAAATTCACACCAAGGCTTCAACAACGTCATCTTTTATAGAGGAGAGAATTTAACCCTTAAACAAAGAAAGATTTCTTTCGTCTTGTTTTCTTTTTTGATTGTCGTTAGTTACTTTTATCTTAACATGAACTAAGTTAGGCTAAATCTAGATGGGATAAATAGTAGAAGCATTATTTTAAATTGATTCTTTTATTTAACGAAAGACTTAACTTTTATTACAGATTATTCATGAATACATATTGTAATTAAATTAAAATATGCTAGGAGATTATTCATTTGAAACTTGATTATCTATTAGTTGCTTCATTCTTTTTTTTAAATTTAGGTGTGGCATTTTATTTTAGTTTAATTAAATATTCCTTTTTAATTCAATCATCCATTTCATAAAATTAGATAATAAAAAGATGGTTATGGACCCAGTAGATGTTGACACATATTTTCTAACTTAAAATTTTATTTTCTTATTTTTAATTATTAAAAATTAAAAATTTAAAAATATATTTTATTATTCTCTCTTTTTAATTTTCTCAACCTTTCCCCAACCAAGCACTACTCCACTTTAACCTCTACCACTATCCTCTTCATTCACAAGTCACTTCTTTTCTCTATCTATAACTTGATTCTTCATTTACAAATTTATAAGCATTTGTATCAAACTTATACTCTAATCTCCCAACCACTTCTCTTCTACAAACCTCTATGGATTTACGCTAACTTTCTCAGCTTCCAAGCATATATTTTATCAACACCTTAATTACATCTTTTGGGATTACTATTCTAACAAAAAATTGACTCATTATACATCTTTGATCTAGATCTATTTATTTAATTACCTTTAACAATTTTTAAAGAAGAAGGATGAGGACTTTTGTTGAATGACTCTTTTGAATGCTTCTCTCTAGTTTTATTTAAAGCTTATGGGTCGTACATTGTCATAAATCCGTTTTCTTTGCGTTATTTCTTAAGAAAAAGGAAAGTAGAAGATTAACATTTATGAAGGTATTTCAACTAACCTTAAGAAGATTAAGGCTATATAAAAGTGGCTAACACTTGTTAACTTGAAAGAATTAAGGGATTTTCTTGGCTTTGCTGGTTATTATAGATGGTTTATCAAAGGGTATAATCAGTTAAGCAAACCACTAACATGGTTACTTTAAAAGAATGCATTTTATTAGAGTTGGATGGTTGAAGTGGCATTAAACTTTAAAGAAGCATTACTCTCTAGTGTTTGCTTCCAATATTTCTCGATGTGTGAGTCTTGCTGAATGCAAAGTTTTTAGAATGAAATGTAATGATTTTCATGTATTTCTTCATCGATATCTCCCTTTGGCTATACGTGGGTTGCTGGATAAAGAGGTGTGCGAAGCTTTACTTGAGTTATGTACTTATTTAAGAGATTTATGTGCTAAAGTTTTGCATTTTGATGATTTGGAGAGACTTGAAAAATCAATTCCTTTTACACTTTGTAAATTAGA
>JAOSBP010000005.1:31248886-31259643 GCA_027563825.1 Erythroxylum mucronatum
AAATTATATCCTTTAACAAATATCTTATCTTTAAACAAAATCTTCAATTTTAACTTTGAATCAATATTTCCAACAATATTACGGTGGAAAATCCCTATGAAGACTTATAAAACTGGTAAAAAAAAATTGACTTTCTCAACAGTGTCATTTGTATCCCAATTTGAAATGAAACAGTTTAAATTTCTCTACGTTGTTTATATTTTATAATTGAGATGTACAAGAAGAATAATTTCTTCCTATAATCCATTTTCTACTGGGAAATTATTTGTGATCTAATTATGGGTGCAACAAAAAATTAAAATTTTATAATTTTTTGGTTGGATTTTATGAATCAAATAAATTGAAAAATATATTAATAAATAAGAGAATGTTCTGTAAAATTTTTCTTAACCTATCAACTAGAAGTTGTTCACTTATCCGGTTTTTTTAACAATATCTACATAATAGATAAAAAGAACTCATCATTTGAGAAGAAAAAGATAGAAGTATTCTTCCTTATGTTTTTTTTAATTTATAAAAAAGACATTAGAGTTTTTATTAAAATTAAAACTTCTAATTATAATTAAAGTCTAATTACAATTTAATTTTAATAAGTTAAATTAAAATCCTGAAATTTCTTAAACTTCATAATTAAATTTAACTTTTTTACTGCTCATTTACGTGTAAATCATTAGGTTTCTAATATGTTGGCAATGATTATAAATTATAATTCTAATCTATAATTAGAATTAGATAAATTAAAAAATTTTAAATATATTTTTAATTTTTAATTATAGATTAAGATTGGTGTCTAGTAATATCTTATGACTACCTAAGTATTAGGAATGTCAAAATGGTTTAACTCAAACTATCCATGCATAATTATGATGTTTATAATTTAACAATTTCGTCATCCAATGTTCTAATTAGATATAGAGTATAGAATTGGTGTCTACTCTTATAAATCAAATAATTTTTTCGTTCTTTCTAATTAGTAATTAATATTTGAAAACACCTTTTTAAATTTTAGCTCACTCTAGTTAGATAATTTTTTCAATCACTACTAATCAAGAATAGTATAACATTATCCTTAATTATTTTAAAGTGACGAATCATTTATTGACTAACTCAATTATCACCATATAATCCATAACTTATCCAAGTATTACTGGTTGAGCTATCCTAAATACCATAGGTCATAAATAATATAAAAAACATAGTAATTTACATGAGATACTTTGTTAATCTTAAGCCTAAGGATCAATTATACAACCTGCATAACTAGAAAATCCACAAATATATAAGTAATATTCTATTTATGATTCTTATAATTAGGCTAGTTTAGTAAAATTATTCTCTAATAAACTCCCACGCACTTATTTAAGTATCTTTATACTTTAATTTATGCGATTGATTGCTTTCTTTATAAGAAAGAAAAATAAAGTTTGCTAGTTTTACTATTCCATCAATATCCTATATTGATGAAGCTATAACTAGGAACGATTTATAAATAATACATAAATGCAAATTGAATCTCATAATTATGATCTCATCATAATTTTAATTACATAATAATTATTCCAAAAATTTTACCTTTAGTGTTAAAACATCAAACGTAATTAGAAAAATACATAATGATAAAGCATGTCTTTATTAATTAAAATAATAATATCATACACAAATTGTCACCAACTAATTAGTTGTAATGGAATAAACTAATAATCTTTTATTTGTACTATAGCTAATCACTTATATATCTAATACTATAACCATCCAGATGTCAATCATGTCTTTTTTAGACAACAATCTAGTAAAAGGATTTGCAAGATTCTCCTTAATGAGAACTCACTCTATTGCTGTGTCTTTTCACGTCATTTTCTCTTTGATCAAGTAAAACTTTATGAGTATATGTTTCGACCATTGATGAGTCCTTGGTTCCTTTTCTTGTGCAATAATGCCATTACTGTCATAGTACGATACTATTGGCTCAATAATGTTAACAAACACTCCAAGTTCAATGATGAACTTCTTGTTCAAACCTACTTCCTTTGCTTCCTTTGACATTAAAAGACACTCTATCCTGGTCTTAAAATCTATAATGATTAGTTGTTTGGAACTCTTCCCACTTATCGTACCACTATTTAGAATGAAGATATACCTTAACTGTGATCTACTATCATTAGGAATAGACTAGAAAGTAGAATATGAATACCTCTAAACTCTAAGTTCATCTCCTCTATAGACCAAGAAAACATCTTTAGTTTTTCTCAAGTACTTTAAGATACTTTTCATAACCGTCCAGTGACCATCACTAGGATTGACTTGAAACTTGCTCGTTATACTCAAAGTAAGCATACATAATTGATCCAATAGCCAAAGCATTTGAAACACAATTTATTTTTATCTCTCTCTTCTTATGTTTTTAGCATATACTTTGTGAGAGAAATCCCATATGTCATGTGAAAGAATCCCCTATTAGATTGATACAATGACCTATTTAGTTACAATTTACATGCCTATTTAATTCTACATATCCACAACTGATGCAAAATACATATAATTCTATAAAACCCAACCACCAAAACCATCGTTAAGAATAACCTAATTAGCGCATTACTTCGAATTGGGGGTTCTCTACTAACCTACCTGAAATTAGAAATTAAATATTACAAGTAGTTATATAACATCCAATAACATAATTAATATTCATAAACAATAAAATTCTTTTATATTAATTTATATTAAAATCATATAACATATTTTAGAGACTTGATTAAATATTAAATATTGTATATCTTAAGACAATATTCAAGTAATTTTATTAATGATAATGAATTCATGTTTAATGTAGTTTCATTCTAAAAAGAAAAGAATAGTTCTATTGATAAGAATTTTGTTTTGTTTTGGAGTATTTGAGGAAGAACTATATAGCGAAGAAATTTAATTATTCTAGAATGATGGCACCGTTGTTCAGTGTTTTATGGACTTACGGTTCAAAAAAGTGAAGTTATATTTGGTTTGATAAAGTTATATTTACGAATTATATGCAAAAACAAAAGTACCTATATCGCTTATGCTCGTACCCAATATCATTTATTTTTCCAACGTATATAATAAAACATTTAACATTTTCACGTTAAAATTTGATGCCCCACAACCGCAGAGAAAAAAGAAATTAAGGATGCAATATAGCATTAAAAAATGTTATCATACGATCACAAAAAAGGGGATGCAAGCTGACATCTGATTTTTCTTCTTTATTTGCTTGATTAAGGAAATAAGATTTCATCCTAGTTCTCCTGCTTTATGTCAAGCTCAAGTAGTCTAATATGTTCATCCTAGTTCTCCTGCTTTATGTCAAGCTCAAGTAGTTTAATATGTCTTCACTCACAATCTGTTCTCTGAGATACTGATACTGATACACATACTTGATGTAATCAGAAGTGCTTGGTCTCTCTCCTACACAGCCATTCAATCCAAAACGTAAATCCCCCTAGATTAATTAGCACATGAAAGCAGTGAAATGGGGCAAGCATAAAATGGTCATAGACTCATAGTGCATGCATGTATAGTACATCTCCAACTATGTTAAGCATTCACTAACTGATTTTATACTCTGTTAGGTAAAAGCAAAAATGTCTTTATGTAGAATCTAGAATCCATTGCGAAGCTAGTACAAATGAATCTGCACCAGTTATGCTCAGCACATCACCTAATTACCGCAGTAGTTCAGATGGACTCCATTATTTAGAACCTTACATCATTGCCTGCTAATAATATCTGCATCAAACATCTCTACCCAAACCAGTAAGGTCAACCCCTCCAGAGTCACGCCCTTTCGGTTTGTGCAAGTCTTCGATTGGTATTTCTCGCCTGGTAGACAATGATGGTCCTGAAGATGAAGTGTTAGTATCATAAAAATCGCCAAAAACATCAAAAAAACTCCTGTTCATCTCTTCAGCCAATCCTCGAAAATGGTCGAAGCTCCTCTGGAGGTGGTGTTCAATATCTTCAATATCACTTCGAAGCCCAGAGAACTCAAACGGTCCTCCTCCGCTCTTTAACTTTTGGCCCCCAGAGACAACAAGGTCCGTGACATCATCTTCTGTGTACTCTTTGTCGGACTTGATCACTTCAACAGGCCTAATTCAAACCCCACAATTACATTGAAAAACAAGACAGCATATCATTCAGGCATTACAGTAAACACCTTAGGTTCAATACTATTGACTGTCAAGAGAATTGCAATACGTAACCCTCACCCTTCGCAATCACAGACATAATCAATAAAAGAAAAGGCAAGTAAAATATTCCATTAAAGAGAGGATGAAGAATTACTTCCCGACGCAGTTTCTGAGAATTTCCTCTGTTTTCTCGCACTTCCTCAAGAACTTTCCAGGCTCGACCTCCTCGGTTCTGCACTGAGACCTTATCACCTTCCTTGTGGAGCATCCTTCCTCGATATTGAGGCCAACGGTCGTGTTTTTCTCATCGCCATCACCGGCCGATGGCCTCGATTCGTCATCCACCCATACCCAACCCATCGTTGTTCTGGTAGATTCCAAAGGACAAGATTGTCAATTCAGTCTTCTTCTCTCTTCTCGCTCGCTCTAGAATCGAAATCTAGCAGCTGCCTTGTTTTGGGAATTTAAGTACAAGAAGAACCTTTTTAGTTCAAATTATATATATTTTATATTTTATCAGTTAAATTATATTTTATTTTCAAATACATTTGATAATTGTTTAATAAATATTTTAAATTATTTATTAATAAATATCATAACTAAGACTAAAATAAAATATTTAATTATAAATGATTCAGTTTTTTTTTTTGAAACATTGTCAGATGCGCTCAGCGCATATTATTTATATCAAAAGCTAAAACGTCATACAGAAAAGTGGGCGGAGATATCCCCCATTCAAAACTAGACATAAAATTGGCTGCTCTAGCTATCGTATGAGTGACCTGATTCGCTGGTCTCTTAACAAAAGCAGTGGAAATAAACCGATCTCATTAATAACAAATGCATTATCTAATTCTCTCAAATATCATATTACTAGTGAACAACACTGCTTACTTTTGGAGTTCCAAAGGGAAACCTAACCTACAAATTATATACGTAGAGATGTAGCAGATGAAATCGTGTATACCAATGCTCTAACCCTATGCTAGAGCATCTGGTCCAATCTCATCCCAGAGATGTAGTCATGTACTTCAACGGAGATAGTGAGTGTTACAAAGTTAAGAACTTGCGTTTTCTTTTCAATGCCGACTTTTGTTGCAGGACAGTCTGTGCCAAAGTTCGTTTCCCTTCTCTGTTGAGCCCAAAGAATATAGTTCGATAGTTAATGTTGCTTGGAACAATCCCACTATCCGTCATTTCGTTCAAAAGCTGCATAGCTTCTGATGATTTTCCTATCTTACAGAGACAACTAATGAACATTGAGTAAGTTTTGAAATCAGGCACAGGACCTTTCAGCTTCAGAGAATGGAAAACTTTCCAAGCTTCTGCAACATTGCCAACATTCATGTAACCGCGAATAAGTGCTGAATAAGTAACTATTGTCGGTTCGTGACCCTCGTCCCGCATTTTCAGCAAAATTTCCAATGCTTTCTCTGTCTGCCTCTCTTTGAAGAAATAGACTATCAGGGACGTATAAGCATGAACGGTTGGACGGAAACCTGCCTGTTTCATAGCTTCCATCTTAGATAATGCCTCTTCTAATCGCCCTTGACGTAGCAAGGCATGTATGAGGCTTCCATAAGTATACTGAGCCAATGCAGGTTGCTCTGCCATAACCTTATCAATCAATGATAAAGCTTCTTCCAAGCTGCCTGCACGGCAAAGAGCCCTGAAGTACATAGAATAACTGTGTGTCCGTGTGAAGCCAACTTTTTGGAGAGTTTCCATGCATCTTCTGGCTTCTAACAGCTTACAAGATTCACTTAAGCAAAGGAGATAAGTTTCAACCAATTCTTTGTCTGGGATATGTCCTGCTTGAATCATCTCTTGAAATATTTTAATGGCTTCAACAGTCTTCCTACCTTTTCTCCCACAAAGACTGATAATCAAAAACTTGTAGGTACTGGTAGTTGGGTTAAAACCACTGGCTTTCATCTCATGGAAAAACTTTAGAGCAATCTCTGTTAGACCTGCTCGGCCATATTGCATTATCATGATTGCCCATGTATCTGGTGTTAACAGGCTGCCCTTTCTCCTCATCTCATAGAAAAGGCCTCTCATGTGTCTGAAATCCTTCCCACATCCTGAAATTTTGATAGCCATGTTGTATGTTTCGGAAGTGTGGAAATAACCACTTCGCTTTCCTATCCATGAAAAGAAATGCAATGCCATATTACTATGCATCCTGCTATTACGCATGATTTCCACAACAACTTCTGGCTTGAACTGAATGGCACTTTTCTCCAGTGCTTCTTGAATGACATTCCATTCCTCTGAAGAAGATAAAATTCTACAAACTTCATGTAAATCCTGTTGATTGCAAGCCTTTGAAAGTGGCTTGGACAAGTGGCTCTCCATCTTTTCTTGCTTTGGTTTGTATTGAATTGACTCCTTATGGGGTTCCAATTCCACAGATACATCACTATTTGATGCCTTGCTGTCACAAAAGTGAAATTTACACATGTCCTGCATCTGTTTCAATTTTTTAATATTATCCATATCCCCTCTTTTCTCCATGAAAGATATAGCCCACTTGAATATTGCCTGATGAATGAATGTCCCAGAAGCCTGCATATGATGCAAAACCTTCCATATCTCATCCGATTTTGAAACTTTGCAAAGCTCCTTAATGAGTATAAAGTACTGTTTCCAAGTGAGCTTGATTCCCTTATCCTCCATGATCTTAAACACTTTCCATGCTTCCGATATATGGCTTTGACGAATGTGACCTATTACCATGGACATAACTGCCAAGCTATCCATCTCAACCCCTCTTTCCAGCATCTCATTGAATAGCAAACAGCCTTTGTCATATTGACTTACATGGAAAAGCTGTTGCATTAACTCTGTGTAGGTCGAAGTTGTGGGCAGATACCCAGATTCTCTCATGTTTTCAAACAGACCAAGTGCTTTAGGAATTTCTTTCCTCCTTAAATACCCATTAATCATAATCCCATAAACCTTCTCGTCAACAATATTCATTTTTCTCATTATCTCAACTACGTCCGAAGCATCTGTGATCCTATTAGCCTTAACTAGTCCTTTCAACAAAGTCTTGAAAAACTCTTTGTCAATCGGTGTTTGTTTATTTTTGAGCTCACGGACTAATTCTAAAGCGTCCTTAATTCTCCCAGCCACGCAAAAACTCTTGAGTACACAAAGGTGAACTTCACGTTCAGGAATCTTTGAAACACCAATCATGCTCTCAGAGACAAATTTAATTGCATCAACATCTCCTAACTTTGCCATGCAGTTTAGTAACATTTTGGACAAACTTAGATCTGGTACAATACTCTTCTGGATCATCTCCTTGTAAAGTTCGCATGCTACCTCACCTTTTCCAACATTACAAAGAGAATGTAATAACATCTTGTAAGTTTTCAAGTCAGGCTCTTGCACAGATTTTTTCATCTTCTCAAATAATAACAAGGCTTTGCCAATCAACTTTGCCTTCCCATACTGGGAAATAAGAATGGTCCAAGTCTTAATATCCTTTTCACACGAGTTCTTCTCCATTTCCTCAACCAAATTATCTACCAGCCCAAAGTCTTTCGCTTCTCCAGCTATATACAGCATGGTGTTATAAATCTCAGTCGTATGACAAAATCCATCTTTCATTTTCACCCAATTGAAGAATCCAAAAGCTAAATGCGGCACTTTAAAGCATCTCTTCAACACTTTCTCAACAACCTCCGGTTCAAACTGAAAACTAAGACCTTCTAAACGGTCCTCCATTGAAAAGGCTCCATTTTTTGCGCGAACAATACCCGTGATCTCGTTTACTAACGGGCTAACATCGATTTCAACCGTATCTCGTATCGGGGTCTCTTTGCGAATTGATGGAATCTCCTCCTGGATCAACCCCTTATTCAGCTCAACATTTTCACAAACAGTTGGTGCGCTATCTTTCAATTGCTCAAATAGCTCCTTCTCCTTCAAGTGGGTTTCTTTAGATATCTCAGACGACGCCTTATTACGAATGTCAGTTCCTAATATATCAGCAATCTCTTGAAAGAGTGAGTTAATGCTTTCAGTTTCATCTTCTTTCAAATTTGGTTCCTTGCTTCTATTCCAGCGGGAAGGTTTTGATGATCTAGACAGGCTTGAAAGGTGAAAGGTCTGGTGCTTGTAGAGTTGGCTATTTAAAAGCTGAAGGCTTGGATATGGACACAAGGATAGGAGTCCGATTATACGCCTACTTGTTTTTACATTAACCCTCCATGAAACGAACATAACCATTCTAAACGTAACAAACAGATCTATATTTCAAGAGAGGGAACTTTTATAAAGCAACGCTGATGAAGGTCCACTGATAAATTTCCTGGTGAATTGTACATTACATTTAAGGAACAACTAGTATGTTTCGGTTGGCCTACCACGTTCGTAAAAAACTCCGGTCCATTTCCGTCGGACGGGTCCTTAAGGATGTTCAATGGGAAGGAAGGCTTTGAAAAAAAAAAATCAAGTCATTGTGACCAGGGTTCTCTCAAAATTGCAAATTCCGTACCGATTTTTTGCAATAGATTGAGTTCATTAAATAATTATTTAAATTTATGAAATAATTTTTAAATTTTTAAAAAATAAAAAATAGTTCATTGTTATATTATTCAGTTGTACTATATATTTTATAAATTTACGTTAACCTGTCTCCAAAACCTATAATAAATAAATAATAACCGTAATTAATATGAAATAACAATAATTTTTAGATATTTTACATGTAAATAATAATCATAATAATTTTACATCAAATTGTTTCTAAAAATAATAATAATTGAAATTTAAAATAATAATAATTTATTAACTTAAATTTATATACATTATAAACACAATGTTTTTTCTTAATTAACATAATTTTTATTTTTAAAAAATTAAATTATACTAATAAATTTACAAATTTGTACATGTTAAAAAAAAAAAAGCAAGACTTGACCCATTTATCTCTCTAACGACTCACACCAGTAAAGATCAGTCCTTAGTTGGAATCTTTGGATAATTTTAATTTGTTTTGCATGTAAATGTATTGTTGGTGGGTGACGCACTGGTTTCTTATGCCTTGCATAGGAGGGTAGTGAGTCGCCGGAAATAGAGACACAAGTGGAGGAAGAGACAATGGTGGAGAGTCGCCAGATAAGAGAACCGAGAGAGTGAGAATAGCAGAGTGGCATTGGGATGGGGATATTTAATAGTCCTCCAAAATTTTAAAATTTACGGTATTGGTCAGTATTCAACTAGTTTTTCAAATACCAACTAGTACCATACGGATCACTGGTATTGACAGATACTTATATACTCAATTTCGTACCATTTTTCAACCAATACCAACTAATACAGTACAAAACTCATATCCCTAGTTCTCCCCTAGGGTCTTGGATTTACTAGCATAGATGTAAAAGCGTACATGTTCACTATTCCTAATTAAATCAAATTCATTTCCTAAGTAATTGATTTGTAAGTAGTATACTTTAAATATATAATTAATAAATTACTATATAATCTCAAACTTTTATTCAATATATGTATAAAAAATAACAATTGTTTATTAAGCTTCATGTCGGGGTTCCTTTATAAAAAGTCATTGTATTAAAAATAGTTCCATTTTCTTTCGACGTTCCTTTATAATAGTTCATAAACACGCGCGCACACACACATATATAGAGGGAGGAAGGATAGAGAGGCCGAAAAAAGAACTATTAAGTATGTGTTTGGTTCAGCTTTTGGAGATTCCAAAAGCACTTTTTTCCACCGCAAAAGCTATTTTTGAAAAAAATGAGTGTTTGGCTGGAAACTTAAAAAGCACTTCTCAAGTAGAAACAGCTTTTGAAAAAGCTAAAATACAGCTTTTTCAAAAGCTAGAATTTGAAGCTTTTCCAAAAAGCTCAAATTAGAGCTTTTTCGGGAAGCCGTTTTTAACTGAGTTTCCGTCACTTACGTTTATAATCCTTCGTCTACGCTTGCCTTCCTTATCCTCGGTTTGGTTTCTGATTCACATGGTTTTTTTGCATTCCTTATCCTTCGTCCTCGTCTGCGTCTTTTCTGCTTCAGGCGACTTATGTTTTGTTTCATCTGCTGATCAATCCTCTCATCTTCTCAGGTTAGTCCCTCTCATCTGTTTTGTTTCGTCTTGTTATTTGTCCTAAATATCGCAGACGTTCGACGCCTGTGTTAAAAACGAGATGCATAGTGGGAATATTGCTTTTTGGTTGTTTCTCGTGGGAAATCGAAATATTGAGAAACTATTTTTGGCAGCTGTAGCCTGTAGTGGGAATTTTCTGCGCTGAAGCTTGCTAAATTTCTTTTGATTGGTTAGAATTATTTTTGTGAATTTACAGAGTAAGGGCTCTTGATATTATTGTTTGCGGTTTCTTGAAAAGTTGGCTTATCTTCTGCTTTTGTGGTTAGTTCTTGAAAACTTTAGGTAAACCCAGAAAAATGATAAATCTTTACCCTTTGGCTATTTAGGTCGAAGGTCAAACTGAGATGTAATTTCTGCTGCATGGTTATCATTTGGGCACCTGGAACATGGAAATTTGATTCAAAATTATTTACTTGATTTGTTTGATTAAATTCTCTGATAATGGCAAAGATGATAAA
>JAOSBP010000005.1:31269368-31286834 GCA_027563825.1 Erythroxylum mucronatum
ATGACTTTTTATAAAGGACCGTTAGAAAGTCATTATATTAATAGTCACTCGGTTACTATTTGAAAGCTTTATACCAAGATACATACATACATACATACATACATACATACATGTATATATATATATATATATATATATATATATATAGAGAGAGAGAGAGAGAGAGAGAGCTAGATTAGTATTTGAAATGCAAAATTTTATAATAAAGATAGTTATTTTTTGAGAAATTAAACTTTATAACAAGAATCGTGGAAAACAATTTGCAAAGTTTTATATCTGCACAGTTCATCCATTAAGGCCATTTAACCCTAATTTCCTTCCAAATCTCATTCTACTTTACATGCATTGGCTTACATTATACCAGTGAAGTAAGCTTCACCAAGCTATAACTGGTTTGCTAATAATACTCCTTTACAACGTCTCCATTTACTTATAGTTATTAGGCTACATTTCATGTCCAGTTGGTTAGCTATTAGTTGCTCCCTGATTATGCTGATTGTACTGTACCTGTATGCACGTGTTGTCTCCTTGGTGAAGATCCTTTTGTTTCTTTCGTACTAAATGTTATAGATTGTACTGTTGAGGGTTGACTTAAGGATCGTCCATTCTAGTTCTTTTTTCCTATGATTTATGTAGCACCAATGTATTAGGTCTTACTAAGTTAAAGAAGTTATGAGGGGTAACAATTGACCAAAATTCTTATGAATATCAACAAGTGAAGAGTAAGTATTTTATTATTTCTTCATCTTGGTTACACAACACACATATGTCAAAAACTTTGAAATATTTCTCCACTTAGGATAAGGTACTTAGCCTATTTTTTAATTACAAACATATTAACATTGGGGCTTCTGGGAATATATGTTTAAACCATGTTAATTTGTTTATAGAGCTTTAATGGTTGCTCACATCAGTAATTGCTTACAGGAAAATCACCATTGTTTTTGCATTTCCATTTGATCTGGCCTTCCTTGTTAGGAACCAATTGTATTAGTAGGGGTTGAGTGTAGATTGAGCTAGATAGCACATTCCCATGTGAAATTATTATCTTATACATTGTGGCATTTTTTGGTATTAACTCTTTTAGACATGTTAAGTCTCGAATCTCATTCAATGGTCCCAACCTTAACTAAGTGTCATGCTAGAAGTGAGTTCTGGTTTCATTCTCAACCTGGAGTATAAATTTAACTCTAAATTTCTACTTGAGTTTAAACAACTGAGTCATGGTCCATGAGAACTTAGGTTTTGGATTTTACAACTAAAAGCTTTAATTCTTTATATAATACTTATGCACCGACAAGGAATTCTTGTTATTCATAATTCTTCACACTTTTTTGAGCATTAGGATTTGGTTTATGATCTTGATAGGTAGAATTTTAAGCCCTTCTTTTTTATCCTTGCACACATCATTCCAATTGACTTTTATAGTAAATTTCCCTTCCAGAAGAATCTTCTTAATGCATGTTCAATTACTTTTGAGATATTCTTAGGAAACCAGATATGTAAGCTCCAATATATATGTAGGTTATTAAGGAATGATTTCATAAGATGTAATTAGCCTGCACTCGATAAGCTTTGAGGCTCTAGCTGGAAGTTCTTAGCTTTATCTTCTCCAGAAGTGGCTTAAGATTAGTGTAAGATGGTCTTCTTGTTGACATTGACACTTGTAGATAGGTTACTAGAGGCTTGAATGGTTTGATTCTTACAATTTGAGGTAGCCATTGTACATTGTCTTCAACATTTGAAGAGATGATAAGTTGGCTTTTTTGCTTATTAATAGCTAATCCAGATAAAGAGTAGAATAAATTGAGGACAGTCATAAGCAAGCTTATCGAATTGGGGCCCGCATTTTGAAAAAAGGAATCAAGTCATTAGCTAACGAAAAACTTGAAATTCTCAAACCTTTACATTTGAAATAGAATTTGAAGTTGTAATCCATGTTAATCGTATCCTTAATTAACCTTACAAGAACTTATGCTAGGGTGAATAGATAAAAGGATAAGGTTTCCCCTTATATAGATTCTCTAGCTCCTTTGATCAATTTGGTCGGTTCACCATTGACAAGTAGCCCACATAAGACAGTTGTGATGCATTGACTGATCCATTAGATAAATTGATTAAGGAAGTTCAAGGCTTACAAAATGTTAATAAAAAAGCACCAATCTAAATAATTATATGAATTTTTCCTTGTGTGGTTCTTAAAAAGCTCTTGAACCAATAATATGTTATCACCAATTGATCTCCCTCAGATATAAGCTCGTTGGGATGGATCAATTATGTGATTCAACATTGGCTTCAATCTTTGAGCTAGTATTTTGGCTATTACTTTATAAATGATGCTACAACAAGAAATTAGACGAAATTCCCTCAGAGAGTTTGGAGATTTTACCTTTGGAATGAGTGTTATAAAGGTTTTGTTAAGTTATTTTAACATCTTCCCTTCATTGAAAAATCTCATCACTGCTTTCGCCACTATTGTCTTTATATGGTTTTAAAGTCTTTTGAAAGAATTTCACATTAAACCCATCAAGACTTGATGTTTTATTGGGATTCAATCTGAAAAAGATTCTTTCCACCTCTAAGGCCTTAACATGTTTCATAATGTTTCTATCATGTGCACCGGCACTTGATCCTCAACAATTGATTTTATGATGTCAATAATGGATTATGCATTTGTTTTACTATCTAAGGAACGAACAAAGAACTTGTGCACTTCCTCTTTTATTTCTTTTTTTGGTGCTTAGTACCTTTCCGTTATCTTTCCTTAAGGAAAAAAATCCTATTTCTGTTTCTTCTCGCCTGAATGGATATATTAAAGAATTGTGTGTTTTTGTCTTCGTGTTTCATCCAAAGTACTATAGATATTTTCTTGAGTACAAAAAGATTGATCTTAGCCATGTTATTGTAGTGATGTAGGACCTATCTTTCATCCTGAAGATCCTTGTGTTGAGGATTTTCATAAAGTGCTTTTTGTATAAAGTTAAGGTTTCCTTTTACTTCATTAAACACCAATGCATAATTATGCTACAGTTTATCTTCTTTAGCTCATTTTAATTGCCTACAACTTTCTGACATATATGAATAACTTATTTTCTCTTATCGTAGTTTGAAGACCCCTAATTACTGCTTCATCAAAACCAGTCACCTCTAACAAATAATTGTTGAAATGGAAGGAGAGCTTCCTAATTTGAGTGTTGAATATATTTTGAATTAAAATAGGAGTGTGCTCAGAGAGTAGATGATTATTGAAGACTGCTTTGATTTTCGAGAAATTTTCCATCCATGACCCATTCTCCTAGGTTTATCCAATTTTTTCATCATGAAATAACTTCCTTCTTGCTTGTTATTCCAAATATAAAATAACCCCTCCATTCTTGGATCCATCACCTATACGTTACTGAAACATTCCAGTAGCTCCTTAATGAGGTTCCTAGTTAACATTTCCTTAAGCTTTTGAATAACTCATCTTACAGTTAAAATCCCTAGCAATTAACCAAGATTGATCAATGGTCTCCCATATCTCTTTTATGTTGCTCAATAGAGATGTTCTTTGAAAATTATTTTACTTATGCTAGCTCAAATGTGAATTAGTTGCTCCTCATTTAGGACTGTAGTAATTTTCACTTCCTCTAGATCATTTGTGATTATAATTCTTCCATTATAGTGGTAGGAATGGTTGGATTAATTTGTGTTCTCATAAGTGATCAAATAATATATGTTATTTCCCATAGCTATTAAGCCATCTTGTGTTCTATACTAAGATGCTCATTTGGATTTTGGAGCAGATATTTTCTTCTTCCTCTTTGATCCCATCCTTATCACCCTTTGAAAACTCTCCACAATCTAATTTTTTTAATAAGCTAAGAGACAACATATTATGATCTTCAAACTTTTGCGTGCTTGTTCTTATGGTCATATGATCACTAATGGGTCTTCTAATGCCTTTGTAGTAGAGGGTGTGTTATTCCTATAAGGTTGTTCATTGCTACCAAATTCTAATTTCCTTCTTCCAAGAGTTTTGGTGCTTGGTTTTATTTATTTCTTCCATTTTAAGTTTATAGTTTCTTCTTATGAAATTGTTAGTGCCAATATTATATCTTTCCCACTATTTTCTCCACCAATTCCATATGCTTCTTCTTCTTATAATTGTCTTTTTTGATTATTGCATTCTTCTTGTGAATCATCGTATGTTACTTCATTGTTTTTTACCTTCTCTTTAAGTTATCTCATTATATTTCCCATTTTGGGAATTCCTAGTAATAGGTCTCCAGACCTATTTATTCACTAGTTTAGGTCTTCGATTGCAGGTTGTTGATATATGGTCTTTGAAGAGATTACATCCTCATCTAGCCTCAGCAGTGAAATAGTATCTGGAAGTTACACATTGATGTCTGTTAACATACAAACTCTAGCATAGTTTATTCTCTTTATAGTTTTTGTGGCTTCATCGAGGAATAAGTGCCTTCCCACAAAGCTAACTAGATGGTTGAATATATTAGTGGTCCAATACTCAAGAGGAATGTTATACATATTCATCCATAATAGGGATTTGTTTCTACCTCAGTTAACTAGCTTCACACCAGACTTCTATGTTTGAAGTAAGATGAGTTTTGAGTTGAAATGCTAAGGACCATTCTCCAAAATTATTTTAATTATCATAAAGTTACAAGAATTTCCTTTAACATCAAAACAATCCAAATGGCTCAAATTTCCAAAGAGAATGAAAAAACTGAAAGAAGAAGAGTTCGATTGTTGAACTCATTGTGTATTTCACGCTATATTTCTGTTTACAAGAAGTCTACATTTATACAGATTAAACTAACGTATACTTCCTGATTTTTCTCCCTGATTTGGTGGAGAATATATTGATAATTAATAGAGAAATTATCACAATCATTTGAATTAGTGAAAACTGATTTTCTCTAAACTTTCCTTACAGAGAAGTATTATTTTTCCTTGTTGCATTTATCACTTTCCTTTCTTTCTATTACATAAGAAATTATGTAATTTTTCTTATGATTTCCTAACACTCGATGATCAAGGATTTTGGCTACATCCTTATTAAATTGCTTCTGCATTTCTAAAGGAGCATGTTTTGACTTACTTTGTTTCGATTCCTTCCTATCTTCACAGAACCTACGTAAAAAGCTTATATAAAAAGTAAAATGGATCTTGAGGATTTTAGATAGCTTTAGAAGATAGATAATATTACCAAAATTTATTAAAAATTTTAAAGGGACCGTCATATTTAGAAATTAGTCCCTTGTATGTTGACTTCTCACTAATCATCTTCCAAATTTTAGGTGTGAGTTTCAACAACACTTTGTCCCTATCAATAAGGTCCAATGATCAATAATGTTGATTCACATACTTTTTCATCTAACCCTTGCCTTTCGTAACCTATCTCTTGCCTCATCTAACTTTTCTTGTTCATTCCTAAAAAAGTTGTAAGTTGCATGACACTTACCTCTCATTTTTTGAGCTACCACTTTTAGGAGAGTGAGTGGCTATTAACCTAATGCCAACTCAAATAGACTCTTTTTTATGGAGAAAGATCGTCACAAGTTATAGGCAAATTGTTTAATATCCAACAATTCCAACCAATTTTGTTGGTTATTACCCACATAGTGCCTTAAGTAATCTTCCATGCTCCTTTCAATTTGTCCATCCATTTGTAGATGATTAGTAGTAAAGAACTGTAGTTTAGCCCTCATCATATTGAACAATGAAGTGTAAAATTTTCCTATAAACGAAGAGTCTCTATCACTCACGATATTTGTTAAAATACCAAAGTATTTCACCATATTTTAATAAATTAAGTCAATCGATACTTTTATTGTACAAGTTGTTACAACAACACCGAAAACAACATATTTGGTAAAACAACCCACCACTACTAGCACTAGAGCTTTACCATTAACCCTAAAAAATATCACAACGAAGTCTAGGAACACCAATATTCAAAGTTTCACCATAATATGCAAAGACAACTTGTTTGTTTTTTCATTTTTTCTTGTTGACATGTCAAATAGGTTCTATAGTAGGCTTTTATTTCCTACTCCATGTGTGATCATACATAAGAACATGAAAATAACATTAGCTATTCCCTTCCAAGATATCCTACCCCTTATGCATCATGTGACTCCTATATAAGTTTCCTATGAAGTCCACCAACTTCATAAACATATGGTCTTTCACTTGTGTTAACAATCAACCCATCATTGAGTCAATATTACTCGGTAATACCATTTTTCACTTCCTACAGTAAACAATAATAACTAGCATTACGCTTAGTGATTTGTAGAATTCTATACATTAAGTTTGCTTCAATCCTAGATAGGTTGTAACAAGTAGTCAACAACTCTCGCTTGCTAAGAGCATTAGCCACTTGTCTCAACAAACAAACACGACATACTCATATGCAACAAGAAGTCCTGCCATCTTACTTGTTTGGATGATAGTTTTTCTTGTACCTTAAAGAAGGTAATCGCTACATTATACATTTGAGACTTTGCTCCCAACAAATAAACACAATACACATATAGTGTTGAGTAAATCAGTCAACGAAGTTGGAGAAGAATCAGGAGGAGAAGAATTAGGAGAAGAATCGAGATCAAGACCTATTTATTAGGAGATATCAGAATATATATTGCTTCCTTTTGTATATATCTTCCTTTTTTGTATATATCTTCCTAGTCTGGGACTGTGTATATATATATGAAGAGATGTAAAGTGTTTAAGATATATGAAAAACACTATTTTTCCATTCACGCTTCACATAGGCAATGAGCCACTGCAACTATATCTTTCTCGTGATCAGAGTACCATTGTTCAATATAATTCAAAAGGTTTGCTCTCAAAGGTTACAGAATGTCCCTCTTGAATCAATACATCCCTAATACCTTTATATAAGGCATTAGCATGAACTTCAAAATGTAATTCAAAGTTCAACAACCTCAAACAGCAACCTTAGGGAAAATGATTAACAGCTCGTTACAGTCATCTGCAAAAGTCGGGAAATGTAATTAATCTCGTGTGCATATGAATGCCCGCTTAGAATGCGCCTAAGAACAATAGCCACACAAGCCATTCCAAGCCCTCTTTACTCATTACTCGGAAGGCTTCATTTCCAGTGGACACCAGGGCTAACGCAACAAAATCTGAGCTTTCTTCGCCACCTGAATTCCTTTCCTTCCATCAAACCATTCTCATGGTCGCCACTTGCATCAAAGAGAATGTGCTTGTCGCCTTGCGTATTTAGGTCTCCAATAGGTGTCTCTACGCTTCTGTCTGTGGAAGGAGATATCAAAACCTGACCACTTTCAACAGCAAATGAAGAGTATTGTTCGGGTGTTGCTGGTGCAATTCTGTTATGGTTCACCTCCCTTCTAAAAGAATTTGGTCCTGCATGCCTGCAAAACAATTTAAACACAACGTTAGTAGGAAAAAAGTAATGAAAACCAATTTGGATTTAGAAATTAAGAAAACTAGCAAAACGGCTGCTGCCTCAAAATTCAAATAGGACAGGCTCACAGGCACTTTATGAACAAGCCTACCTGATGTCTCTATTACTGGAGCCATTCCTAGGTTCATCTGAAATCCTCTCTACTATTTTCGAAGTTGTCGATGCTTCAGCGGAGACCTTATCCGGACCAACTTCACCAGATTTTAAAGGAGTCAAGTCCTTTCCTATACCATTTTCCTGACTCAAAATGTGTTGGTTCGTTGAGCCAGGTAAAGGCTTTTGTAGAGACTTAGATCCATATTCACGAACCACGGAAATGGCTTTCTCCAAAGTTTTTAAAGCTTGCTCCACCTCAGGACTGATACTCGTATTTTTATTATAATTTTCAGGTCCCTTTTGCCCAATCTTTCTCAGGGAGGGTTTAGCATGATCCTCGCCTTCTGTTTCCAACTGGCTTTTATCCTTGCTCTCTTCTTCCACAATCTCATCAGCTTTCTTTTCAATGGCTATTCCACTCTTCTGCACATTTTCACTCAAGTACTTACTGCTGCAAACTTCCTGCTCGATGCTGCCGACTTCATCACTAAAATGTTTGCCCTCTTCATTAATTTCTTCGACAATCTCACCAGAAGCTCGTTCGACTGAATTTTTCAGTTTCTCTGGAAATGTTGCACTCGTGTCGTCATAATTATGAACATTCTGTTGCGAATTGCCCATGCTTCCTTCTGAAACTTTGATAGAATGCTGTAGTTGGAGAAAAGCTTCATTTGTTATTTCTTTCCTTTCTGTAGCACCATTTGGTTCATGGATGGAATAAAGAGTCTCACGTATTTGAGAATACAATACATCATCCAACGCCTTCATGTAATCTTCGTTTCGGTTAGACACAGAAGCCACAGCCTGTCATAGATCAGGGAAGATAGTTAAACATTCCATGAATGCAAAGACAGGTCCTGCAGCTGGAACCTTTAGATAGAAGCTGAACTTTGAGACAGGAAAACCAAGGACAAAGATTGCATCATCATTTCAACCCAACCATAAATAAATTACAACAGCATAAGGCAGGCCCAATACGTTTCAATGTGTTCGTCTCACAGCCATAATAGTCATACAGCATCCACATCTTAATCTTAAAACTGAATACTTCCAAGAGGAAAAGAATGGTAAAGGAAAATGTATGACCTTTTGATAGAGCCTGAAACCACTGCCAATTAGCTGCCTTGAGATAAAGTTTATAAGAAATGGAGGAACGAAGTCCAGCTTCAAGTCTATATTTGCAATTGTCCTACAAATTAACATTCATGAAAGCATCACAACAAAAGAGCATGGAAAAGGTTTCTTACATTCATTTTAATAGTACTCTTGTCCGAGGACCTTCTTCGTTATGTTGCTAGTAAGTCACTTTCGTTCATAATACAATAGAAATCACCATTCCGAAAGGCAATAGTACAGATACTTAGACTAAAATGCAGAAACAAAGAATAACCAATTTGGGGCTTATGTCCATTATACTTGTAAAACAGTAAGTAGATATGTATCCACCAGTTTTTTTTTCCACCAATTTTTTTTTAGATAATGAAAAAACTGGTTCATCTAAAAAAGCATAAACAAGTCAACCAATCATTCAAATGATAGCACCAAATAAATCAACCTCATAAGCAAGACAAGGATCAAAATGGATGCGCATACAAGTACATTGGCCCTCACAGAAATATGTCCATTCTCAAGTTCCTTGCCTTGTCCAGCCAATCATATCTAACAGAGTGGCACACACTATGGTTCAACTGATATCAGACTCCGATATACATCAGCAAAATACCAATTCAGAATTCACTGAAAATTGCATTCCACTTGACAACAGTAACACTGAAAAGTGTAAATGCATGCAAATAAAAAGGTCCATGAAGACAATAAGCAGAACTTCCTAGCAGCATAATACCGAATATCAATCTGATTATCAATAGCACTGCATAAAGTTAGATGTTCAATGTCAGAAGATCCCACTATGAGTCTAATTTGTAATTGTTTGGTCACAGTGATAACAAAAAATATGAACGTCAAGTTTCTCAAATGGATACATTTTTTGCAACCCTTACTAGAGGAAGGTTGGAGTCAAATCATTCATCACCCATCCACTGCTTGGCTCTCCAGGTGTTTTGGAAATTATCCTTACGTTTTCATGAACAAAGAAAGATACACGTTTGATAACAAATGTGAGCTAATAAAATGATTGAGCTTTATTTTTTATCTATTTTTCATCTGCTTTATGTGTTGTTTGACATCAACAAGGATACTAATATTTGAAAGAAAGGTATATCATCATGGTGATCAACTAAAATACTTGCTCATTCTAACAGGAATGATGATTCGTTTCTAAAATTATGAGGGTCAAAATAAGACAGATATTCATAACAACCTATATGTGGCACAAACTTAAGATGTACCGAATAAAGTTGTTTCAAATAATTGCAAACTAAAGGCTTTGGAATGTGGATAATGGACATATATTGTTAAAAGTAACTAGCAGCGATGAAAATTTTCACAAATTAACACAAGCGAAAATAGAGAAAGGAAATTCAATTTTGAACCATTAAATGAAGTTGGTTTTAAACCAATAGAGAAATTTTAATGAAACTGAGGTCAATATCATTTAACCACTATCCAACACAACTAACCGAAAGTAACTTCTTCCTGATGAAACTTTTTGTATTGCAAAGCCTCCCACCAAATCTATGCGTACAACATCCTTAGGCTCAGGGATCCCATCCTTGGTAAACCCATGTGTACTTCTATCAATGCCCTTCAGATCCGAAATCTGAAAGAAATGATGGGACAACATCATTATACTTTAGCTGAATTTCCAGATACTAAGGTAGAAGAGAAAGTATAACTGAAATAAACATGAAGTTCCATAATTTCAGATGAATACCGAATTCAAAAGAGCAACAACTAGACCATCTTTGAGATGCTCAAACAAAAAAAAGTTGACAACAACCTCCCTAGCTGACAGCGGCCATGCTACCTTTACCCTTCCTTCCCAAAAAAATGAGAGAAATATTAGCATGTAAAGTAGGTCAAAGAAAGCAAAAAGAATCAACTGGGACACTTTCTTCATGTTCTTGATACTGAACAAACCTCACTAAAGATATCTGCTCGCTGATCCGAACCTTTTTCAGACATTTGCAGTCTGTTATTTTAAAAGGTGGGATAGTAAACTGGGGCCACCTACAATATAAACAACAACCAGTCCATAATAAACATCCTTATTGCACATTGATTTCAAAACCACATAATTCCCAAGCTTAATGTGATGGAGACACCAAGAGCTGCCAAAGAAACTAGTAAATTGGAACTGAAGAGAAAAAAGAAGAAATCGCATGAAAAAACAGGCATGCCTGCAGCACAGCCAAGAGCTAACTTCTAAACAGCGCCTACGCTTTGATGCTGCCACTTCATGTCACATCTTCTTGTTCAAGAAGAAATAAGAATTCAAGTGCTTAGAAATGTCTAAGTAAAAGGATAACAACCAGTGGATCAGTTAACAATCATTAATTTAATCCCTAAGATTAATAAGTCACAAACTTTTTGAGAATTCAATACTGTCTAGTTCAGTTATGCATATCTCCACTATTTAGAAGCTACAGTTGGGTATAAATGAAGAAGAGGAAATTTTCACATTTTCACAAACAAAATCAGCAGTCTTGACGCTTAGCTGATCTTCTTAACTCTCAGAGTGACAAAATTTTCTTATTGTTCAAAAATGGACAGTCAGGCACAAAAGAACAAGTGCAGTATATACATGACACACAGAATCATAATCATAGTTTTCAGCGATAAAAGATCTATCAAAATATTGAGGGAAATTATGTTTTAAAAAAGGCATTGATACAATTGCAACCCAAGTTAACAAAAATAGGCCGAAAAATATGCATAGACATGTACATAACAAAAGACACGTACAAAGATGGAAAATATGCTTTACCATTTCGTATACAGGGCTGATTCCCAAGAGATACATAGACCTGCAATGTAATGCACTCCTTGTTAACGATATGCATAGAGACATAAATATGCAGCTTCTAAAATAAATATGCAGCTTCTAAAATGCCTCAAATATCAGTCAAATCTCTGTTTATCAATTCAAATGGAAAGTACTACTTGTGTGACTATTCCAGCTGAACTTACAAGCATCAATTGGCCCATCTACATATCCTTCAACAAGTAATGTATGAAATGGAGTACCCTGAGGTCCTTCGGTGTACATGACACGATACTCTTCCTTATCATCTTTTAGCTAGCAATAGTGGGATTCAATGAGTTAAGACTTTATAACCTCGTGAATAGAAGTAGTTTAAGATCAGCTGACTGACAGAAGAAATCATGATTCAGATTAACCATGATTTCTGCTCAGCCTCTAGAAGAAAATGACAATGACATAGAGGGTAATACAAATAAAAGAAACAAAAATATCGTAATTGGCCAAGAAAGCATACTTTCCATTGACCATGCGATGCTTCAACAGTGTTAGACATATCATTTTCACTTATAGAAGCACTCCTCAACATGTCAAGAAAATTAGATACTTCAACAGTTCTTTTGTCTACTACTTTATCACCACAATCTGCAAGTTTGAAAGCCTTGTGAGTTTTCGACAGATGCAATAGACCTTTATGCGGCAATAACAAATATGCTTCCCATATGACAGCAAAAGTATCTCACAAAATCATCATCCGTCTGTTTGAAGAAGTGAATAAGAAATAGCTAAATTACCAACCTGCGGATTCATTTGGTGATGAACGTAGGAGTTGATTCCTAATAAGAATTTTAAGCGAATCATGATTTGTCAATTCAGGAGATGCCAGTGTCTTGTCCAGTCTCTCTCTGTACTGAGAAATATTTCCACTCTTGCCCATGTTTGCACATCCAAGCTAACAAAAACTACCCCTTTCTGAACTTTGCGTTGGAGAATTGTTCACCTATAAGTACCATCTGTTGAGTCTGATATCACCATAAATAGTTGTAGAAAGTCTCATTCATGGCAAAATCCCATTGATACAAGGGTCTCAAAACATAATCAGCATCGATATGCATATGTCGATGTAAATCCAACCGTATCTATGCCTTATTAAAACAAAATTTAAAGTATTTGTACCTTAAACTACCGGCGTAGAAACTAGAAATTCATTACAACAAGGCACCAAAAGGAAATCAAAGCTCCTATTGATCGACCAAATCTCTTGGCAAACGTGAGAAGCACCTCTATATGTCGGTCAATTTCCATTGATAGGAAATAAGACCGACGACAACAACCAAAATTCTTTCAGAAAAGAAGGAAGAAGACTGTTAAACGTTTCCCACATGCATCTACCAAGAAGTTTTTGCATAACTTATCCAAAAACGATGAAGCAACTAAATATATGGGAAAACGAATTACCCATATCTGGAAACCAGCTAAATTTAATCGAAATCGTTGTCACCCTGAGAGCAACCCAGCTGTTCTTCAAGCACTTTGAAGAGTAAAAGTACAGAACCACGTGGAGGTCTCGCTCTCTCAAGATATTAACATTGGAAGCAACGCAAAGTCAAAAAACGTACCTGACGCGTCGTCACCCAGACGGATGAAGAACATGCACTCTTCTTGGACTTTATCCAATTGCTGGCACACGCAGCTGATTCACTCCCACCAAGATCACGCCTTTCTAAACGATACCGAAAATCCCCCGAAGAAAAAGGACGAAAAATATTCCAGCTTGACATTGGTTTTCATAAACTCGCAAGTCTTATAGACACTCGGAGGAAGCCATTCTGGTGCGGGTCCCAGTCCCACGAGTGGATGAAAATTCATTTCTTCCACAAATTTTCACTCAATCATTTTACCAAGGATACGGATAAGGACTATAGTCCTAGCTGCAACAGCCAGAAACAGTTGACAGTAAATTCAGGTAAATAACCGAAAGAAACAAACTTTTGTGAGTTGCCATGGGTAGCATTTATGAGGTAGGTAATGACGAGACAGTTGTAGCATTAAAGACATGACAGGTTACTGTCGGTGAGAAAACTGGAAAATTAGACAAATGCCAGTTTGGGGCCGTCATTTATTAGGAACCGAGATAGAAGGAAAAAACTTCACGGCACCCTGCGTTGTCCTTAAGCAGAGAATAGTAGAGAATAGTTAGCTGGTGGGATTCTGTGTAGCCATGCCACATCTTCTTTCTACTCATTGGTACTTACATATCATTGGTTAATATAATCATTTTTGGTACATAAGTTGTACAATTCTATGATCGACAAAAAACTACTTTCTTTGGACGATGCTTCCGAGAGTTCATCTACATAGATAGCCTCCCTGATCTCTGGATATCGGCATCTATTAGCATTACAGCCGTACGTGGGTTACTTCACTATCTTTTTGGAAGATATATTTGAGATTTTTTTTTTCTCGCTTAGGTGCTTAATATGGTTGTACTTATCCTTTCACAAATATATATATATATATATATATATATAAAATATTTTGTGATAGTTGATGTAGTCTTTTATATATAAAAAAAATATATTTGTGATAGTTGATGTAGTCTTTTTAGGTATATATATATATATATATATATAGTCTTTTTAGGCATATATATATATATATATAGTGACAGTTGATGTAGTCTTTTTAGGTAGGCTATATACATCAAATTATATCAGAAGAAAACAAAACTTAGCCTCGTGAAAAATAGTTCTTCACATCATTTCTCGTATTAAATAGGAAAACACTCAGACTTAAAAACAAATGTATAGTAGTAATTTATATCTTATAGTAAATCGGTTAGTTGTAATTTTATAGTATAATTATTTAAATACATTATTTATATTATACATGTTTAGATATATGTAATAAAGTTTATGAGATAAATGTACACATTATAAATAAAACTATAATGAGGTCATAATTATGAAATTTGTATTATATTTTTGTATTATCCTTAAATTATTCATAACTATTGAGATTGAACATTAATAGAGCGTAAAAAGACTAACACATTATATTTTTTTTATAAAGAAAATAATTGATTTTATAAACTAAAATATGGAAGTACCTAAAGAAATATATGAATCCTTATTAGAGAATAGATTCACTTAATTAACATCATATGAGAATTTTATTTAGAACATGACTTGTATTTCTATATAAATTTTCATTGTTACAATTGTATAAGAAATCATTTGACTTAAGATTTCTAAATTATCTCATATGAAGATTGATATGTTTTAATACTATTTATAACATATTCTAATTAAAGTTAACTAAATCAATAGTTATTGGATATAGCATGAATTATATAAAAATAGGAGAGTGATAGATATAAGATTCATCAACTTAAAGTGATTAGGGAGAATGTTCAATTATTCTTGAGTAATATTGATGTGAGAAATTATTAGCAATAG
The DNA here is from genome assembly GCA_027563825.1 of Erythroxylum mucronatum. Classification (NCBI taxonomy): domain Eukaryota; kingdom Viridiplantae; phylum Streptophyta; class Magnoliopsida; order Malpighiales; family Erythroxylaceae; genus Erythroxylum; species Erythroxylum mucronatum. The sequence continues at coordinate 31,284,268 of JAOSBP010000005.1, forward strand.
TGAAATGGTACTTTGAAAGTAGTTTCAAATATCATTAATAGAATAAATTATTAATGGTGAAGAATCAATATGATTGGACCAAATATAATAGACATTAATTTCATACTCTATGTTTGATTGAAATATTATGTGATAAAATGACTAAGGTATACGAAAAAATCATGCACAAAAACTTTAGTCAAAACTACTTTGACATTTTTAATATTTGGATAATTATGATGTGTTGATAGACGTCAATCTTGATTTATGCATACAAATTATCTAATCAAATAATTGAAGATAAACTAAAAGAATTTAATTTATCTAATCTTAAATATAATTTAGGATTTTAATTTATATCAATTGCCTACATATTCAAGAACCTAATGGGTGACATATAAAGAATAGTCGAAGAGAGAAAATTTTATTTTAATCAAGTTAAACTTAATTGTAATGTTTGAGAAACTTTAAGAATAAATATGAGACATTTAATAAATAAAGACTAAAATGAGATAATCTTATTTGAGCACAATTAGTATTTAATTAGAATTTAATTAATTAGTATTTAATTTAATTAATTAGCACAATTAGTATTTAATTAGAATTACTTGTAATTATAATTAAAGTTTAATTAAAATTCAAATAAAAATTTTAATTAAATTATTAAAAGATCCAAACCTATAATAAATACGTTTAAGCTCTAAAGAAACTTTAACTTCGTGTTTGCAATCCAGAAAGGATGACATTCAACTAGAAAAACAAAACAAGGGATATATATAAAACAAATATATGTATTTAAAAATTAAATTTTACTTTTTTATACTTGCTACAATAATGAGCATTATGATCTTTATTTCCCAATTGTAGCCCCTTTTTTTTCTTTTTGAAATGACGTTTTTCTTTCCTATATTGGTTCACTTGATTTTCTTAAAATCCTGAGTATTTTGCCATTTTTCCTACCTATTTTTCATTTTGGTACATTGTGATGCTTACAATTCTTATTCATAGCTCCATATAAGATAAATCCAACAACATATATCTACGAGGTTATCTTATAAGCTTTAAGATGTTCTTCTAATATAAGATGTCTTGTTGTAACATACCACTACTATAGAGCATATATCCGAACATCCATAGGACATTCAAGAATATACCCTATGAGAAACACATATTAAAGCAATCATATTCACTATTATGACATCATACTGAACATAAGTGATCATAAGTTCAGCATTTCTCATTTCATTCCTCAAACATCATTTACATTGTCATTACATCTCATAATCCATATATGAACATTACAAATACATATGAGAATTTACTATTCTTTACAAAATATCTAACATAAAATGAGATGTTAACAGAAACAATCTATCTAAACCTCTTAGACATCAACTGACTAGACCTTTAAGCCATTCTTGATTCTAAAATTGACAATACTAAATTGCTACTAGATTGCTTTAAAAGCTAGGTCTCCTTAGTACCTGAAAAATAATGTTGCAATTTTGATGAGTTTTGTGAACTTAGTGAGTGAACCATCATCGATGTGCTCACTTGAGTCAAAACACAACATCACAAGTATATCACATTAGCTCGAATCAATTCCCATACAGTTTTGTATACCAAATCACACTATACATCATATCTCAATGAGCTCATTATAATACAAACATATCATAGAATCTTTTCAGAACAATCCAATCTTTTACCTCAATCATTCATATCATCAACATGTATACAAGTATTGTAGATCACTATATAAACATAATTCAGTACTTTTTTTCACAATCATTTACATGTACATAAACATAGCATAACATTATATCAACTCAATTTAGTCATTCTTTACAATGTTTCACATGATACTTGTAAAGATATATATGTAATGCACATGAGACTTCACTATTATTTTTATTTTGTTGTGGCTGAGAGCCTATTTAACTATCCCGTATCTATTGTTGATACCGCGCTCATTTCAGATACTGTCCCATACTCATTGTAGATACCGGGCTCATTAATCGTTGAGCCTGTGACTTTGTGTACACACTTCTAAGCTTTAAACTCTTTTTCACGTTGGTCACTCCAATCACAACTCCTTTATCTGATCATGCATATTAATGTACTAAAAATGAATCAAATCACATATTATGCTATCAATAACTCTCATTCAGTGTGCACAGTCATATAGCACATTCATCGGATCTAAGACCGGCATTCAACATATAGTTGAGAACACAATTTTCATATTCACATTCAATTTGCAAATACTTCCAATACAGTCCCAAATGTTAAACTCCTTGGACCATCAATGTTTGGAATTAACACAATCATATCGGTAACAGTTTAATATCTAACAGTTAGTTAAGAACAATTCAAATATAGTGAGTAAACATCTAGGTTAACTCTCATAATTCAAACAGAAGCACATATATAATTGGGATTACACATCTAGATCAACTCACAGTATGCTCCAGATAGTTATTACCTTGACAAGCCAGCAAGTCTGGAAGTTGTCGGCCAATTTATGCTTCTAAATCATGCAATACACACATATGTACACATTACTAACTTGTTTAATCAAATAAGTA
>JAOSBP010000005.1:31300364-31316105 GCA_027563825.1 Erythroxylum mucronatum
CAAAATGTCAAAGAGACAGAACATAAATCGGACTAAATTTGCTCAATATGCTAACCCCAAATTTGGGGCGTTACAACATATATTATAAATTAAAGCCTTCCCTTATATGGAAAGGCCCTATTACACCAACCATTCAGTCTTCTACAAGTAGTGTATAAATTGAGAGCAATCTGAATAGGTGAGTTTTCTTTATAGTTATAGGAACACCTAGGTACTTGAAAGGAAACTATTGGTGTTTTTAGAGGCAACGAGTAGTTATGTCATTAGAGCTAGCAGAAATATGAAAGGAACTCTTACTTGAGGTGAAGATTAAACCTAATAAGGACTTAAAAAGTTCTAAGGAATTGATATAGTAGTAGCCCCACAAATAAGTAACAAATCATCAACAAATGAGAGATTAAAATTGTAAATTCTATTGCATTTATAGTGAAATTTAAACTTGGGTTCCTTAGAGATGTCAGCCTAGTGAACATTTCTACATTATGGGCAAATGAATAGGGTGATAAGGGGTCTCCTTTGCTTAGTCCTCTAGCTACTCTAAAGATATATATGGGGTCTCTATTCACTAAAATTGTGAACAAGGTAAAGGATATACATTTCCTTATCCAATTGTAAATTTAATAAGAAAACCAATAACATTCATTGAGGTAAATAAGAAGTTCCATTTTAGATTCAAATAACTTAGTGAAGTCAGTCTTTTAAGGAACAAGTTCTAATTTCTTTCTTCTTGTGGTAGAATTTGAATAATTTTTAGGTAATCAATATATTATACGCAATGCTTCTTCCTTGCATGTAAACTCTTTGGCAAGGACTTATGATCACTATAAGCACTTTCTTGAGTTTGTTTGCCAAGAGTTTTGAGTTCACCTTGTATATAACATTGCAGTATATAATAAGTCTAAAATCATGCAAAGTGAAAGTATTAAAAACCTTAGGAATAAGGCATACATAAGTTTTGTTCAATTATGTTAATAGATTACCACCGTTGAAGAATTCCCTCATTACATTGATAAACATGTCACATGTTAGTTCCCATATGCTTTTAGAAAAAACTTGTCATTGAATCCATTCAACTAAAGGCTTTATCAAGATGTAAGCTAAAAAAAATGTTTCATTAATTTCCTCTATGATAACATCCTTGACAAGATCAGGTCCAAATTGACTAGGGAAAGAGCTAGCTAAGTAGTCTCTAACCTTATTAGGCATATTAATGCCCCTAATTCTATTCCAAATAACTTCTTAAAGTTCTTGTAGGCCATTTCCTTTAGTCCATCTTGATCATTTATAGTTATACCTTCAAAATTCTACAGGGACACAATTTTATTCACATTCCATCTAGCTTGAATGATATTGTAATACATTTTTTTCTTCCTTTCTCCATCTCTTAACTAGAAAGTTTTTAATTCCTATTTAAATTGAGAATAGTAGCTTTTCATAGTAGCTACATAGTGTCCTAAGGCTGCATTTTTAAGATTTTTGAGTATTAGATCAGTAGGGTTAATTCTCAAGGAATCCTAGATCTTGTTGAGAGCATCCAAATCTACATTTTTCTCTTTTAGAATATGGTAACATTTCTTCTTATGAACTTGAAAGAGTTTTTCTTTGATAATAGTTAGCTTTTGTATACAAGAGTAGGCTTGAGATCTAACAACTTAAACACTCAGCCCTTTATGAATTGCTTCTCTAAATTTAGGATTTTCCAATAGAGCATTGATGAATCTAAAAGGGATTTTCCTCCAATTATTTTCATCCTTAATTTGGATTTTATGGGAGTAAAATCAGATATAAGATAATTGTAGAAGTTAACAAACCTAAAGGAAAATAGGTAATCTAAGCTAAGTTGGAAAGCATCTATCTAGTTTCTTTTGCATGAACCAGTTTCCATTCTTTCTATTATTATAAGTGAAAAAGTTGCCTATTTTATCTTAAGCCAATCATCTTTAGATCTTTAAGAAGGTTGAAGAAGTCCTAATTTATAAGCTTCATCTTTAGCTTCGGACTATCTACCTTTTGGGAGAAGAGAGTATAATTAAAATCATCTGTTAATAGCCAAACAGTAGTGGAGATTACCCCTAAAGAAGCTAGACCAGACCATAGTTGTCTTCTTACAACTCTTGGTAGCAGCATAGACAACATTGACATTTAATGATAATTGGTAATGAGTTAAAAGAACCTTATAGTTAATGTATTGATCTGAAAAGCTACAACGTTATAGCTGAAAGACTTGAGGGTCAAAGGAGATTCTAATTCTCCTATTACAGTGAACCCTATGGTTAGTGAAGGTGGTCTAGTCTCTATTCAAAACCAAGTCTTTTAAAGTTAGCAATGTGGTCATCCAAGCTCGATGATCTCCTTAGTGAGCTATAAATATAGTCCAGGCCTTCTGGAAACCAATATTCTAAGAGAACTCTATGGAAGTTGGTTCAAACTAGAATGGTCCTGATTATTGCCTTGTTCATTATGAGTATAGTTTACGTTTTGTCACAAAAATGGTCTCTCCTAAATATGCCATGGTCCCATATCAATTCTTTTCTCTAATTTTATCTTCTAAAGTAAATTTAAAGATGAAGTGTCTTTTTCACTTATCATCACATTCTTTGGTCCATGTTTTCTCTAGTTTATATTGGCCCAATAATAAATATATAAGGAAATGAGAGGCATTTCTATAAGAAAAATTTGATCAAGGTTGACTAATGTTCCTAGCTCCTACGTTTAGAATTTATATAAGTGGCATTATTATCTCTCAATGTTACGAATATCGTACCGGTATTAATTAATACCAGGTACTGTTTCGAATAATTTTTTAAAATTATGAAATAGTATCTGATTTTTTTAAAAAATTACAAAATAGTCCATTGTCATATTGTATAGTTGTACTTTATATTTTTAACCTTGTCTCCAAAAATCATAATAATAAATCATAATTTTAATTTTAATTTAATTTATAAAATTAATTTAATAATTATCAATAAATATAATTAAATTTAAAACATATTTTTTAAAAATATATATTTCAAATAAATTTTGATTTAATAATTAAAAATATATAATAAATATTAGTTTATAAATAATAATTTTTAAATTATTTATTTTAAAAATAAAATATTTTTATTAACACTTTATTAATAAATATTATATAAAATTTTAAAACAAATTTAAATAAAAATAATTTATTTTTAAGTTTTATTTAATTTATAATTAGTATTAGTAATAAAAATATTTATTATTTTAAAAAAATTAAAAATTCACAATATTTATATAAAATAAAGTAAATAAAATAACTAATTAAAAAAATTTGAAAGAAAAAGGGGGAAGGGGAGGTAAGAGAGAGTGAGGGAGGGAGATTTTAATTTTTTTTTTAAATTTTACAAAAAAAAAATCTTCTATTTTTTTAAATTTTCAGTACTGATATTTTGAATACTGACCAGTACGAACCAGTCCCACCTAAAGCAAACCGGTATCGATCAACATTTAAATTTGGTACAACCGATTTCGTACTGATTCTAATCCAATAGAATTCATACCGACTGGTAAGAAACAGTACTCATATCTTTGCTGTCTCCGCGTCTTGGAAAGGACATATTGGAGCTTGCAAAAAGAGAGCGGAACCCATCACTTTGTTCCATGCAAGTTTGTTGGATAAATGTGAGCCACATATTCCTTTGCGACCAGGCCATCTTCTGGTGACTTCGTGGTATTCACAGAGTCATTGCATGTAAAAGCAAAGAAGTCATAAGGGGAGGTAAGACCAGGGCATAGGCTTATAAGTCAAAGGTGTAACACAAAGGAATAAGTTGTGTCATTGCTACGAGAAAGGACAAAAAGCTTGGTTCTTATTATTAAACAATTAGACTTTTTGCTAATCTTGTTAGTACACAGTAGGTTCTTTATTACGTACACTAAGATCCCGTGAAAAGATTAAAAATGAAGATAATGCAAAATATCTGGATTTAGTTTCATCTCTAATTTTGATGCCGATTTCGAGCTCCAAATGTCTCTGAATCTTTAGGAGCTTTTGGTGGAAAGTACTTACCAACTCATAGGCAAAACCTTTCTACAATTTCTTCAAATTCCGAACTTCCCTAACGGGTCAAGAATCTTTATGCTCGTGAGCATTCTTTGAGCTTCTATCAAGACAATGACCTTTTATGCACCACAACAATAGCAAAGACAATTTCATCATAATTGGCCAAATTTCAAAATCCTAACTTCCCAACTCATTCATCCTACCTTGAAAGAACAAAGTCTATAAAAGTAATTAAATACACGCAATCGTTGATGCTAAATCTTACGTGACCCGGCTGACTTTGTGATTGAGCTGAATCTGTTGTCTTCATCAAAACACCATTATTGTTTCAAAAAGCTAATGGGCCGGCCTCAATCATAAAAATTCCAGAATGGGTAGGCCTCAAAGATTGAAAACTAATTCCATTATCTGGGCCTGACTGTTTTGTGTTTGGGTACAGGGTTCTAAAAATATAGACCGAACCCGTTTTACGGTTTACCCCGAGATCGGGAAGAGCAGCTGCTCATGTCCGCCTACTTCAACCGGAACTCAGAGCTTGTCTCTTTCAAACTGACCTGTGCATTGCGGCTCTTCTTCTAGCAGGAGCTTAACTTTTTTTTTCCCCTGATTTCTGTTTTCAGGTAATTATCTCCATCTTTTTAGCCTCTGTGTTGTTTCCGTCAAAGAATAGTCTTTCCTATTTAGATTACGTCCCGCTTTCAGATCATGTGATTTTCATTTTATGAGTTGATTAATTAGGTTATCATACTTGCAGTTCGTTGTTTGCTGTTTTGATTTTGAATTTGGGTGATGGACGGTTCTGTTGGGTTTAGTGTTTAGAGTTGTCATTTCTTATTGCCTACTAAAATTGGGTCTGTCGTGTTATCATCCATCCAATGCTTGTTTTCTTTGTAAATTTGATTGGTTAAAGGGTTGTGAAGTTTTGAACTGAATGTTAAAACCTTTTGATTTTTAGGTATTGGTGGGAGTGATGGTGGGGTGGCAACGACATTTGCGGTCTTTCGTTTGTCAGATTGGAAGAAGAGAGTACAACTGCACTTCTTTTGCTAACCTCTCTTCTGCTTATTCTGCTTCTCGTGTACACTCCTCCCTTTTAACAGGTTGCCGTATACCAAAAATATTTATTTTCTTTCTCTGCATGTTGTGGAATTTCTTGTTCTTGTTTCACTTCTCGAAAAGATATTTTATTTTTATTTTCTTGGCAACCTTCTGCTTATGGTTTGTTTTCGCCTTGAGCTTTGAATTATATGCATTGCGGTGCAGGTGAATTACCATGTTGGCAGAGATTTTGGGAGCCACCTTCTTTTAACATTTCAAGGCCTTTTTATCAGTATTTGCAACAGTCGGTAATTCTTGGCTTCTGAGATTGTGCATCACAATTTGTGACGATTAGATCTCCTGAGGAGATTATTCGTTTTTCTTTTTCTTTTTCAAACTTTTATCATTGATTGATGTACCTTATGTGGTTATAGGGCATTTCCAGTTCAGTGAAATTGCTAGCAGAAGAGGAGACACCTGTTCGATCTCCATTAACTCCTGTCTTGGCATTAAACACTGGAAAACCTGAAGAAACAAAGGCAGTTTCAAAACCTTCAAAAGTTCAAGCTATATTAAAGGGCATAAAACAGGTGTAAGATCCTTCTGTGAAATTCCTTTGGTTTTATTGCAACTACTGTTGGGTGTTGTACCTGGTGAAAGAAAAAAACTAAATGTTGAAAAGAGATGAAATGGCAAGAAAGTGACACCTTTAGTTGAATTCATCAGGTGTAGCTACATCTGAAGAGCTTTTACAGATTTTATACATCTTCTTAAATAGAGGTAATTTGGCCTCCAGAATTTTGGGACTTGCTGCTGGATGGCCCTACGACTTTCTAGTACTTCTGATACTAGTATACTGTATTCTAGGCCTTTTAGTAACCTCACCTGTTATCGAAGAGCAGTAGAACTTTTCATGACTACCATCCCAGCTCAGCTCTAGTTTTGGGCCACAGGGGGAAAAGTTTAGAAAAGAAAAGAACTCATAATTCGATAATTGGTAAAAATTAAATCAGATAGCTTTTTGCTTATGCAGAAGTTGTGTAATTATCCGTAACCTTGTTGTTTTGGGATTTAATATTAATATTATAGTTTCTATTTCAAGAGGAGTTATACTTAACTGCAGTTTTTCATCATGTCAAGAGGGGAGTTATACTTAACTCCACGTTTTCGTTATGTCAAGAGGGGAGTTATACACTGAACTGCGTTTTTCAACCTTTGTCATTTTAGTTCCTCTTTATCCTCTTTTCTATGTTCATCTCCATAGGTGATTTTCACATGCTAATCTGAATGTTAGCCGGCTATATAATTATGTAAATTTACAAAAATGCTTTGAACAAATAGATAAACAAAACTGAGAGCTATTAATAGTGTTGGAGATTCTTTTTATTACTTACTGAAGAAACAATATCAGACGTTTTGGTGGAAAACTTTGGTTCTTGATCAAACAAGAAAGGATTTTTTCCCTTGGTGCTAGGGTGGATGTCCATTGTGCTTAACTAATGTGATGAGGATTTTTATCATAAAGAATAATATCTTGGAGGCATTATAATTGGCAGAATTCTAGTTTGCATTCACATCTATGTAACGTCCAAATGCCTCAATGAACAAAGTTAAGGCATGGAAAGAAGCATGACTAGGTGTAGGCACCTGATTGATTGTATCTGGGATCTTTATGCTTATAAATTTGGGGTAGACCTACTAATTAAATTATTTTCATTTGACGTTACTTTCATGTGGCAGAGTGAGAAGCAATTCAAGTTTTTTTGCATGTTGTTGGTTGCTTACTACAATATGCCTTTACACACATAAATCTGCATTGATTACAAATATGCTATGAATGATTACCTGGAATGATGATTGATCAGCATCAAGCTAGTTGGCATCATTCTCATCATAGATCTGTTGGGCTCGAGTTCAATCTTGAGGGCATGAAATTTGTTTGACTAATTTGACTAATTTGACCTTTTCAATTTCAGAGTCCCAAGAAGATCAACTTGGTTGCTGCATTGGTTCGTGGCATGCGTGTCGAAGATGCACTATTGCAATTGCAAGTAACGGTAAAAAGAGCTTCAAAAACTGTTTATCAGGTTAGACAACTATTCTGTAATTGTGGATGCTTTGCAATTCAAAAAGTTTCTTTTATTGCCACATCCACGTATCCAGCTGCCAATCTTTGGGTTCATTTGGAAGTTAGCATACATGTCTTTATTGATTCAGACACGTTGGAAGTCAGTCTCTCAAAGTGGCCATTTAGAATAAAGACTTAGATGGTTTCTATGGTACTCCCTGCATAAATTGGAGAAGTGAACTAAGACCACAAGTAGGCAGATCTTATTGTTTTTTCCTCAACTAACATTCGTGAGAGTTTACCAACGGTTTGTAAATGCAATATCGGAATTTGTTAATAGACTTGCCACAGCAAAGCCAGGCTTTTTGTTCAAAATCTCTTTTGAGTTTTTATAGCACTTAAATCTCTAGTTGCATAAAATCCGAAGAATTTATGACTAAACATCAAACTTTTCAGTATCAAATAACTTGACTATTTGATTTACAGGTTATTCATTCAGCACGAGCAAATGCAACTCATAATCATGGGCTAGATCCAGATCGTCTCCTTGTTGGTGAGTAACACAGATGAGCTTGCATTACTACTTAAATTTGAACTGCACTCATCTCAAACCTATACTTGTCACGCAGCTGAGGCATTTGTTGGAAAAGGATTCTTTAAAAAAGGGGTTTCATACCATTCTAAAGGTAGACATGGGATCAAAGTAAGGCCAGAGTGTCGATTAACAGTGGTAGTAAGGGAGACCACACCCGAGGAAGAGGCTGAGATTGCCAGGCTACGTGTCTACAAGTTCCGGAAACTCACTAAGCGGGAAAGCAGGCTTGTGCCGCACAAACTTATCGAGACCAACCCAGTGTGGAACCGCAAAGCCCAAAAGGAGCCCAACATGAACAAACTGATATGACTGCATGAATCCAGCGTACTTAAATCATTGGAATTTTGTAATAGGAACGACCCATCAGAACCAACCTTATTCCGTTGCTTGCTACCAAGGATGTTCTTGTACATTCAAATTTTTTGGAATCTTGGTAATTATGCCGCTTGTCCAATAATTGTGCATGGCATCTGGAAATACTCTAATGATCCTTATATTAGCTGTATATGCGTTTTGCTGACCCACGATATTTCCCATTTACCTTAGCCTAGCATTCGTTATGATGCATGAATTCCTCCAAGAAAAGCAAAGGAAAGAATGGCTACCCAACGATTAACATTTTAGAGAATAATCATACAACGCAAAAACAATCATGTATAAAAGTACAACAGAGAAAATTTAGATAAGATACTAAGCATAATTTAGTAAACTGCAAATTATGTTAGAACAAAGATACACAAGAAAAGTTGATTCAATTTCTTTAAAAAAAAGAAACATTATTAGGGATTCACTTCCAACATTAAAGTCATGTACAAGGTCAAGTAATATGATTCAATTTCTTAAAAAAAAAGAAACATTATTAGGGATTCACTTCCAACATTAAAGTCATGTACAAGGTCAAGTAATATGCCAGGACACTTAGCTCCAAGCCCATCTGCCAACTCAACATCCAAGCTCACCATAATCTCCTCTACACCTGTTATCAGTGGAGCATCTCAATCTCAACAAACTTCCAGCTACAGATAACAAAATCATTTTCATGCTGTACATTCTATTGTAACGAATAGTCTAGAATCAAGCATAAATTTGTATATAATGTTCTTACAGCAAACACAATAAAGCTAAGGAAAACATTACAATTCTCTCTCTTTATTTTACTCTATTTTACTCTACTTTCATGGTATCAGAGCTTTATCATTGACCAACATCAGAATGGCTCATGATTCTTCATCTTCTACCTTTACCCATACTTGGCAGTCTAGCAACACTCCTCTGTTAGACTTTTTAGCCTTAGAAAAAAACACTAAACTTCAATCTGCCAATCAACTTAGATAGAAATAACTTCATCAATTGGAGAGCACAAGTGATAGCAGCAATTAGAGCTCTTGAACTAGAAGACAACATTTCTTCTGAAATTTCTTCACCACCACAGTTCATCACAAAAACTGTTTCATCCTCCACAGAAGCTCCTTAACTTATGGCAAACCCTGATTATCGACTATGGCACAGATTAGATCAATTACTCCTCTGCTGATTACTCTCCATAATAGGTGAGGATGTGGTTGGCCAGGTAAATCACTCTACATCTTCTCTCGAATGCTGGAAAATCTTGGAAAGTTTATATGCCCAGACATCAGTGGTTCGGGTTTTGCAGCTAAAACAATAACTATCAATCATTCAAAAAGGTTCTCAAACTATTTCAGATTATATTCAGAAGATAAAAACAATTGGAGACTCTCTTATGGTTGCAGGACATGCTGTGCTTGACCATGAATTAATTGTCAGTGCCTTAAATGGTTTGGGGCATGAATATGACTCAGTAGTGGTTCTTTTAACCCACACAATGAAAAACTCAACTCTACAGGAGGTGCAATATAGTCTCATGATGCATGAAACTAGACTTGAACAATTAAATGCAGTTTCTCACACTATCATTGTTTCCCCCTTCAGCAAATTTTGCTTCATTTAACAAAAATTAGCCACAAAACCGCAATCAAGGAAATCATCATACCTTTAGAGGAAGAGGAGGTCGAGGCAAAGGAGGTCGATGGCATGGTGCAAACCGACTCTACTGTTAATTGTGATAAAAACCTGGTCATGATGCTCTCCGCTGTTACAAACGGTTTGATCAATCCTGGAATGGAAATCAACAATGGCAGTCTCAAATACAAAACAATAGGCAACATTCATCACATAATGGTTCACCTCACACTTTCCTAGCTCATCAATCAAACACCAGTTCTGAACAACCTAGTACTTCTACCTGGTATGTCGACTTTGGAGCCACAAATCATGTTACCGCTGACCTAAACAACCTTTCCATTAGCTCAGATTATGCTGGTAATAATCATCTCCCAGTAGGTAATGAAAACTCTCTCCCTATTACACATATTGGTTCCTCTTACATTCAATTCCAAAACAATAAACACACACCACTGTCTTTACATCAAATGTTACATGTTCCAAGTATCACAAAAAATTTATTAAGCATTTCCAAAATCACAAGTGATAACAAGATAATTGTGAAATTTTCTGATAAATTATGTTTGTTCAAGGACAAGGACACGGGGAAAGTTCTACTCAAGGGGATGCTGCGGGATGGCCTCTACAGCCTTGATGTTCCACCTCTTAATCACCATATCACTCATCCGAAGGCCTCTAAACAGCCCTCCTCCCATCAGTGTGCTTCTGCCCTCACTTCTCCTCCTCAAATCTTTACTACTCAGCTTTCTAAGAATGATGTCAATATTTGGCATGCCAAACTTGGCCACCCACCACCTAGTGTACTTAAACATGTTTTTGATTTAATGAAAATTCCAATTAATGTCAAAGATTTAAAATTTTGTGATTCATGTAAACAAGGCAAACTTCATAAGTTACCATTTTAGACCCATGATATATCTGCCAAACAACCTTTGGATATTATCTATTCGAACATTTGGGGCTCCTCTCCCTTCTTATCCACTGAAGGCATAGATATTATATAAACTTTATTGATGCTTATACTCGATTTACATGGTTGTACCCATTGAAACTTAAATCAGAGGCACTTGCAACCTTTATTCAATTCAAAACATTCATTGAACTTCAACTAAACAACAAAATTAAGGCTCTACACACTGATATGGGAGGGGAATATAAAGCCTTCCTACCTTTTCTTGCTACACATGGGATCTAACCTCGATTCAGTTTTTCCTACACCCATCAACAAAACGGTGTTTCCAAGAGAAAACATCGTCATATCATTGAAACCGGCCTCACCCTATTAACACATTCTCATCTACCTACTTTAAAACGGGTGTTACGTTACCTGAAGGGCTCCTCCGATCTAGGGTTACTGTTCCACTCCTCTTTGTCTCTCGACCTTCATGCCTTTAGTGACTCCGACTGGGTCAGCTCTCCAGATGACCGCAAATCTACAAGCGATGGCTGTGTTTTTCTTGAAAGCAATCTCGTCTTTTAGAGCTCCAAGAAGCATACTGTAGTCGCTCGTTCAAGCACCGAGGCCGAATATCAAGCTCTCTCTCAGCTCTCCACTGAGGTACTTTGGTTATTGTCTCTTCTCTCCGAACTTGGGTTTTCCCCTTCCCGACCAACTATTCCCTGGTGCGACAACAACGGTGCTCGCTCTCTGTCCCAGAACCCAATCTTCCACGCTCGCACCAAGCATATCGAGATTGACGTGCATTTTGTGCGGGATAAGATCGTGGATGGCCTTGTCGAGGTTCGTTATGTGCCCTCTGCTGATCAAATTGCAGATTTGCTCACCAAACCCCTCTCTGTGGCTCGATTTAGGGATTTAACTTTCAAACTCAACCTCGTACAAAATCCGAGGTTTTATTTGAGTGGGAGTATTAGGGATTCACTTCCAACAGTAAAGCCATGTACAGGGTCAAGTAATGGGCCAGGACACTTAGCTCCAAGCCCATCTGCCAACTCAACATCCAAGCTCACCACAATCTCCTCTACGCCTGTTAACAGTGGAGCATCTCATTCTTTACAAACTTCCAGCTACAGATAACAAAATCATTTTCATGTTGTACATTCTGTTGTAAGGAATAGTCTAGAATCAAGCATAACTTTGTATATAATGTTCTTACAGCAAACACAATAAAGCTAAGGAAAACATTGCAATTCTGTCTCTCTTTATTTCACTCTATTTTACTTTACTTTTAGACATTACTTCTACCTTATCCCTTATGTTTCTTGTTCCCTTATACCCCGTTCATTATATTCCAAAGCTTTTTTAGCCATCCAATTTCTTTTTATTTATTACAATGAAAAGATGAAAATACTTTGGAAACAAGGGGAATAAAGATTATGGAACAAAAGATCTGGGGTGTTGACAAGGAACTAATATGTTTTCAATAAAGATTATGGAACAGAAGATATGGTGTGTTGGCAAAGAACTAATATGTTTTTAGCATAACTAATAGTATCCGCCGGGTAGTCAGACTTACTAGCTGTACTGAGATCTATCGAGGCATCTACATCTATAATGAACTTCTGCCCTAGTGTCAATTCTTCTGGCTTCACTCCATGTAAACCATGAAACTACAGTCCTCTTAGAATGAGTTTCTCCCCATATCATCCTAACATCTTCCATATCTGCTACTGATGAATAAAATAATAAGTATATAATAGGAACGATAGGTAATACAACATTATCTTTGAAAGGAAATTGGGCACAGAGGTTAAGGAACACCAAAGCTTTTCCTCCTCTCTCTGTCTCTCGTTCTATGGCTAGGAATGTAACTTAATCTCCATAGGTGATTTTAATTTTGCATCAAGAATAAAATATATAAACACCAAAACTTAACTAGGGTGCTTTGCTACTAACCACATTAGTTCCACAGTTCATATAGTGGCCTTTTGGACTCTTATCTGAATGACATGAATTAAGAACGAGAAGCAAGGTTTTGGGCAACAACATTACCAAAAGTGAGAGAGAGATCCACCTTTGAAAAGAAGTCAATCCAACTTTCACATTAGAGGAAATGGAAGATATGAGAATCCCTTTATAGGTTTTACAGAAAACTAATTAAATGTGTCCACTTGACATAGTTAGGTTGAGTGACCTACACAAAATTTGGCAGTTTTAGTCACATACTCGACCACATTATGATTAACAGGGATTGGACTTGTGACTTAAATTATGAGAATAGACTCTAATTATAATGCTCATTAGATAGCTATACACAATTACAACTGCCCTCAGGGTAACTATTTTATGTGATCACATGTGGCATTTTCTCCTCTTGTACTGAATGATATGCTTGAACGCAATTAACCTATGCAATCACATTTTATGTTGATACAAATTTCCCCAGTACACCAAAGGAAAAGTATAAAAAAAGTGATAATCTTGGAAGTGGTCCAAGATTTCTTCAATGGTTTCATTACTGCCAACAGAAAAATCCTTGTGTGGAAACCCAAACAACTTTTATAGAGACACAAGGTACGAGCCCAAATGAAAAGAATTTCCAACTTCAACGCTATCTCTCTATAAATTCCCAGACAGGCTGTTGAATTCATCTTCAGGGATGCGTTACACTCTAAATTTTGAATAATCTTCTTAGTAAAGAGTTTCACGTACCATACACAACGAGTTTGCCTATAAGAGCTAGGAGAGTACTATTGTTTTTGGCGAAAAGGGAATATTTAACTATAATGTTTACATCTATGATAAATTGAACCTTAACATTAAAGATAGCATAAATTAAACCTTATCATTGAACAAACGTTTAAATTCAATTTTAATTTAATAGAAAAGGTTACAGAAGTGTGACTCTGTAAATGATAACCTGATATATATTTATAATAATTTAATATTGATGTAGGTTCCACTCAACCATTTGACCTAACAATGTGGGACTCATATACTTAAATTAAAAATATTTAAATCAGATTAATATTAAAAATATGGGACACATTTAGATAATTTAACAATAAATATTATTAACCTAACTAACTAAATTAACTAATTAACCTTAACTAATTAATTTTAATAACTAAACTAATTAACCTATTAACTAATTAATTTTAATAAATAAACTAATTAACCTATTAATAAAAGCATATAAAACCCAAATCCATAACTTAGTTCTTGAATGTCATGAAGATCCTATAAAAAATCTCAATCTTCACCGTTAATATTGTCCTTCCTCACCGTGACCAATCGCCCTAGCTATGACGCATCTCCACATTACAATGTCTTTGATACTCTTAAGCCATCTGTATTATAATGGATCTCATCCACCTATACTCGTCACACCGATCTAATTGTCTTCTAATTATACCTAGTATCAACTTACACAAGGTGACGTCACCACCAGGCACCTCTAATGTTGCCCCTCACGATGCACTTGTAGTCTCTACGCCTACATCTGTCACACCTAATCATAAGGAGCCACCATCAATTCCTATAGCAGTTGCACTGCCACATATAAAAGTAGCCGCCTGTCACTACTAACGTTGATTCACCGTCAACTTCTTCTCCAGCAATGATAACTTCCTCACATTGCAATAGCAAGTAAAAAACACAAAACCAACATATCTCTAGAAACTTCAAATTGCAAGCCTCAACACTAGCGATAGGATTTCTGAGTCTTATAGTTGAATTGGTTTCATAAAACCAAGTTTTTGAAGTTATGCTTTGTGTTTCTAAAATAATAGGTGGCTGCAACTCCATTCAGGAATTTGGGTTTCATATGCTTCTATTAATAGGTTAATTAGTTAAGTTAATTGGTTAGGTTAATAATATTTAGGGTTAAATCATCTAAGCGAGTCCCACATTTTTAATGTTAATCTTATTTAGATGTTTAATTTAAGTACATAGGTCTCACATTATTACCTCAGATCCATGTGACTACACGGTACCCATATTAATATTAAAATATTATAAATATCGGTCACATCATCACTGGTTTGACAGAAAAATGATGATGTCACACTTTTGTCAGTTTTTTGTTAACTTAGGATTGAATTTAAATGTTTGTCAAATGACAGAGTTTAATTTGTACTCTCTGAAACATTAAGGTTCAATTTATTAGCAAATGTAAACCTTAGGGTTTAAATATGCCCTTATTGCCTATTGTTTTTATCTAAAAGTTACTTCCACTTTTTATTTTAGGAGTGATTGTTATAAGGTCTGTCATAGGTTGTCTTACCTTAGTAGATCAAAGTTATATATACATTTATGGGCAATTACAATCTCGTATTATGATTAATTTAATTATAAATTAATATCTTTTTAATAATTGAATAGAGCTAAAAAAGATCACAATATTGCCAATTGATTATAGGTTAATTACTAACAAATCCTAAACTTTACACAATTTTGCAATTATAAGACCATGTTTAAATAATGACAATAAAGTACCTCAACTTTCAATTTTTTTACAAAATAGCTCGACATTAGTCTTTTTGCTAATAATTCTAATGTGACAAGTCATGTTAACTATATTACGGTGTAGGATGCCATTTGTTATACCAAATCCACATAAGATTTTAAAAAATATTAAATAAAATTAAATAACCAAAAACCCTGACCAACCCTTCTCCCTTCTTTTGCCACACTTGAATCACTTCTCTTTTTGCCACCCAAAATCCTAAGCTAAATAAGCTTTATTATGTTGAGGGTGATTTTGATGGTGTAGTTAAAGTCCCTCTTCTTCTTCACTCACTTACTCCAAACATGGTCTCATTTTTTTCGTTTGAAAATTTTTCATTTTCTTTTCTCTTTCTAACTTTCTCTCTCTAAAAGTTCTTAACTTATGGTGACTGTAACACCCAAATACCCCCTAGGAGGATATGTGGATGCTACTCAAGACAGTACAAAGTTCACACACATATATTACATATCGTAAATCTCCGAACAGAAATCCATATAATCAGGCAAAATGCACTTCAGAACAGAGTTTATCAGTAACAGAACAAAACAAATCAGAAGTCCATGAATAGAAGTGGGTAACGGGACTTATACAGGAGAGACCGAAGTCTCGACACCGAAGT
>JAOSBP010000005.1:31317989-31335108 GCA_027563825.1 Erythroxylum mucronatum
GCCCATATCCCTCTCCCTTTATTTCTAAGCCTATCACTAATAATCTAACACTTTAGGTCTAATTTCTAATTTCTAATTTCACTTTTTAATGCTACTAAAATAAATAAGGCTCATCTCTAAAATATTAAAACAAATTTAAAAGCAAAATTGAGAAATAAACAAAGGAATATCAAATAAATAAATAAATAAAAAGAAATAAAAAGAAAAATTTTCGGGACCCAACAAGTGTATTCCGCGTTTTTGTACAGTGTATATTTGAACATTTCAATTTGTAATAAGTGATGAAGCATGGGAATTGGAGCGAATGGGATTGATTAAATGCAATTATTGCTAAGTTTATCAAATTGGAAATGTTGGTAAGTGTTTTGTGTATTGAATGGGCCCGAATGGCCTAAAGTGGATTGGTTTATAACTGAAAAGGGTTATGAATAAAATTGGGCCCTAACTGATCATTGAAACTATTTTGATTGTGCTGCATTGAAAACAATATGCTACCGACTTTTAACTTTATTTTGCCCAAATCGAAAATGGACTCATGTCTATGTTAATGTTTAAAAAAAGTTGTATACTGGTTTGTGAAAGATTGAATGTTCTAGCATGCTACCTTCGCGGGCACGGACTCGGATATCACCGTCGATGTCGAGTTCGGGTCTTGCGGAAGTGGGGTGCTACATGACAAGCAAAGCTTGGGAGGAAGTAATGTGATCTATCGCACCGATATCGATTTTTAGTTTATGTGGTGACAAACCTGAAGAAGCCTTAATGTTGTTTGCCTTAGTAGGAGTCGATGAAGATGATTCATTGCCCTTTATAATAGACAAAATTTGTTGTTGTCGTAATTCAATCAATCCATTCATAATAGACTAAATCTGTTGCATCATCAGAGCCTCTTTGACATTGTTAACTAAAGATTAAGGATTGCCATTGTGCTTGGATGAGTGTTCTTAGCTAATGTATACTTAGGATGTCCAATTGGACAACTAAGTAACTTCCAACATGTCTCTTTTGTATGATAATCTCTGTCATAGTAAGAACAATATAGTGGACTACGCAACAACAAGTAATGGATGCATTAAAAGGAGTTGACCACGAACAACACTATAAGACTCATTCAACCCCATAAGAAATTGCATCAATTTGTGCCTTTTATTATCTGCTCCACAGGTGTAAACAACATCATTATAAGAGCCTAACTCATCCCATAATTTTTTTAACTTCGTGTAATAAGCTGCAACAGGCATCTGATCTTAAGCCAGACAGGTAATATCTCTCTCAATCTAAAAAAATCCGTGGTGCATTACTTTGAGAAAAGCGATTTAAAAGATCTTCCCAAATTTCGTGACCAATGTTATAAAAAATAACACTATCTGCAATATTAGGCGTTAAAGAAATAAGGATCCATGATAATACCATATTGTTGCATTTTTTCCATGTCACATAGTCTTCTGGTTTGGTTGTGGTAGATGGTACCTTGAGAGTTCCATCAATAAAACCCAATTTGGATTTTGCATTCAAAGAGATGACCATAGGTCTTCGCCAAGTCAAATAATTGTCTCAATCAAGAGATTTAGAAACAAGAATCATTCTAGGATGATTAGAATAATAAAGTGAATAAGGATTTCTAAAATCTAGTTTATTTCCATCGTTATCCATGAAGATGAGAAGCGAATATAAAGCACAAGAAAAAAAATAAGCAGAGGTATCATCACCTCTCTAATAATATGAAAAGAAGGAAGATGATTTTTTTTTCTTGTTACTAAGTGAAAATAGAAAACGAAAATATATACATGGAGAATCTCTATAATTGAGCTATTTTACTTCTACAATTCAACTATTCTAATATAGGCAATTACAATATTTACTACATCAATCTCAAGATACAATTAAATTTCCTAACAGGGTGGCCACCAAAGAAAACTAAAACAGTGGGTGCTACACCTCTAGCACGTGGTGGTCTGAGAGGAAGAGAAAAACCACCAAAAGTGAAACTAGCGACAACGTCAATTGTTGTTTAAATAAAGTGGTGTAACCACTTGAAAGAACCAAGAACTAGAACATAAAAGTGAGATAGCTTGAATAAAACAATGAAACCACTAAAGTAAAAAAAAAGTTGCATATGTGTAGCTCTGTTTCTTTAAGAGAAAAGTTTCAATCTTTAACAACAGAGATCCAAAAATGAGGAAGAAGATCATCGTGCTTACAAAATAAAGGTCAAAGATCTCTATCACTCAGAGGGATAATATCAATGACTATAAAGACTTAACAGTAAAGACTTGACTAATTTAACGCAATCAATCTGAGCATAAACAGACAACTAATAAAGAGATAGAAAGTTAATGAAATCAAAAATAAGAAATGATCTACGAAAACACAAAGTTCACAACGTCTCCATAAAGCTATTAAAATCGGAGATAATAACGATACCTATAGTTATTAATATAGGGTACTGATAATGAATGAGAACAAAACACGATATGCACAACAATAGAAAAAAAGTTGATAGATCAAAAAATAGCTAAGAAGTTTAGAGAGTTCTTTGACATAAGGTCTAGACATAAACATAGAGAGCGATGCAATATATGAATCCACAACCACCAATTTCGAATTTTGGAAGCAACCAAAAACTCGAAAGGTGATTTGAACTACTAGATCAATTTTCTCCAAATTTACCAACATGAAACTTTGAAATGCTCTTATTGTCAATTAATGTTTGTATAGAATTCCACTAATGATATCCCACTACCTTTATCTACCTATACTCATCTTTATCCTTTACTCCCATAATAGCCTGGAAAGATACATTAGTTGTTACTAGATTCTTCCTTAGTTTCCTTTACTAATTCTTTTTCTTCCTCCTCCAAACTGCCTTCTCCTTCTACCTTATATAATTGTATTTGCATATTTTTACATTTAAGTTATAGGACATAACGCTTATCTTACTAAAAATATAGCCCTTCTATTATCCTCACGTCAAATTCCCTACTACTAACTGTTTTGGAATTGTTAGGTCTTTTACTAAAGTTAACTAGAGGTACAATTCCTTGGGCTTTTGAGGTAGGTAAGATCCCTTTTTCAGATTGAGGTCTAAGCATAGTTGTGGTTTGTACCCCTCCCTTAGCTCCCATGTTATTGTTAGTTTAGCATGAAACATAAAGTGACTTACTATTTCCCTTAAAATTAAAGAAGTCTTAATTGTTATCACAACTTTAAGATTCCTTGCCAGAGAGTATGCTTGTTGAAGGTTGCAAGGCTTTAGGGGCTTTACCATAACTTCCAATTTTGGCCTTAATCCTTTTGGGAAGAACCATGTTAGATACTCATAAAAAAGTGACAATTTTTGGAGTATTTATGAAATTAAGCACAATATTCTTACACTAATCCCTTTTCCTTAAACTCACCAACTTAATTTTTGAATATCTCTTCATCAAATATCTATCTAACCATATTGATAAGTTCCTCGCATTCTGTGGGTCCTTTTTTGGTCAATTTCTCATCACCATTTGGTACCATTTTTAAGCTGATACATCCCTAAGTTGGTCCCTCTAAGTGCATATTTGATATTTTTACGTTAAGGATATCAAGTGTGTGATCAACGGTAAAAAATTGCTCACACACGTATAGCCATCCTTTAACTCCATTTCCTTTAAATATTAGACAGAAAATCTTGTTAAATCTCATCTATACTATGTACCCCTCCTGCTTGGATGAAGTTTTTATAGAAAGCATCACATTCTCCTTCCCTAATGGATTTTGGTCCTTATTTCCTTAAAACTTTGTATAAAATGATGGATTTTAATTCCCCTAATTTCTTTTCTTATCTGTCAGTTCTATTTTGGTTCTCTAATAATAACTTCTTATTCCATAAATAATTTTCTAGTAAAGATTTTAAACTTTCCTCTATTCTTAGTTCGACACCTTTGGTTCCTTTAGGCCCTGTTTGGTTGAGAGGTTAGGGATGGAAGAGGATGGAATGTAACACACTTCCATCGTTTGTTTGAGGGTTTCATAATGAAATAGAATAGAATGGGATGGAAGCGGAGGGTTTCATGTTACGTTCCATTTCATCCTAAACAATGAAAATAAGAAACCTCCAATTTAGAGAGTTTAGGATGGAACATAAACTAATAAATTTATACTGCCTAATATACCCTCAATAATTCTTCTTAATACCAACTCCAACCAAATCATAATATTAATAATATTAATAAATTTTTATTAATGAAAATAGAAAATATATAAAAATTATTCTTTAATTGTTTGTATATTTTTTATATAAATAAATTATTTTTAAATATAAATCACATAAAATAAAATAAAATATATTAAATAATTAATACTAATATTCTTATATAATTAATAATAAAATAATAAACCTCTTACAACAACCATTTTAATATAAGGGGTATAATAGTCATTTATTATACATTACATGTCATTGCTAATATCAATATTAGTTTGCTACATCAATATAAAGATGGTTTCTCCTCTAACAATGCACCATATGTAACCTTGTAATATATTCATCTAACTTAAGTAAAACATAATGTTTTACTACATTATAACTTGAAGCCTCTGCTGCCCTCTTCTTATGTGGCATTGTTTCTTTATTTTTATGACATTATTTTATTTTTAAAAGTAGTAAATGTCAACTCCTGCTTTTTTTTTTCTTCATCCTCCTGTAACTCTCTCTCTCTCTCTCTCTCATATATGCAATTAATTTAAATAGGCCAAACAATTAAACCTTTAAAGTGAAAATATTCCTTTGGTGAAATGAGAAACTCATTTAAACACAATAGTAGGTAAGTATTAGACTATACTATGCATATTATGTAAATATATTTGGTGTATCATGACGTGATTAAGAGTTAGTTTGGGTATACTATTATCAACTTGATTCTAAGAGATAGTTATAATGATATTAGGAGATTTTATGTGATTTTAGAAGGATGTATATGCCATGTATCTATTCGTCAGATATGGGAATGAATAAAAACAATTGTTTCCTCATAAAATCATCATGGTATTTGATTAGGTTTTAATAGTTGCCCAATCTTCAGTCCTTACCCAGTCTCTAATCCTTGCCCAGTCTTAATTTCTCATCATCAACCTAGGCACTCAAATTCCACCTAAGTATCCTCAGATTCCCAAATGATATTAGTCAATACTCAATATGTTGAGCTAGTTTTGGTTCTTCCTTTCCTTTGGCTTGCACATTGATTTGTTGGTCCTTGAACCAATAATTATTAACCTATTTATAGCTTAGACATGGCAGCTTGCATTTGCCTTGGTCTTGGTTTATTTGTTTCTAATTTCCATCTTCACCTAGAGAGGGGTTAGAAAGAAAATGGTAGATTAGGTTTTAAATGGAGAGGGGAAGAAGAGCAAAATGAGGGATTCCACGTTGCCCTACTATCTTCATCCTAGAGACAATCCAGACATTAATATTTATGGGATGATTCTTAAAAGGGAATCAAATTGTGAAGAGTGGTATAAGGTGATACAAAATGTATTTAAGGCAAAGAAAATGGAGGGTTTCTTGATGGAATTCTGCAAAACCAACAGATGATTCAAAATAAATAGACAATTGATGGAGCGTAAATTTGATGCTCGTACATTAGAACATGATTCCTGTAGACTTGACTATACAATCCATATTGACTTATATGGATAATGTGAAAAACCTCTGGGATGACCCTAAAGAGCATTTTTTGGTTCGTAATGACGTAAGTGTGTATTAGTTGAGGCAGTTCATTAAAAATTATAAATAATAAGGAAGCAATATGGCTACTCATTTTGGACACTTGAAGGCGATGTGGGAGAAACTTGCGAGTTATGTGAAGGTACCTACATGCCACTATGGAGGGTACAATTGCATCCTTATCCAACAATATCTTGATCAAAGAGAGAAATAAAAGGTGTATGATTTTTTGATTACTCTCGACACTGCGCTCTATAGTTAGATACGAACCAACATAGTGAGTACAAAGCCTCTTCCATCTCATTGTAAAGCTTATGGACTTGTTGTTCAAGAGGAAAGGCATAAGCAAGTGTCATGTGTAAGAGAGGAGCTAGTTGAAGTAGTGGAATTTATGGTTTGACACTCAACAAGTCTTAAAGTAATAGAGAGTATGAAAAGATAGTTTATACAAATTGTAGGAAGTTAGGGCACGAGGTGAAATATTGTTACAAATTCATTGGATATCCAGAATGATGACCGATTGGGCAAGGTGGAGGTCATGGCAAAGGCAAGAATAATGGTGGTAGGGAAGGCATAAGGTGAGGACGTGGTATTATGACAAACGTTGGGTCAATGATAGAAACAATATAACTCATAAGATAAGACAAGTCCAGTTTACTAAAGCTCTCAGATGAATAGTGGGCTACCCATGTGTCAATGATAAATTCTTATAAAGGCTCCACTTCCTTTTCTACTAAAACATTGACTGGTAAGAACCACTCCTCGTGTTGGTTTTTGGATACTAAGGCATCTTAACATATGAAAGGAAGTGGAAATTTTTTTTATCAATATGATAGAGATATAGTGGCATCCCCTATTAGATTGCTAAATAAGGAATTGGTGACAACAGTACAAGAGGGCTCAGTGACTTGGGAAGAATCATATTATGACATGTTATATATGTTCCAAAATTAGACTGTAATTTAATTTCTATCGCTCACTTAATTGACGATTTAAAATGCATTGTCATATTTACTGCAAAATTATGTGTGATACAAGATCGCACTTTGAGGACCTTAATTAGTGTAGGTGAGAAGCGACACGAGGTCAACTACTTTCTTAGTTTTATGGTGATGCATGAAAATGCAAGTCGAGTGGAAGCAGTGGATTCTTACACACTATGGCAACAACGTATAAGTCATCTCTCTTCTAAAAATTTTAAATTGTTGCATGGAGCTGCTAGTCATAATTTTAGTAGAGGAAATAAATTATGTAATATTTGTTTTAAGGCCAAGCAAATTGGTACTGCTTTTCCTTTTAATAATAATATAGTCGTTTTGCCTTTTGAATTAGTATATTATGAGGTGTGGGGTTTTTATAGAGTATCAGCTTCAAATGGGGAACATCAATTTTTGACTATAGTCAATGATTTTTCCAAAGCTATGTGGGTATATTTAATGGTTGATAAAATAGAGGTTACTAAAATAGTTAAAAAAAATTATGTTGTGGCCAAAACTCAGTTGAATTACAAAGTGAAAATAAAAAGGAGAGATAAAGGAACTGAGTTTCGCCCTCTTAATAAATGTTTCTTTAAGAATGAGATTTTATTTTGGATCTCATATGTTAAAACCCTACAATAAAATGGCCTGCTAGAAAGGAAACATCATTATATGCTTATTGTTAGACATGTATTACATTTTCAAGCTCACTTACTGATCAAATTTTAGAGAGAATGTATCTTAAGTGCGAGTTATTTAATAGATAGAACTCCATCTAACTTGAATGGGGGAAAGTCACCTCATGAAGTCTTGTATGGTAAACTGCATTTTTATATGCTTATAAGAAATTTTGGGTGTTTGTATTATGTACACTATCAAGGATATGATCAAGACAAGTTGAGGCCTACGAGTAGAAGGTGTATTTTTATAGGTTACCCGTATACTAAAAAAGGATAAAGGTTGTATAACTTAGTTATAGGAGAATAATTTGTCTTTCGTAATGCGGATTTTGTGGAGAGTCAATTTCCTTCTGCAAAAATAAATAACAATGAACTATCTAAGTGCTCAGACCTCACCTTAGGATCTCTGTTTCAGTATTTATATGACTAGAACATAGCCATGTGGTCTATAACATCAGCTGGGAACGTTGACTGTGCAAAAAGAAGTTATGATAAGCAAGAGTGTAGTGGACACGACAATAAGGGGAGTGAACGAGATAGAGAAAGGATGAGCGAGGGAAATGAAAATAAAGGAACTGCACGAGATGAGCATAAAGTAAAGGCTAAGACAATGAATAAGGTCTCAATTATTAAGGATGGGGCAACATCTCTAAATATATTTAGCTGTGGGCATTACATCAAACAGCCTTCCATTCGACTTAGAGATCTGCGTCTTCTATATGCTCAAGTACGTTATATCTTATTGCAAATTATGTGACATGTGATCATTTTTTTGTAAAGCATAAATTTTTCTTGTAGTCATTACTGTTGAGATAGAACCTATTAGATATGCTGACATTGTCCTTGATCCATGGTTGGACCAATCTATGAAGCATGGAATAAATACTTTGGAGAAAAATGATATATAGACCATTTTGACACTTCCTCCTAGAAAAAAGGTCATTGGTTTTAAATAGGTATATAAGATCAACTATAATTCAGATGGCTCTATTGAACATTTTAAATCTTTCTTGGTGATTCTTGTTAATACTTAAATAGAAGGTCTTGATTACAACGTGATCTTTGCCTATGTAGCTAAGATGGTTACAATACATACTCTTTTAACTTTCATAGTTGCTAGAAATTGGGAAGTGCACCAAATGGATATTCATAATGCTTTTCTAAATGGAGATCTTGACGAAGAAGTGTACAAGACTTTCCCCCTAGTTTTTCAACTTATTATCTAGGGAAGGTGTACCGGTTACATAAGACTTTGTATAAGCTTCGTTAAGCTCCTTATAATCAGTTTTCAAGGTTAAATAGTGCACTTAAGAGTTTTAGGTTTCTTCAATCTTAAGTTTATTACACGTTATTTATATTTCGACCAAAAGATGTGATTTTATGCATGATTGTAAATGTGGCGATGTTATTATTATAGGCAACAATTTTGATTTTCTGGGTCATTTCAATTCTTATTTCAGTCATTGTTTTCATATAAGGATCTTGGCATGTTGAAATATTTTCATAGTATTAAAGTGGCACGAAATCCCCAGGGCATTTTCATGGGTCAACATAAGTATGCCCTTGATATAATCATAAAAACTAGCTTATTATGTTCTAAATTTGCAAGCTTTTCACTTGAGAAAAATCACAACCTAGCATTGGCTTCTGGAAACAAATTGACTGATCCGAAATGTTAATTGTTATTTGGTAGATGAATTATTTATCTCACTAACACAAAACCTGAACTAATTTATTGTGTGTGTATCTTAGCTCAATTTATGCAAGATCTGCGAGAAGAGCATTAAGAAGTAGCTCTATGAATGGTTTGATATTTAAAAGGAAATATTGGACAAGGTATCTTATTATGTGCTAATAGTGATCTCCAACTGTATACATAATGTGATTTAGATTGGGCCAATTTTCCTTTGAGTTAAGGATCATTGGTAGGATATTTTGTATTGCTAGTGCATTCACCTATTTCTTGGAAAATAAAGAAATAATAAATTGTTTCTCGATCTTCTATTGAAGCATAATATAGATCTATTGCTACTACTACTTGTGAGTTAACGTGGCTCAGGGTTCAACTTTAGTCCATAGGCGTACGACAGTCTTAGCCGATGAGATTATATAGTGATAACAAGGTTGTCCTCTATATTGCATCTAATCTAGCTTTCCAAGAATGAACCAAACATATTGAAGTCGATTGTCATTATATGTAAGAAAAGATTCAAGCTGGCCTCATTGTCATAGGAAATGCTCGATCTTATAATCAAATAACTGATATATTAACCAAGGCATTAGAAAAAAAAACAATTTAAATACCTTCTCAACATGTTAGGTATTCAAAATCTTCATGCTTCAACTTAAAGGGGAGTATTTGATCGTACTATGTATATTATGGAAATATATTTGGTATGTCCTAATGTAATTAAGAGTTAGTTTGGATATACTCTTATTAGCTTGATTCTAGGAAATAGCTAGCATGATGTTAAGAGATTTTATGTTATTTTAAAAGGATGTATGTGTTGTGTATATATTCATCAGAGATAGGAATGAATAGACACAATTTTTTCCTTACAAAATCATTAGTTAGTAAGACAATTACATTAGTAAGGTGAGACAACCTAAGCACAAATGCTTTAGGTTGATGTAATTGATTTAGTTTGGTGATGTAAGTGAACTTTTAAAATGAAACAACTCACCTAAAAAGTTAATTTTCAAGAATGATGCAATTATTTTAATTAGAAAAGACAACTATAATTTATACATGAGACTTAGTGAAGTTAGATAGTTCACTTATAACACCTATAAAAAGGGAGAAAGAGAGAAATACATGAAGAATGAGAAGGAGAAGAAGAGATACAAAGACAAAAGGAGGTAGAGAAATAAGGAATGGGAAGGGGGAGGGGGAACATGATTCGTCCACTAGTCAATTTCTTACTATTTGAATAGTTAAAAACCACTTATGATTTCAGAAATCAACTTATGATTTCAGAAATCAACAAATACCCAGAAGTTCCAAACAATTTCCAAAAATTCACCAAAAATTCTGTCATAAAATATGACTGCCAAATAATTGTTCCAAAAATACTACATACGTCACCAATAATTTCTAAAAATCATTGAAGTCTCCAAAAATACTATAAATATAAAAACAATATCTTAATATTGTCCGAATCACTCCGAAGTTCATTAGACCAATGTACCCGAAAAATGTCACGACTACATGCCAATTTCGTAATTTGTACTCATGTCTTCTAACCTTTAATTTGGGGCGTTACAGGGAGAGATGTAGATAAAAAAGAAAAGAGAAAAAAGAAAAAAGAGAAATAAGTAGAGGAAAAAAAGAGAGAAAGATATGATATGAAAAGAGAGGCAAAAGAAAAAATTTAATTAAAGTAAAAATAAAAATATTTTAATTTTATATTCTTTGTACAAATAAATGGATTAAAAACTTGTTTTTATTAGGTGGGGTTAGAGAGTTGCGGTCATAATTTTCCTGAAAAATTCATAATTATCTTCGTTTTAATTGGTAAATTTATTTTTAAGAAAATTTAATTATGATTAACTAAAACTTTTGAATTTAATTTAATTTTACCATCTTGTGGGAAAAAAGTAACTGAAGAAATGTAAATTTTCGTTGCCTATATTATGGTGAGATGCACGTATTATGTTTGAATATGGACATAGCATTTACATTCTTTCTTTATTACAAACGTTTTATTAATTTCTTCAATATTATTTTACAAGTAAGGTATTTTATAAAATTTTTCAGAGAACTCAGCTTGGGTGACCATGAAAAGAGTATAAACACCAAAGGCACTCGGTTGGTTGAGTTAGTGTATCAACGAGATGTAATTTCCACAATAGTAAGCTTTTACCATAAATCATGACGCACCCTAGAGTTTGCACAGATTAATCCGAACTAATTCCTGGGCTCACCCACAAAGTACTGCCAGATGATGGGCTTCGATCGCTTAGATTTCACAGGATAGCTCCAATCAGAGCATGGCTGTCGGTGACAATGTCAGTGCAACCAATTCTTGCAAGCTGAAGATTATACTAATGCCATAGAGTCGGGAGCAATATAAACAGTGAGTCCCTATCCAAACGTCAGACGTAGCCATGGCACTGATCTCAAACGTATGCGCAGTCATCTTGTTTACTGAAAGGAATTATCAGAACTGGAGAGTTAACGGCCAGATATGATGTTGCCTTTATTAGGTGAATCTGAATTCTAACTTAAGGCCAGCAAGTTTCTTGCCAGGTTTTGCAGCTGAAACATGTAACTTGAGATGTTTTCGTCGTCAATCAATTTGTTTCACGTGCAACCAACCATTTCCTTACCTCAGTATCCAAACCAAATGCTTGGATTTATTTCCTATCAATGTTCTAATGCCTTGCTTAAATCTTTGACCAGAGATTTTGGGACTAAGCCAGGGGGCTGCACTACCTTGTCTAAGTTGTCGCGGTGATTTCAGAGCTTAGTTCTGTCTATCTTGTCTTCCATTTCTCTTTTGGAAGGCAACAATTGGAGTTGGATAATTGCTTGCTTTGATTCGTCTCTTACGAAGTCCTAATTTTCATTCTATGCACTTGCTTTCTGTGACCAATTTGATTTGACCTTTTGGTTGGTGTTAGAATTTCGAAGATGTCGTGAACTTGGCCCTAAAATTAGCTAAGCAAGAAAATAATCACATTGGGAATTGTTTTCTTGCTTGGGTTTTTCTTTTGGAACGAGCATTCCGTGATGTCTTCCCTTGATAAGATTTGAACATATAACGTCACTAACTAATGATTTAGTCCTTTCAAACCACAAAAGAAGGAAAAGATCAACTAAGCCTCTGATGGGATTGGAAAACCTGCTTGCGTGCACTATCTCCTGCCTTGGTTCAGTGGTGGTGGAGCTTTGATGGTAGCAAAAGAAAATGGTGTCCCATGGGCCATGGAGGTTGACACCAATATTGGAGGGAAAGAAGTATGTCTTTATATGAGAAGGCACTGTCTTCTTGGATTCCATCACGATCCAACCGTGAGGATGAAAATTAAAGTGCAATATGTGGACCTCGTAAGCCTTCAAGTCCCCCACTAACGACATGTAATCATGACTTCCATCTTAATGTCAAATTTCTTGCCGATCCTCTGTACACATTAGCCAGGAGGTTGATTCATAGTATCAACCACGAAAAGTGCAAAATTTAAAGACTCGAATAAAAGCCGGGATTCGTCAAAAAGTTACATAGGTGGCGTCAAATTCACAATTTTCTTCCGCGAACGAGCTTTGCTAAATATATGTCAACTATGAAAGTTGAAAATTGGACAGGCCACTGTCCCGACAATCGTTTTCTTCGTGTTCAGCTTGGGCATGTTAATCTGAGTCTGGATTTTTTGTCAATATTATAGTATTTTATTGTGTCCAATAAATCTCAACCATTTATTTATATAGGTCCCGCGTGAATCCTACAAAATAAATAGCTGAAATTCTATAAAACAGAGTAATATTGGACAAAGAATCTGAACAAAAGTAATATTGGACAAAAAATCTGAACTTCGTTAATCTAGCATCATGACAAACGGTTCCAAATCTACGTGAACCTGAAATCTAGCGTAAGCAAAGCATTTGAGACCAGTTTAAGCAGGATTTTTACTTTGATAGTTTTTGAGTTGTATATATATATATAATCTTTAATTAAATATGCTACAAATGTAAAATTAACTAATTGCTACAGGATGTATGTTAAAAAATTGTCACTTTCTTGCTTGCTATCTATAAACAACTCAAAAACTATCAAAGTAAAAATCCTGCTTAAACTATATATATATATATATATATATATATATAGTTTAATTAACTAACTTTATATAATAAATTCTATGAGATAATTATATTTTATAAAGAAATTATGATATTCATATTACAATATCATTATCATTATCAACAACACCTAGTTGAAGTTTCACTAATACGCAAAATCTAGGAAAGATCCAACAGTACTAAGTCTTACCCTTATCTTATAATTATATATTGTTCAAAAATTGTATTTAGTTATGATCTATCAAAAGTGAACTTAATACACTGGAAAAATTAGAAAAAAGAATTGTTATATTTTTTGCTACTTATAACTTATATTAATTATTGGTCGCTTAATAAGTGGTGAATATGACATGAAATATATAGAAGTAACTGAACAATCAATATATAATTCAACATTCTAAAGTGATAAGATAGAAGGTTTCATTGTTCTCTATTAGTATTAATTTGATAAATTCTTAGTTAAAATGAAATATGCTTTGAAAATATTTTTCAAATATCTTTAAAAGAATCAATTACTATTATTAGAGAACTCATACGATTGGACTCGAATAGAATGGACATTAAATACATACTCTATATTAAATCAAAATATTGGATGATAACATGATTAAATTATCTAAAAAATCATATACAACAAAGTTAGTAAAAACTACTTTCACATTCATAATATCCAAATAAACATAATACATTACTAGACCCTAATTTTAATCTATAAATATAATTTATTTAATTAAAGATAACTTTAAAAAAATCATATCTTATTTCCATCCTCAGTGTATTAAGAAGCCTAACAGGTTATACACAAAAATAATTGAAGAAAGAAAAAGAGTAATTTAATTACGTAAAACTTGACTATAAATTTTGGAGTCAAATATAAAATATTAGATAAAAAGGAACCAACATTGGATATTGGATTTTATTAGAAACTAATTAATAATTTATTATATTAATTATAATTCTAATTAATTAGTCAACGTTTGATGTTTATACTATACGTGTTTTGTCATCATTTTTTAACTGTTGTCTACAAAGGAGGTTTTTTGGAAAATTGAAAACTAGAAGAAGTTCTTTCAAAAGTTTTAAAGATCATAGAGTTTTTTTTAAGGTTTCTTAAACTACAAGAGAAATATATGTCTTGTACCCTAAATTATAATTAAACTACTAAAAGACCCAAACCTTATCACAAATAAACATATGATCTATTTGAGCTAACACTCTTGGCATAACCTCTCTACATTAATTATAGAGTTCTTATAAGAGTAATTTATATTTTAAATCTATAACTTTACTATATTTTGTAATAATAGTTAAAAAACATATCAATCAAATAAAAATATTTTTTTTGAAAAGTAAGTAATGAATTAATTCAAAAGGTGGAAATTACAAAATGTATGAATTTACATCTCCGAAGAATGGTGCCCAAACTAATGAAGAAGGTACATAAATGGATATATCCAACATCTTATGCTAGATGTTTCAATTGCATTTTAATAGCATTGGACATGAGTAGATGATTAGTATTGATCAAGATAGTCATTCTTAGTTTAAGCCATAAATGGGCCTAACTGTATTCTTTGAACTCTTCAGCCTTACCAAAGATTTTGGTATTTCTCATCCTCCAAATATAGTGCACCAATATAACAAAACCAGTTTTAAAGAACCTATGATCTTCTTTATTAACCCATCTCAATTTGCTAATCCAATCCAATGTATTCATCTAGATAAGACCCCAATCGTGCAATCCAAAGATATTAAGAAAAGCACTCTATAGTTGTTTGGTTTAAAGACACCTGAAGAATATATGATCTAAGGTTTCAACTTCCCTATAGCATAAAGGGTAATTTGTATCTAGAGATTGAAATTTAATACTATCCCTGGTTACCAATTTGTGTGGAGCAACTAACCATAAGGTGAAAGAGTGAGTCGGAGAAATACTTGATTCCTATATCAATCTGTAGAGTGGAAACTTGATCATAGGACCTAGCAACAATTATTTGCATGGTTGAATTCTAAATTTATGAGACTTATGGAGCTCCCATTTGATCTCATCTTCTTGTGTTTGACATGGGAGGTATAAGGGCCATTGTTCAATAATAGAATTGACTCCTCTGTACTTATGGAACAACTAATGTCAACTGCTATTTTGGATCAAAGCTTGGACTTTAGTTTCTCCTAAGATAGATCCTCTTAAAGTTGTAAAGAGGTCAGGGTTACATAAAGGCCCTAAGGCATGTCAATTATTAAACCAGAAAGTTGTGTTCTTCCCATTTCCGACATGATGCTTGATATGAGGATGCATGAAGGACCTCATATGTGAGATATGTTGAAAAGTGTAAGATTGTGAAGAGGTTTGAGAGTTGATCCATATGTTTTTTTGCTTGATGTTAAACATACGAACCTATCTTACCCATAGGCTTTCTTTGTCCCAACATATCCTCCTAAATCTTTTTGCCAGCAAAATTATGCTCATTCTATTAACTGAATTGATTCCCAATCATGTATGTTACTTAGGAAGACATATGACACTCCATTAAACTTTGGATGATCTTCCTTTGTTAGAATTCTGTACATGCCAAATGAAGTTTCTAATACTTCTATCAATTTTCTTCAGAACTCCCTTAAAGATAGCTAGATGTGATAACAAATAGATATGAAAATTATTAAAAATGGTGATGTGCAATTGTACTCTACCTCTATATGACAAGAATCTGTTGTTCCATTGAGAGAGTCTCCTGCTGACCTTTTCTATGAGAGGTCTGCATTTAATTTCCTTAATCTTTTTGTAAAAATTGGAACACCCAAGTAAGTAAGAGGCAATTGGTGAGCACTGAGTCCAACATTTGCTATCACAGTCATCAAATTTTCGAGATTTTGTCCAAATAGATAAGCGGCACTCTTAATTGGGTTAAATTTGAGCCCAAATACTTCCTAAAATATTTGCAAAACTTTTGAAAGAGTCTCAATAGAAATGAGATCACTAGCATATAGCATGGGTAATTCATCTACAAAAGAGAGTTGAGTAATTCATCTGCAGAAAGAGTTCTTAATTGATCATTAACAATTAGCAAAAGAATGTTATCATCTCTCACTTATACATGATGAGTTTGGACAATATAATTTTTGCATCTTCTCTAATAATTTATCTTTGAGTAGATTTTATATGTTATAACTTAGGTTATATCTAGTATTTTAATTTCTTTTGATCTTCACATCCTAAACTCATAAGGTGTATCTATTTGTTATTAAATAGTTTGTTAATTTTTTTTAGATTAATTTTTTAAGCTTCATTTTTTACTAGTCATCGCCACATTTTAAGATATTCTATTATTCCTAGGAGAAAACGAGTCGATGATGGCGGAACATGCAACATGAGAATTCTACTATGACATGATTGTTTGGGTTATTTGGATTCATTTACGTTTTAGGGATTAAGGGGTTTGTACGAAGGATTATGGGTTGGGAGAGATATTTATATGTTTTAAGTTAAGGTCTTTTTCGTATTTTGACCAAAAAAACTAAAATCTCAAAATTTTAGTTTTAATGTGGTTGAATGTTTTGCGAAGGTGAAATATTCAAATTTTAAATATCAATTTAGAATAATCAAAGTTTAAGGGTTAATAGCCTGTTTGGTTCAAGGAATAGAATAGATAAGGAATATAATAGTTATTTTTAAGAATATAAAATATGATAAATATAATAGAATGTGTATTATTTTGTTTGGCTCAAGGACTGGAATAGATATAGAATTTCTGGAATAGAATAGATAAGGAATAGAATAGTTATTTTTAAGAATATAAAATATGATAAATATAATAGAATGTGTATTATTTTGTTTGGCTCAAGGACTGGAATAGATATAGAATTTCTGGAATAGAATAGATAAGGAATAGAATAGTTATTTTTAAGAATATAAAATATGATAAATATAATAGAATGTGTATTATTTTGTTTGGCTCAAGGACTGGAA
>JAOSBP010000005.1:31336197-31360216 GCA_027563825.1 Erythroxylum mucronatum
TTGGCTAAAAGACCAACAGCTTGCCAAGGTCATTGTGGAGTCGGATTGTTTGGCAGCTGTCCAATCAATATTAGCTCATTCGCCAAATCGGTCTGAGATTGAAATTTTGACCCTTGATTGTTTATCATTCAAGTGACATTTTCTTCATTTGTTCTTTCAATGGACGCGTAGGATTGTCAATAAAGGCGGCTCATGCTTTAGCTAGGGTAGCCTTATTACATGCAAACCCACATCACTGGACTGGTCGTCCTTCTTGTTTAGTCTCCATTTTAAATTCAGATTGTTCGGCTTCTGTTATTGTTGACGGGAAAAGGTTATTAGATTCCGGGTGTACGGGATAAGCCTGTTGGCTTGGGCTAATTTTTTTTGTCTTCCTTGCTTTTGTCTATTTTTTATGCTAATGTTGATTTTATTTTTAAAAAAAGAATTTAATCCCTGACGGAGAGTCCAAAGTATTTTCCCCTTATGTCAGGGTCCTAAGTATAATAAGTCTATACTTAGGACCCTGACATAAATAAAATCCACTACTGCTAACAAGTGGTAGAGTGGAATATGAGGCATATTAACCTCCAAGCCCACTAATTTTAATAGGGCCTACACGTGCTTGACTAGTCAAAGGGTGAAAAAGTCCGATTTCTCCTTTCAATTTATGACATGTGGATGTGGACAATTCGTCTATCTAAATAAAAATTGTATTTTATTTAAATAATTATAAATAGATTTAGACAGAGACTTGTGGCTGTGGGGACGGAAATGGAAAAGCATTTATTATGACACTAGGACGCGAGAGTAGCTGACATGGCTAGCGTTTATTGGCTGGATGATTCAACTCCGCACTTTATGATCATGGTTTCGTGTGGACCGCTTTTTTTCTTCCACATTTCTGATATTTAAATTAATATACAGTTGGCATCAGAACTTTTTTTAAGGATTCCAATAGAGGTTAACCAATTTTGTTTTTTTTTTTTCTTAAATCAGGGTATCTATCGGCGGATTCAGTGACTAATCCTTTCACTAATTTTTAGACACCTTACAGGATGAGATAATTGACCCAAAAATTTAAGGCTGCTTCATACCAAAAATTAAGGATCGAACCCCTAACTTTTGGTTAAGGATAGATAAGTCCCCGCCACTCAACCACACCATTTGGATTAACCAATTTTGTTTTGAATGTTCATAATTTATTAAGGATGCGTAATTTTTAAAAAAATTCAGATTTGGTCCATCCTAACTGTACTTTCCATCCTTAACATAGCTGCCATGGCATTTAAATTTTTTAATTTCAATGTCTAATTTTTTTAAATTTTTAGTTATGTATCCAAAATTTCTATGGCTAACTCTCCTATCAATGCTATTGATATTGAATTTGGTTTTTTTTTAAAAACCTATAGAAACCAGACATAAATCAGGCATGAGACTAGCACAGCATATGCAAAATGGGTGATCCTAATAATTGGTTTCATGAGACTTTTAGGTACCGGACCATCCTTTTCAACTTTACCGAACCAATCCACCAAATTTCCCAAAATGTAAGGCTTGAGCAAGGCCACCAAAGCTGTAAAGCAGATAGGTATGTGCCTCGTGAAGGGAGGAAAATCATTCTTAGCAAAAAGGAATTTATCTGAAAAAAGGGCCTATGATCCCTACCCAACCCTTTAAGCAAATATCTCCCTCCGCTCACATGTCTAAGTCAAAGTCTTTCATTTCCTCTTTGTCTTTGTGAACAAGGAAGACGTATAAGAGCTATCAATTGAGCAACGAACACCCATCATCACTGGTTAGAAGGAATCACTACGAATACAACACAAATTGAAGCAAATACAACATCCAACTTGCTTGCGTAGTAGTATAATTAACGTAATCACACTAAACGTAGAAATCATTTCGATATCTGAAACTAGCAATCAATACGAAGATTACTTCAAATTCACAACTAAGAAAAGAATATTAAACTGAACAAAACCATGGCGATCTTAAATTAAAGAAGACTTTGTACGTAGTAACATAAATTTATTATAAACATGACTGGACAATCGGATACCCCGAGGATCTTTCTTCGTCATGTAGCAGCCGCTCTCTTGGAATGAAACCAATATGTGTAATGTAAATTCCAGCTGAGGTATGTCTCATTGTATGAATCTACCCACCCACCATTACCAATAAGTACAAACATTTGTGACTTACTGCGTCTGGTTCATGCCATAAATTATAACCGATAACAACTTTGATCGTATCTGGTCAGCAAACTTATTTAATAACCGAAACGGACATTTTAACAAATCATTTGGGATCTTGTTAGAATTTACAATGGACCTACGGATCCACACGAGAAGGAAAGTTGGACCACATATAAACTCAAGTGAAGTTCCATCCTAAAATTAATTGGTGATAGGTGTCTTCTTTCTTCTCTTTTTTTAATGTGGGACAAACTTCTACTCTTATATTTTATCATATCTGAATTAGAGAGAAGTACCGGCTAATTATGGAAGCATGCATAAGTTAAAATGAGTGAAAAGTAACTAAACTTTCGTTAATTCTAACTACATCAACGGTGCTTGGAATATCCGTATGGATTAATTTGTAGATCATGCAAGCTAATTTTGATAAAAATATAAAAAGAAAAAGTATATAACCATTTTGTAAATTTTATATTCAAACAGAAAAATAAAAAATAAATTAATATTAGTTAGATCACATGATGCTATATAACGGCCATATGCTCCCGAACGTCAACAAGGGTATGTGTGTGTGTCCGTGTTTTAAGTTTAACCCTAGTTAAAAAAAAAAAGGCTTCGTTCTCAGCTAGACAAAGACCCTTTGTCAAGCTTTCCCAAATAACGGCGTGTTACTCTCTTTCTCTCTCGTTAGCTTTGTCAAGCTTTCCCAAATAACGGCGTGTTACTCTCTGTCTCTCTCGTTAGTATTCAGAAAAACGGAGCATTTGGGTTTGCTTTTCGTTTCCATTTGTTTCTCTTATTTGTGTGTGTGGGAGACAGTGAGGGAGACAAAAGGGGGCATTTCAAGTTTTGTGCTTTTCGGGTTGAGGGATGGTGGTGAAGATGATGAGGTGGCGGCCTTGGCCGCCGCTGGTCTCTCGGAAGTACGAGGTTAAATTGGTGATCCGGCGAATGGAGGGGTGGGATCTGCTGGCGCGTGACGCTCAATCGTCTGATAAGGAGAGTTCGGAGAAACTAACTGTGGAGGTTCGGTGGAAAGGCCCGAAATTGGCCTTGAATCCGTTGAGGAGGACGGTGAAGAGGAATTTCACTAAAGAAGTCGAGATCTCTGGGGAAGGAAACGACGTGGCCGTCGTTGAGTGGGATGAGGAGTTCCAGAGTTTCTGCACTTTATCGGCTTATAAAGAGAATGTGTTTATTCCCTGGGAGATCGCTTTCTCTGTCTTTAATGTAAATTTCGTTCTCTCTCTACAGAATTTTGTCTCTCTCTTTGATATGGGTCGTTTTTGTTTTTCCTTTCCCCAATCTTGAATTCTTTTTGTTCTTAGGAGAAGTTGGTTCTTTTTCTTTGTTTTTGGTTGTTGTTTTGTTAGTTTTCTTTCAGGTGAATTGTTTAGTTTTCTTTTGGATTGTTTGACTAAAGAGTTTCGAATCGATCTTTACTACTCTAGGGGTTGTTTTTGCTTGTTAGATTCAATAGTTGGTTTGACTTTTCTAAAAAGCTCCAAGCTTTTACATATTTTATCAGATTGTTTGACTGATATCCATTTTTCTGCGGTTAGAGGTGTCCAATCAATCTGAATCTGGTTTTTAAATTTTCAAGCCTTTGTCGATTCAAGGGATTATTTCGAATTTCCCATTTGAAAGTTGCATTATTCGTCTATGATTATTTTGTTTGGAGCCCTGTATTTAGGACCTGGAATTGATTTAGCACAATTTTAGGTTTTTTTGTTACTAGAAGTTCTTTTTTGTTGTTATAGGATGAAACTTTCCAATGGTTTTATATTCTTGAAATGACAATTATACTTTTCGAGATGTACTTAGTTGCGATTTCCTCATGCAGGGTGTAAAACAAGGGCCAAAGAGCAAGGTTCCTGCAATAGGAACAGCATCATTGAACCTTGCTGAATTTGCTTCTGCTTCTGAACAAAAGGAGTTGGAACTAAGCTTGCCTCTAATTCTTTCTGCTGGTGCTCCCAAGCCTTGTCCCGTGCTTTGTGTATGTCTTTCAATTTGTTTCATTGTCCAACATAGCATTCTTTTAATTTTTGGTATCATTCAAATTTTATCTCTTGTTTTTTCATATCTGAGTTTTATTTGGCTTTGTCAGGTATCTCTTAACTTGCTGGAACTGCAAGCTGCTCCTGAAAACACAGAGCTAGTGCAGAGAGCAGTAGTACCTGTTTTATCACCACCTCGAGCTGGAGAAACTGTATCGATTGATAAGGATGAGTTGTCTGCAATAAAAGCTGGTCTTAGAAAGGTCAAGATTTTCACGGAGTATGTCTCGACAAGGAGAGCGAAAAAGGCCTGCAGAGAGGATGAGGGTAGTGAATCCAGGTGCTCTGCAAGGAGTGATGATGGTGAATATAACTATCCATTTGATTCGGATTCACTTGATGATTTTGAGGAAGGAGAATCTGATGAGCTTAAGGATGATTCTACTATTAGGAAGTCCTTCAGTTATGGCACACTGGCTTACGCAAACTGTGCAGGAGGATCATTTTATTCCAACACAAGAAAAGGTGGTGAAGATGAGGGTTGGGTATATTATAGCCATCGTAAGTCAGATGTGGGCTGCTCCCAAAATGATGATTCAACTCCATCAGTCTCTGAGCCATCTCTATTGCAAAGCTCAAAACGCAGCATACTGCCTTGGAGGAAAAGGAAGCTGAGCTTTAGGTCTCCCAAGGCTAAGGGAGAGCCATTATTGAAGAAGGCTTATGCTGAAGAAGGTGGGGATGATATTGATTTTGATCGTCGCCAACTTTCATCTGATGAAGCTCATCCTCTTGGGGTCAGATTCTATTTTTTTGTTCTTTCTTGTAATATGATTCTCTTTGAATATTTGCCTTTTAAACCTCCTGTTGATTTGACTTATTTCTGATTCACAACTGCAACTGTTATTGCAGTGGAACAAAGCAGAGGATGATTCATCAGCAAATCGATCATCAATATCCGAATTTGGAGATGATAATTTTGCAGTAGGCAGTTGGGAGGTAAAAGAAGTAATTAGCCGTGATGGACTCATGAAACTTCAAAGTGAGGTGTTCTTTGCTTCTATTGATCAACGAAGTGAGCGTGCGGCCGGTGAAAGTGCCTGTACAGCCTGTGTTGCCGTCATTGCTGATTGGTTTCAGAACAATCGTGACCACATGCCTATTAAGTCTCAATTTGATAGTCTGATAAGGGAAGGATCACTGGAATGGAGGAGCCTATGTGAGAAAGAAATATACAGGGAGCGATTCCCTGATAAGCACTTTGACCTTGACACAGTCCTTCAGGCAAAAATACGACCTTTGGCTGGAGTTCCTGGCAAATCTTTTATTGGCTTTTTTCATCCTGATGGAATGGACGAGGGAAGATTTGACTTTTTGCATGGTGCCATGTCCTTTGATAACATTTGGGATGAGATC
Source organism: Erythroxylum mucronatum (assembly GCA_027563825.1). Classification (NCBI taxonomy): domain Eukaryota; kingdom Viridiplantae; phylum Streptophyta; class Magnoliopsida; order Malpighiales; family Erythroxylaceae; genus Erythroxylum; species Erythroxylum mucronatum. Next base: position 31,341,791 of record JAOSBP010000005.1, read on the forward strand.
ACTCGTTCAGAATTTGGAAGTAGTGGTGAAGCGCGTGTTTATATTGTGAGTTGGAACGACCATTTCTTTATTCTGAAGGTTGAACCAGAAGCTTATTACATCATTGATACATTAGGAGAGAGACTCTACGAGGGATGTGATCAGGCATACATTTTGAAATTTGACTGCAATACCGTTATCCACAAATTACCAAATGCTACCCCTTCCTCCAATGAAGGACCAATGGGTGATCATCAGGTTTTGTCCATGGAGAACCAGCAGATTGACTCAAAGGAGACCTCTGTGTCAGGGGCAGTAGTAACCAATTCTGAGCTACAAATGAAGGATGAAGGGGAGGTCTTATGCCGGGGAAAAGACTCCTGCAAGGAGTACATTAAGAACTTCTTGGCTGCAATACCTATTAGGGAACTGCAAGCAGACATCAGGAAGGGTTTAATGGCGTCAACACCTCTTCATCACAGGTTACAGATCGAGTTCCATTACACGCAATACTTGGAACAAGCTTTAGCTCAAATTCATGCACCAGAAATGATGGCAAATCCACCTTACGATACTGATGTTGTGACAGGAGAGGTTGCTGTTTAGAGATTTTAATGTAAATCTTAGGATGTGTGATTAGTCTAACTTGATTTCTCTAATGTTGTGGATAAAGGATGGGAACTTATTTTAACTTTTTGGAGGAGTATGGAAAAGATAAAGAGTTGTGTTTCTACTTTCTACTAATCCGGTCTTCCGGTGGTGCTAAATCTTTGGCGCCTCTCTAATGTTTGTACGTTCGGTCTTCTTGCTGATGTTGGTGACCAAGTGAGTCATCTAAGGATAAAACTTTTCCCTGTTTAAGAAAAAGGTTGTTGTCAAGTACTATCAAATTTCAACTGCATCACTTTGACGGTACCATCGGTTCTCTTTTTCTGTTAGTAGTATATCTTCTGCACACTTTGAATGCGGAAAAACAGGAACCGAACTTTTTAATGCTGGTGATGGAAACAACCATTGCCAATGGATTTTGAAGCGAGAATCTGAATTTCTTGCAGTAAACAAGTTGCGAGATTTTATCTTACAAGGCATATTTTGATTGGAACGTATATTTCCTCTCCCTGATCCCTGCAGATAAAAGCTGTAAAGAGAACTTTTGAAGGCAGGTCTTGAAGGGCGTGGAAAGGATTCTTAGAAATGCATGTTCCTTTTCTTTAGGATAATTTCCCACCAAGGTTCCCCGTATGATTCCTTGTTCCTATACAACGTATATTATAACATGCAGTGAACCGTAAGGCTCCATTAAAGAATACAATAAAGTTCCTACCACACACTGCACGTTCATAACTAAACCTTCCATCCTGGATTTTCTATTTTGATGAATAGAGAGGATATTCCTCTGTAATTGTCATAAGCACTGTTTGATTTATTCGTTAGAGTAAGCCATGACTATGTCACATTCGTGGATATCATAACATGGGCGGTCCAGCTTAAATCACCAAACAAGAGTTTGCCCATGAATCCCCGCTGAAGTAATGAAAGACGTGTTTTGAAAAATGGAGCTTTCCTTCTGCGCACGATCTTTACGTCAGGATTGTGGAGTTTTCCATTTTGATGTCATCCTCTTCATGCTCTGCTGTATCGAATTAGAACTGTTACTCTTTCGATTTGCCTTGTTTATTTTATGGTATGAAGTGAAGCTGGCGATGACGGAAGCCTGACGTTGTAGGAAAATAAAAACGTTGACATAGAACAACATTTCTGAATTTTTTTCAAATAAAAATAGAATTTTGTTTGGTTATTATTAATGTAATATAATTATATTTTTATTACTGATAATAATTACATATTAAATAAGTTTTTAATATAAATTTTGAATTAATTAAATTTATTTAATTTCTTATATAATATTTTTTGAAGATAAATTATCAATAAAATTTTTGAAACAACCTCTTTACTAGTTAGGAGTAAGGCTGCGTAATACTAGACCTCTTCTCACCTCATGTGGATGCGGGATTTCCACTGGGTGTTGTTGTAAATTATCAATACAAATTTTAATATATTTTAATTATTAAATCAAAATTTTATTCAAAATTTTTAAATTTGATTATATTTATTAATAATTATTAAATTAATTTTAATTAATTTATTACATAAATTAAATAAATTATGAAATAAAGTTCAATTATTCATAATTTAATTAACTAAATATAATATTAAATTAAATGGTTCATAATTTTTGTTAATAATTAATCTATTAAATAATTAAATAATATATATTTAGATGATAGTAATCATATTATGAAAAAAGCATAAACAGAAAATAAAAATCAGTTTTTTCTGATTTTCACAAATTTTAAAAACCGAAAAAAACCAAAACTAAAATAAAAATTAAATAGATTTTTCTGCTAAATTTGAAAACAAAAAATAGATGAAAATAAACACATGCCTGTTGAATTTAAAAACCTGAACGAGGTTGGCCTTTTAGTTCTACGATTATTTATTGAGCTTGCTCTACCAGAAAATTTTCTAAAAATTTTTGTTTGATTCACGTTGGAAGTCTCCTAGACATGTTTACATGCAGAAACACCGCACAAGGTTTGGTCTAATATGCATGTGTATTGAGAGTGTAGGTTGTTTCAGGCTGTACAGTTTGTGTTGGCCTACTGGTGAGAAAAAGATGCTTCCCTGAATGTGAATGGAGAAGGAGAACTCCACTTTTAGAATATGACTACAACTCTAGCATGCCCAATTGCACTTGCACATGATTATGACCCCACTTTCAATCAAAGGGCCTTTTCTTGAAGAAGAAGATAATAAAAAACTTGCAACTAGCTCTCTTAAGCTTAAGCTTAATCTTAATCTTGATGCAAGCACAAGTACCATTAGCTTCACTTCTTGGTTATGGGGATGTATTGTCTGAATCAGGTCCAACCATTTTCATTTTCCTCTTCGTTTCCAGAAAAAGTATAATATAATTCCTTATCTCCTTCTGCCACACCCTTGATATAATTCTCTTACGCTATGTTCTTGATGCAAATGGAAGGATTTCCTCTTCAATAAGTAACACAAACTGTTGAGTTGAGATCAAAGAGTGGAATCTAAGTATTTGCTCTAAATGAATCACGTGGTCTCGTATTCATAGCCTAACAGAAGAAGATATGAAGCATCTCGTTGTTCTAAATTCTAATGTAGCAGGCAAGAAAGCTGTCATAAACTTCTAGAGAAGGCCTTTGGCGTGGATGCTTCATGATGAGTTCACACCTTTGCTTTATTGCACAGCATAACTTTTTTTAATACAAACCAGGACTTTACCTTCTAAAATTAAGGAGAGCCATGTGCATGTTCCCAGCTCATTATTCCATACTTGTCTTCACAATGATTTGCGTTCGAGTTCAAGAGGCTCCACATGTCCTAAATGAACTTTGCAGTATATTCTTGAGGTGCATTTTCAACTACTCAGGAATAACACCATTCTACAATGTGCACAAGAAATGCCCAAAAGAAGCAGAAGAGGAACAAGCAAACAAATCCATTTTCCATTACAGGGGCCAAACCTTGCGTATTATTTATCAAAGCTCAATAAAGAGGAGTTGGAGGAGGAAAGCGTAATTCTTCTATACGTAGATAGTTCAACTGGTTCTTAATATTCCTGTCAGAAATAATTAAAAGTTCGTTCCTATCACACCATGATGCTTTACGATAATCACGTTTCTTAATAATACACTAATCAATGTTTAATTATCTGCAGGATCCTGGAAAACAAGAACTAGACTACTAACTTCAAGTCTTTCAATAACAAAATCATAGGGGCTGTAAGTGGCAAATGAGCTTAATTTACAGGATGCAGAGAATACATATTTGAAGTGTTCGAAGGAGCACTTCACAAATGCAGAACAACTAGTGTTATTCGATGTACATTTTAACTGTCCTCAGGCAGACATACCTATCGAATCCCATTACCAAGTACACAACGTCAAGTGAGAATAATCAATTGAAGTTAAAATGGACACCGAAGTTAGGTGAGACATACACAAATATCCTAAGTGGTAGCAGTAGATTTATCTTGAATTCTTCTAGCTGCAGATGGGACATTTAACCAATCCATTTTCGTTACACTCAGGGCATCTAATTTGCATCTCCTCGCCAACCATATCTGTGTAGATTTTACGACTGCCATTACAATCAGAGCATACTACAAAACGAAGGTTGCCACATCCAGTACAAGAGGAACTAGATGGGCTTAATGGGATGCCTTCCAACAGCTTCTTCAGCTTTCCTTGCTCATGTAAGTTGACAACTTCATCGGCTCCTCCTATGTCTCTTCCCTTGATAAAAAGCCTTGGAGGAATCACTCTACCACCCAATAATCTCCAGAGTTCATCCCTGAATTCAAGGTGTATCGAGACATCCCTCTCAAAGAACCTCACCTTGAAACTTTCCAATAAAAATCTAATAGTATGACAATCCTCAAATGTCTTTCTTATGCTTCTCAAGCTTGTTGAGTAAAAAATGACGGAGTCAGTTCCTCCAGGTGGACATTTCTCTTCAAAATCGGAAAGGGATGGGCATTCTTCACTTACCTCTGCTTCATTTATCGAGTAATACTCTGCAGTGATCTCTGCTGCTCCTAAACTCTCAGACTTATCAATGGCGGGCACTTTATCGTTTGCCTCTAAGCAGGATGCAGTGTTCAACTCATCACAAACATGAAGTTCCAAGTCCAATTCTTCATCTTTTAAGTCTCTATTATGGTGAGATAAGCTAGTATTTCCAGCAGCAACTTCATGAAGATTGCCTTTCTTGTGATCAACTTGTATGTAAAGTGATGGAAGGTGCAGGTTCTGACTGGAAAACTTCTCTGTGATGTTCAGATGAGAAACCAGACCTTGTTTCAGTGTGTTTTTTCTGGGAGTGAACTTCAATTTCCTTAGAAGTCTCCCCTTCACTGATTTCATCTCTTACAATTTGCCTGCTAGCAGAACTGAAGGGAGTATGATCAAATGGATGAATTGAAGGAAAAGTTGGTTTGGTGAGTTGAGTTGACCTGTGGAGAACAATAGGGTACATAAGGCTGAAGATGCTTCTCTTTTGGTTTGCAATGTTGAGAATAGAGAAACTACAAAGGCTGCATGTTGTTGCTTTTAAAAGTTGCTAATTGATCACTGCACAGGCTGTGGGGACAGGAAGGTGTCCACGGAGTCCCTTTTCCACTGTAGTGGACCGAACCCTTTAATCTACAACTGGGACCTCGTTATGGTATGAAGAGCATGACCAAACGAAAGTTAGAAAGGGTGGTGCTCACACATTTGATTAAGACACACTTGATTATGCCTTGTCACCTTAAAGTGGCTTATTTTGATTGGTTGCATAGAATTATCAACAAAAAACAACCCTACAAGGACCAGAATTGCACTCAAAGTAGACAAAGGTGTGCCCAAGCTCATGCTTCGATAGCATGGAAAAACAGCTTTGTACAACTTAAACTTTCCCTTACCTTTTCATTGTCTAACAAATGGATCTTCTAAGCAACCACCATATGTTGCACCACCTTTATAGCAATTGTGCAGCCGCTAATCACTCAAATGAATTGAAAAGCCGATTCCAAGGCTTCAATAATTTAAAGCTAGTCATCTCCACAGTCTAGGAACTGAGAAACTTATAACGTTTACTTAAAAAATAATAGTTAGTAAACGAACCAGTCTCTACTGAACATGTATTGGTTACAGTCACCATTCCCGCTCTGAAGCTATTCTGTCCAGTGTACGAAAAATGATAATATAACAAGGTAGCGCTGTTATCAACGATCATTTACATTGAAATTATTTTCAGAGAAACCTGAAGCATTATCGATTGTGAGATAGTGACGTCATCACAAAATTTCTTCCATAATGAAACGAAATCCACATTCCATCCTACTTTTTCTCTCTAGTAATTGCACTTGAACTGTAATGCAATCCAACCGAAATTAAGTCAATGTACTTGTAACATGTAACTACTTTCCACTTTGCCATTTGATCATCTTATGGTCTCTTTTACAATATTCCGTCCGTTTTAGCGGCTTACTTCCGAATTCAGCTCTATTAGAACAGCATTACCGTAAACAAACAAAACGCTGAAAACAACTGTGCAAACATGAGAACCATAATAACTAAACACAGAACAAGATTGACATTCGTCGATCGTCATTCCTCAGTTAGGTAGGTAAGGTCCTTTTATGAATAAGTATATCTTTTAAATTACAACATACATACACAATAAAGAAGTTGAAGTAGCTGGAAGGTACAAGCTAATGGAGAAAGCTTCAAAGCACTCAACTATCGGCAACAGATGATGCGAATCCGATGTCAAAGTCAAAGGAAATGCAAGTTAATTGGTGTTTGTCCCCATCAAACATCTTCATTGTGAGAGCGTATGAACCCTGCAGATTACAGTGATTGTCAAAAGCGTAAATTGACACAAAATAAGTGCAAAACGGTTTTAATTTGCTCAAAGAACAAATATCAGCACTTGCCATCCATGAGAAGTTACATGAAAATGCCTAGAGAAAACAAGCAGTGACAACGTAGAATATGCTAAATAACCAGATTTAAGTAGACTTTGGATCTAAGTAGACGTATTCCAAATCCACCAATAAGCAATTATTGTGACATTATTAACATATAGATAGACTGATACATAAAAGTTGTCAGTAAAACTTGCAGTAGTATTTCATCATTCCTTCTTCCTCTGCATTTCATAACGACTAAACTTATAAAGGGGAAGGTCTGGGGGCATGTCTTAGAAATAATAGAAAAGCGGCCAAACAGTGTGTCAGGAAAATATTTCATCATTCTAAAAAATTAAAGAGCCCAACTTCAACAAAGGGTTAAGAACAGGTTATCATAATAAAACTGGCAAAGTGCCTCAGAAATTTTATGGCCATTGATTAGTGAGTAACTCAGAAAGATGACAAGTGTTGAGAACAAAATACAAGAATACATACAGTGCAATCATGATCAATCAGTAATTTGTCAAATCTGTTGATTGCAAACAAAAAGACACTTCTACATTTGGTCATAATTTTTGTTTTCAATGACAATGGCACTTTCACTGCTTATAAACCAAAGAAAATTCTGTCATTCTGCAAGAAGTTAAAGATACATGCCAATGTCGAAAGACAGCATTTATATTATCTTTTAAATAAAACTGAAAGAAAGTAATTGTAAAGAATACTTGAACAATTCACAACTTGAAATATGAAAGTCACAACCCTATCTCAAGTAAGCATTTCACTTAATTTAAAAGCCAACATATTAGAATGTCCTCTAGCATAACATACACAACATCTTTACAAAGTTTATCGCTTAGAATTGCCAGGCAATACCCAGGCTCAACAAAGTCTAGAATCGAAATTCCCCAGAGAAATTAATCAATTTTTTTTTCTTTGTTGCATGATGCTCTCATAAGCACGTAAATCATTTGTGGGCTAATTATAAGTGTCTGGAAGATTTTAGTTCTATTTTTAAAAATGTATGATTGGCTCAGTGAAGCTCTTCTAGAGTACACAGTTTGTAAGCATCCAATAAAAGCAACATTTATAAAATTGAACCAACCCCATGTAAGTCATCAACAGAAATCTAAATTCTGACAATACATTTTGCATAGCTAACAACTCAAGCAAAGTAAGTCATATTTCACCAATCAGAATTTTCCAACAAGGATCAATTCAATAATCCTGCGTCGGGGACTCAAGTTCAGCTTTATAATTAAGTATGCAAACTCCGTTTACTTACTGGTGGGGTGAATCCAGGTAAAACTTGAGAGTGAGCCACAACGAAGTCGCCAGTGGTGACAGGACATGATGTCTCATCACAGAGGTTATGGGTCTCGGTATGGATGTGCCACCCAAAGTATGCAACCTCAATCTGCAGTTTTCCTCCAGAGATTGATTTATCTATCAACGAACATCAAAATCCCACTATTTTCAAGCCCACACTCGTATATTCACTTTCAGTAACAAAAGAAAGAATGTAAAAAGGAAAAAAATCTAAACTTTATATGATTTAGTCATACCGGTGTTGGCGGAGATGCTGAAGGTTGCCGGTTCGCCTCTGGCTATCGGGTACGGCGTTATTTCCACTCCGTTAACCTTCACGTCGTATTCTGCTTTCTTATCTAAATCAACCAATTGGTCAATAGAAAAAGGTCAAAATTGAAACAAACATAAGACACAAAACGAAAAGAACAATCTTTCAAATGATGGTAAGGAATCGAAGAGACGGACCGCAGTACTTGATATCAACGGCAACGATGAACGGCGCAATCAAAAGAACAGCCAGAAGCAGAGGAGCAAGCAGCTGACAGCGAATCATGGCCATTGATTACAATTGAAGATGATAACCGTAGAGAGATAGGATTGTGAGGCTTGGGAGTAGAGATGAGGGTTTATATTAAGAATACAGTTCGAGAAGGAGGTCAAGTTAATATGTGGCTTTTGTCTTGATCGTACAACAAAAACCGATTGATACGATTTGACGACTGTGATTCGTCTGACAGCGTGGGAGTGGGTGCATGCTATCGGGGCCAGCGTGGAAGGGACGAAACAAGGAATGGCAGTTGCAGCAGGGAACGTTAGCTGGCGAAAGCGTTGAATTGTTATTATCGTTTTAATTAATGGCTAATTATAAAAATTTTAATATGTTTTTTCAATTTTATAATATTAATTAGAGTTATTAAAAATAATAACAAAATATATTATTTTTTAGTTTATTTCAAAATTTTATTGTTGACATTAACAGACTCATTTGATACGTGACCTATTAATTCTCCCATCTCCAACACAAACCTTGTTTTGTTTTGTGTTGCCATCTCCTAGTCAGTCGCGTTGTGTTACTAATTTCAGCTATTCTCTTTTGTTTTGTGCTGCCGTTTCCTCTGTGCACACTTTAAAAAAAAAATTTGATCTTAGATCAGGGTATTCACCAGCGGACTTAGTAATTAATCCCTTCGTTGGTTTGTAAGTACCTCACAAGATGGGATAGCTGGTCCAAAGATTTAAGGCTGCTCCATACCCAAAGTCAATGATCAAACTCCTGACCTTTGGTTAAGGATAGATAAGTCCCTACCACTCAATCACACCCCTTGAGTTCACACTCTCAAAATTTTAATAATACTTTACACGATACAATTCGTTGGAGTTGGACACCTTACAAAGGTTTCACACCTTTTTTCACTCACTTTGCTTTTTGAGTTTTTGTATAATGCATGAAATGGCCAAATGACCATATTTGTAAAGAAGCAAAGTCGGCAATAACTGACTATAATGTCAACTTCAATTAAACTATCCAAAGAAGTTCAAAGACAATTTGGCTTGGTATTTTAACCTTGTATTTAAACTCATAATCTAGAAACATGCATTTAAACCAAGTTTAGTTTCTAACATTCTCCCTTAAACTTGGTGTAATCATCCTGAGTATGTTCTTCAACTTGTAAAATAGCTTAGCTTTCAAGGCCTTTATGAAAATATCTACTATTTGATCTTAAGGTACACATACTCAACTGTAATTTCTTTATCTTTAACCAAATCTTGAATGTAGTGATGTTTAAAGTTAATATGCTTACTTCGACTATGAAATACTGGATTCTTTGTTAAGATGATTGATGATTTATTATCATAGTAGATTGTCATTGGATCATCTTGTTGGTGCTATAATTCGCTAAGCATCATCCGTAGCCGAATCACTTAAGTAGAACAATTTGTTGCTACTATATACTTTGCTTATGTAGTTAAAAGAGCAACTACTTGTTGTTTCTTTAATGAACAGGAAAATGCTCCAAAACCAAGATGAAAGACATAACCTGAAGTGTTTTATCTCTTTTCAATGTCACCAACCCAATCACTATCTATATACCTTACTAATCGTATATTTTTATTGTCTGAATAAAATATGTCATCATCAATCGTACCTTTAATATATTTTAAAATTCATTTTGTGGCTTGCCAATGAGATTGTTGTGGTGAATCCATAAATCTGCTCATAATTCCCACTCTTTAAACAATATCTGGCCTAGTTGCAGTTAGGTACCTTAGACTTCCAATAAGTCTTCTAAAGTTTATTGCATCAACCAAATCATCAGTCATCTTTCGCAAGCTTTAACATTTCTTCAACTGGTGTTAAAATTGAATTACACGCATCCATCTGGAATTTATTTAAAACATCTTTTGCATATTTTCCATTGTGAAATAAATATGTCTTCATTTATTTTATTTATCTTGATTCCAAGAAAGTAGGACATTAATCTCATATCTGTCATCTCAAAGCGAGCGACCATATCCTTCTTAAATTCTGACAACAATCTTGAATTATTAGTAGTAAAGATCAAATAATCTATTTAGAGACAAACTATAACAATGTTTCCTTCCTTATTGATCTTGATATACAAAATATGTGCATATGGACACTTATGAAAACCATGTTCAATGAAATAATTATCAATAGTAGTATACCATGCCTTTGGTGCTTGTTTAAGAACATACAATGCCCTTTTTAGCCGATAAACCTTATCTTCTTCTCCTTGCTTTACATAACCTACTAGTTGCTCAATGTATACTTCTTCTTCAAGTACACCATTCAAAAAAGTTGATTTGACATTCATTTGATAAATATTCTATTTACTTTAAGCAGTAAGTGAAATGATTAAACATATAGTATCCAATCTGGCAACAGGTGCAAATAATTTAGAATAATCAATACATGACTTTTTCTTATATCTTTTTGTAGCTAATCTTGCTTTAAAGCGTTTCTCTATTGGGCTTGTATTTTATCTTGTATACCCTTTTGACACCAACAGGCTTCTTTCCTTTTGGTAAAGTGGTTAACTCCCATGTTTTATTCTTTTTTATGGAAAATATTTTTTCATCCTTTGCATTAATCCAAAGACCATCATTCACTGCTTCCTCGATCATTACTGGATCACATTTTGCAAATAAAGCATAATGGGCTACAACTTCATCATCGTTACCTACTTGATAATCTTTCAAATAAGTGGGTGGATGGCATTCTCATTGTGAGCGCCTAAGTGAAGGTGAAGTAGGAGGAGATGACACTTTGAGATCAATATGAGTTGGCTCTTTAGGAACTGATGGTGAAGATAACTCTTCAGTTTGATTAGTCATTTCCAGTTCATTGTTTATGAACACTAGTACTGGTAATGCTTTCTTTTCTTTTTCTGACTAATCCCATACTCCATCTTCTTTAAAAATAACATCTCAACTAATGATCACTTTTTGAGTCTTTGGATTATAAAGCTTATAATCTTTTGTTTCCATGCTGTAACCAAGAAATATACATTTTTCTACCTTATCATCTAGCAACTTTCTCAACTCATCAAGCATATGTGAATATGCTATGCAACCAAACACCCTCATATGACTAAGGTTAAGCTTTCATCCACTCCATGCTTCCTGTGGAGTTTTATCATAAACACTTTTAACATAACACTCATTAAAAATATATACCGTACAAGCCACGACCTCTGCCTCGAAACTTTTAGGTAACTTCTTACAAAATAATATGCTTCTCACCATATCCATGATAATTTTGTTTTTTCTTTTTGCCATGTTTAATTAGTCGTTTCTAATTTATTGTTTATTAACACTGGTACTGACAATGATTTCTTTTCTTTTTTGACTAATCTCATACTCCATCTTCTTCAACAGTAACATCCTGACTAATGATCACTTTTTGAGTCTTTGGATTATAAAGGATTACTCCCTCCCATAGTGGCATCACCTATGAGGTAACACAATTCATGTTCCTTGGCATAAGCCGATGGAAGGTCCAATCTTGACAAGGGAAGTTGAAGTTTAGATTTTGAATTCAGCTTTTACATTTGATGTTGCATCAACTGGGTTTGAGAAATTGTTTAGCTGAGGAAACATATTATAGTTATTGCTTCTTCTGTATGGCATTGGTTAGAGTAAAGGTGATCTGTTTTGTTATTAGTGGAGGTAGGCAAGTAGCTTCCAAAGGTTTTAGTTGTTAGTTCCCTTGAGTTTCACAGGCTTCGGATAGGATTGTGGGATAGCTTCTTATGATATAGTTGTTTGTGTCCTCAGAGGCACTGGTTGAGTGAACTCTATTTGTACATATCTTTGGTTTTTTTTATAAATTCTTCTGAATTATAAAAAAAAAAGGTTCGAGTAGGCAATGGCTAGAAGAAAGGTGAACCTTTAGATTGATTGAGTTTAATATTTCTTGCCCAAAAAAGCCACAAAGTTTCGTGTTGATCATCTTGGTGTTTCTTCATTTAAGTAAACCTACTAACGTTACGAGCTTAATTACAATAAGTTTCTACTACATTAATTAATTAGTTGAATATCATTTAAAATTGGTTCCTTGATTCAAAGATATTAAATTTTCTTCAGCTTATAGGATCATGTTCCGGTTTCTATCTCTGTCTTTGGTTTCATGGTTTTTTTTGATACATCGCCGAAGTCTGTATGTTTACTCAATGTATATGCAATGTCTAGCATTGGGTCTAAGGTGAAGAAAGAATTGATTTTACCATGCAATGCGACAGGAAGCATCCTCGTAAGTACCCCATATTTATGCAATTTCTTCAACTTAAAGATTCTATTTGAGATCTTTTAATTTTGCAGCTTTCTTATAAATCTTGATATCATTTCTCTAAAAAATCTTATAAATTTTCTTAACAATTTCTGATGAATTCTTCACTAAGAAAGAATAGTATATCAGTATAGATTAACGTGTGAAGTATCAACTGCTTAAATATTTTGATGGTTGCATGTTGACATAATAAGGATATTACTTTGAATTTGAAGGACATAATTATTCATTAAATATGATTATTGGGAACACAAATTATTATTTTGTACTTATTTTTCATATGAACTCTTGATTGTTAAAATTTTTATTTTTAATTGAATTTTGTAAAAAAAAAGTTCTTTATGATTGTGAGAATAGTATTTGCTTATTAATAAAGGAAATTTGTTTTGTAAAAAAAATTAGGAAGGATATAATTAATAATAATTCTTAATTTTTCTCTAACTTGTTCTATTTGATTAATGACATAAAATACTTCTTATGCCCACAAAAATGATATGGTCGTTGAGTGTCCAGCCCTATTTTGAGACTTTCAGTAATCATAGATAATAGATAATTAAGATCACAGTGGATAGACATTAGCTCTAAAAAAATCATACGAGATGATCATCTAAAGATAGTGAAGATCTTCGTGTATATAAATGTATCATTCTTAAATAAATATAATCTCTTATCTTGTTAGTTGTAATGTAAATAAATCATATCAAATAGAAGTCATATTTAGATGGAGATGTCATCTTATTGGATAATGCGATATAATCTGATTATGATAAGTTGTGATCTAGCTAGTTGAGTTTAATTAGGATTCCAACTTAGCTATTAAACCAAATGTGTCTATAAATAGCTCTTTTGAGCCTTGCTCCACACACGAGATAGAGAATGAGACCAAAACATCCAAAAGTGAGAAAGAAAATAGAGAGAGGGCAAAGAGGGTTGTATTTTCATCATTGTTTAATTGTTTTTGGGATTGGTTTGAGTGATTATTGATTGTGATATCAACTTTAGTTTCATTCCTGAAACTTTGTGAGACATCTTGTTATTGTGGAAGGTGAGAGATCAACTTTTTCTCTAAATCCTTATTGAGTTTAGTGGATTTATTTGTCGATTTTTTCTATAGTTTTTCCCTCTACACTAGAGGGTTTTTCACGTTAAATCTTGGTATTTGTTCCATCGTTTAGTTTCTTCTCATATTGTTTTTGTTGCTATAACTAGGGGTGAGCATTCGGGAAATTCAGGCCCAATTTTCACTGTTCGGGCCCGAACTCGAACTTTCAATTACTCGAACTTACCCTACCCGATTTACCCAAATTACCTATTTACCTGGCCCGATTTACCCGAATTATCCCGGCCCGATTTACCCGAATTACCCTAATTACCCTATTTCACAATTTTTTAAACCTAATTCGGGTAATCGGGCCAGCCCAAATTTTTTTCCCTTACCCGTCCCGGCCCGAAAATAATTTGAGTAACACCCGGGTCGCCCCAAATTATCCGAATTTTAGAATTTCCTTACCCGAATTATGCTCACCCCTAGCTGTAACAAGGAGAGTTCTTTCTTACTGTTAATATTTGGTTGATTGTTTAGAGAGTTGTATATTTATCTCTTAACAAGTTGTATCAGAGTTATCATAAGAGAAGGTAGAAATAGCTTTATAGTCAAGTTAACGTCATCAAATTACTCGATATGGAGGTCTATAATAGAGAACCTTAAATATTACGAGGACATCTTTGATTCTATTAATGTAGACAGTGGTGTGAAGGATGATGTTCTTTCAAAACCTGAAAAGATGTCAAATAGAGAATAGTAAAAGACGAAACAAAAAACTCTAGGCTCTATCAGACAATGGATTGATATCAGTATATTCAACGATGTGTCTTAAGAAACAGATCCTTTTGAGTTATGGAAGAAGCTAAAAGGTTTGTATATAAGGAAGACTACTCATAACAAGGCCTCTCTGATAAAGAGGCTTGTGAATTTGAAGTTAAAGACTGGAAAATCAAGTTTAGAGCATCTAAATGATTTATAAGACATAATTAACAAATTTACAACCATAAAGATCATTCTTGATAATGAGCTTTATGCTATGTTCCTATTAAGTTCATTATCGGATATTTAAGAAACGCTAGAGGTGACAATTAACAACTCAATTCTTGAAGGTATGCTCTTTTTAGAAGTAATCAAAGATAGTATATTTAACGAAGAAATTAGAAGAAAGGATATGGGAACTAAAAAAGTGCAAGCTTTCGTGACATAAAGCCAGGGGAAGGAACTAAGGGTCCCAATGGTACTGGCAAGTTTAAAAATAGTTCCATGTCCAAAAGAGACAAAGGCGTGAAGATATGCCACTATTACGATAAGCCAGGACACATTAAGAGGTTCTGCTATAAGTGAAAGAGGGATCAGAAAAAACTCATCAAAATGATGATGATGATGATAAGAGTACAACTCTAATTGCTTCAAGCATGGATGATGGGATATCCCTAGTTTGTATAACTAATGAATGCTTCAATATCAGTAATGTTGGTTTTGAATGGTTGATCAACGTAGGAGCATCATATCATTGTGTTTCAAAGAAGGAGTACTTCTTAAGCTACAAGAGAGGAGATTTTGAGAGTGTAAAAGTGGGAAATCAAGTTTTGCTAAAATTATTGATATAGGTGATATTTGAGTTCAGACAAAAATCAAATGCTTACTAACCTTGAGAGTTGTACAACATAACCCTTACCCAAAATTGCATCTATTATCAGTGAATGTGTTATATTAGAAGGATTTAAGCACACTTTTGGGGATAGGAAGTGGAAACTGTCTAAAGATGCAATGACGGTTGCTTAAGGAGAGTTATATTACTTGCTGTACAAGACAAACTTAAAGGTGTGTGGTAGTGAAGAAGTATACACAACCGAAGAGAAAACTTCACCAAATTTATGGCATCAACGATTGGGACATATGAGTAAGATGGGATTAATGTTGTTGGTTGGAAAATCCCTTATCCCTTATCCAAGGAAGTCAGAGTTATTGGAGTTGGTGCATTCAAATGTTTGTGGTCCTATTGAGGAGGAGTTACTAGGAGGTAACAAATATTTTATTACATTCATTGATGATGCTTTGAGGAAGACTTGCGTGTACACATTGAACTCTAAGAGTTAAGTTTTTAAAACTTTCAAAAAGTTTCATGTTATGGTAGAAAGGGGAGCTAAAAGGAAGCTGAAGTGCCTATGAATAGACAATGGGGGGAGTATACTTCTAAAGTGTTTAAAGAATTCTATACATCGCATGACATCAAATATGAAAAATCAAACCAAGGACTCCACAACATAATGAAGTTACTGAAAAGATTAACAGAACTATTATGGAGAAGATTCGTTGTATGCTCAAAATGTCTATATTGTCAAAGATATTTTGGGAAGAAGCATTCTGAACAGTCGTTTACTTGATAAATCGAGCTCCCTCAATTTTGTTAGATTTTAAGATTCGAGTGAGGGCGTGGACTAGCAAGAATCCCACATATCATCTTTTAAGATTTTTTGGCTGCAAGATATTTAGATACGTACCTAAGCATCAAAGAAAGAAGATTGACTCAAAGTCGATACTATTCATATTTGTTAGATATGATGGGGATCAGTTTGGCTTCAGAATTTTTAACTAGAGAAGCAAAAGGTGGTTAGGTGCCAAGATGTGGTGTTTCGGGAGTACAAGCAAGTTGTTGATCTTCTAGGTGGAGATAAATCATTACACTACAGCTCATTAGATGGCATAATTAGCTCTTTACTAATTCCTTTGACTATTGAGCACTCTATAGGTGAAGAAAATGAAGTGTATGACCAAGTACACATTGGTGGTGATCAGATACAATCGAATAGTGATGAGCTATATAAACCAAATCTAGACAATACCGGAGATGAATTCATTGAGGATAATGAGCTGGGGGAGCAATGAGATAAACAACTAATGAAGCACAACTTCGAAGGTCGACAAGGGAGAAAATACCTTCTAGAAGGTATCCAAATTCTGAGTATCTGTTACTTACTACTGAAGAGAAGCTTGAGAATGTGCAAGAGGTTGCATTTTGTGAAAACTTCAAATATCATTGGTTAAGGTTCGTGATAGAAGAGAAATAATTAATGTCAAAGAAAGTTTATACAGATTTGAATGGTGTTAATATGCTGACTAAATTGGTTTCTGGAAATAAGCACCAGCTTTGTTATAAGCTTGTTGGGATGTATCTCAAGTAGATGATGAAGAACAATGTGTATTCCCCATATTTGAGTTGGAGGGGGAGATCGTTAAATTTCTAAATCTAATTTGAGACTTCCGGTGATCATAGACGGTGGATAAGATCATAATAGATAGATATCAACTCTAAAAGATAAAGACTATATGGGAAGAATATGAAGATAGTGAAGATCTTCGTGGATATGGATGTATCATTCCTAAATATATGTAACCTTTTATCTTGTTAGATGTGATGTAGATAAATCATACTAAATAGAGTCTTATTTAGAAAAAGATGTCATCTTATGGGATAATGTAATGTAATCTGATTAGGATAAGATGTGATCTAGCTAGTTAAGTTCAGTTAGGATTCTGACTCAGCTATCAAGCCAAACGTACCTATAAATAGTTCATTTGAGCCTTGCTCCACAAATAAGATAGAGAATGCGGCCAAGACACCAAAAGTGAGAAAAAATAGAGAGAGGGCAAAGAGGGTTGTATTCTCATCCTTGTTTGATTGTTTTTAGGATCTATTTGAGTGATTATTAATTATGATATCAACTTTAGTTTCAATCATGAAACTTTATAAGACAATTAGTTGTTGTGGGGGGTACGATATCAATTTTTTTTATATAAATCCTTATTGAGTTTAGTGAATTTATTTATCGGTTTGTCTCGTAATTGTTTCCTCTACATTGAAAAGTTTTTCATGTTAAATCTTGGTGCTTGTTTTATCATTTAGTTTCTTCTCATATTATTTTTGTTGTTGCAACAAAGAGAGTTCTTTTTTATTGTTAATATTTGGTTAATCGTTTAGAAAGTTGTGTATTTGCCCCCCAACAACTACGAACCCTCTGCCATTCATTTCAACAGAGCCATTTTATGAGTGGGGGACTAAGCGTAGTTCTTTGAATCAAACGTTGAATGAAATCGAATGAAATCTATGAAACTTTTCTGTTTAAGAAATTGGCACTTTTCAAGTGGCAATTGCAATTGATTAAGTAGAATTCTAGTGTGACTTGTCTTGCTAGAATTTTTACCTTCATTGAGTTTGAATTGAAGTTTTATAAATAAATCTTTACTCTTCTATAATGGTGAATGCAATTGACTTATTGATTGGTAAGTTATTGACTCTCTTAATTGAGTTATTCTAGAGCATAAGTATTAAAATCATTATATCCTTTGGTAGAATGTTAACGTTGACTCATTTTTGTAACTAGTCTGTAACTAGAAAAATACGTCATTCCATAAATGTTGTTTAACTTGGGCATCGTTTCTTTCCATCCATTGGGTAGCAACAGACTCATAGGAGTAGGTCTGTTGGCACTAGGGATGGCAATGGGTTTTCAACCCGATCCATATCCGCACTACCCGACCCTAAAAAATAGATATGGATGTTAAAAAATGAGTTTTAAATGGATGTTAAAAAATGGATGTGGATATGGGTCTAATAATAACCCGAACCGGTGGATACCCATACCCAATCCGTTTTCAAATAGCAATATTTTTTTTTCAAATAGCAATATTAATTGGTAGTTTGGTACATATGTTATCGATCTTTGAAGATGCTGATGCAAGCGAAGAGGAACCGGGTGAAATGATTGATTTGGTAATTCATTTTATTTCTCA
>JAOSBP010000005.1:31381244-31392966 GCA_027563825.1 Erythroxylum mucronatum
ATGAAAGCAATGCCAATGTTTGAGAGTAAAGTGATTAGAGGGTAGATACTTTAGTTAGATTTTTTGGTTGTAAATACTCATGTGAATGACTAATTCTACTTTTGAATAGGAGATTGTAGACAAATTGCTTAATGGAATATATGTTTCATGTTTTTTTAGAGGAGCTTATAAAGTACCAAATATGTATGAACTATCAAGATGTTGGAAATCTTGAAACACATCAATCAATAGATATTATATTATGAATTCTGATATTTTTCTTAATTCTAAAATTTATTATATATATGTCGTGCCCGTGTCCACCAAAATTTATAAGTTGGTGTGTCCCCGTGTTTGTGTCCGTGTCGTGTCCCCTGTCCGTGTCCGTATCTATGCTTTTTAGGATATAAATAAAAGAAAACCTAACTGATGATTGGAAAGTAACAATAAGGAATATAATTATTATTATCTTGCCAAAACAATGAAATATGGGTCAACAAATCCCTTGGGATCGACTAAGTGTATAGCAAATGATTTGGGGTAAAAATTAATAACAAAGACAAATATTTATTACAAGAAAGAAATGAATAAATGAATATAACCTACCATAAGAATTATTTTTTATAAAATATCAAGTTAAGGAATAGAAAGTTCCTTGTCTATTTCCAGTAAAAAGATAGACATAAAATCACTGGTTCATTTTTTTTCGAAGCATGACTATATATCCTTTGACATATTTAAAGTTCTGATCATAACTAACAAGAGATACCTTGATATTTAGTCATAGAATGTAAATAAGTTTGCATCACACCTTTTACTGATAATGGTAACTATATGATCAAATGTCTCAGCGTAATACTCATTATAAAAAGAGAATCAACCAATGTAATCATTACTTTCCAAAAAAATATAATTACTTTGTCATGAAAACAATAAAACATGATGCTGCCCTAATACTATTAACATGATATTACTGTAATACTATCTCATCAACATCAAAAAGAGTAAAATAATGCCATAAAATGATTATACTCCACGCAAAGGCATGGTAGCCTTCTTAGATTCCTTCCTCGTAATAAATTCCTCAAGTCACATGTGTGTGTGTATATATATATATATATATGAAATACGATCATAAAAAGACCTTGAGCAGAAAAATCTCTTAGAGCAATTAATTGTAATTATATTTGAAAGTAGGTAATCCAAGTGTTATTACAAAAATCAAAGTTAATAAACAACAATTACAAGGAACAATGAAAATGTGAAGTGACAAGGTAACAAGCTAAAACATTTACCAATCTGTTCCTCGACGACACTATTAAGAGACTCAACCCACTCGGGTGATTAGTGTCTTTACTGTTAGGAAACCCGAGTAACTCAAGAGATAGTGAATAGAGCAGGTGATTGGTATATGATGAGTGACAAGATATCTAATGAGTCCACTGGAGAGACTTTTAATAATAAAGCAAATTTACAGCATTGTTGACTTGGTAAATTCATTTAGATTGTAAATATATTCTGTACGTTAGCTGCCTAATTCTAGAAGTAGATAGTGGAGATTCTTTCTATTCTTGAAGTTCAAATGTAAACCATTGTAATCTGTTTTGTGTTTAAATACACATAATCAGTAGAAAATCAACACAGCTTTTACAATCTTTTATGGTATGAGAGCCTAAAACTCTAAAAAGTTTTTTTTCTCCTAAACATCCGTCCCCTCCCTAATCAATGGCTTGCACCACTGCCATCCTCAATGCCGACAATGCAACCATCACCATAATTGTTCAATTCAATCCAGCCATGCAACTTCCAATTAAACTCACCGGCTCTCAAAACTTCGCAACATGGAAAGCTCAAATCTCCATGTTGATGAATGGCCATGACCTATTTGGCCATCTTGATGGTTCCTCCCAAGCCCCGACCAAAACCATCATCGAAAACAATAACACCATACCTAACCCTGCTTATCAAACATGGTTTCGACAGGATCAATTGATCCAAAATGCTCTCGTGGCTTCCGTTGATCCCACCCTTGCTTCCTTGGTCGCCAACGCCACCACTGCTCACTCGGCTTGGAGCACTTTGCACACTGCTTTTGTCAATAAATCTCAGACTCGAATCTTCAGTCTTCGCGATCAGTTAGCTCGCCTTGACAAAGAATCACAATCTGTGGTCATGTATCTTCGCGACATCCGCTCAGTTGCGGACGAATTGGCCACTGCTGGTGCATCGATATCAAATGATGAATTGATTGTTAAGATTCTCAGTGGTCTTGGCACTGAGTTTCGCGAAATCTCTGCTACTATTCGATCTCGGGACTCCACTATCACCTATGAAGATTTATATGAGAAGCTTGTGGATCACGAGCTCTTTCTGAAGCATGAGGAATCACGCAAACTTCCTACACAGCCCATTACTGCTGCCGTTGCTCAACATCAGCCCTCGAGAACTAATCGCAAAGGCTATTCCAACAATCAATATCGACGTTATGGTAACAATCAAGCGCTCAACAATCAGCAGTGGCGCAATCAACAAGGGCAGCCGAGAATGAATAACATGCAGCAAACTCCAAATAATGACTCGGGCCTTTGCTGTCAGCTATGTGAGAGGCCTGGGCACTCGGCTCGTGTGTGCCGCAGTCAATCGTATGATCACATGCAAGCTTGGGCTCATTATGTCGGATACGCGCCCCAACACCAAGATCCTTGGATAATTGACACTGGAGTAACCCATCATATTGTCTCGGATGCTCAACAATTTACAACCTTATAGGATTACAATGGCTCAGAAGGCATCGTTATGGGAAATGGTGACACAATCCCGATTTCCCATACTGGTAACATTGATTTGAAGGCATCTAATTGCCATTTTACTTTGAATAATACCTTATGCTCCCCTTCCGTTACAAATAATCTTATTTCAGTTTCACAATTCTGTCGTGATAATAACAAATCCATTGAATTTTATCCCTTTTCCTATGTTGTGAAGGATTTGGCAATGGGGGCGCCACTGGTTCGAGGGGAAAGTAGTGGACGGCTGTATCAATGGCCACCGACAAATTTTACTGATTTTCCGAACTGTAGTGTGGCTGTCTCAAGTGACCTGTGGCATCGGCGGTTGAGTCATCCCAATCACTAAGTTTTAAATCAAGTTTTTACTCAATTTTCAATTCCAGAAACCAATTCAAAAATTTCCATTTGTAATTCATGCAATTCGAATAAAATGCATAGGTTACCATTTTCTAAAAACACTTTGCAATCAAAATTTCCTTTGCAAATAGTATACAGTGATCTTTGGGGTCCTTCCCCGGTTTTGTCGATTGATAAAAAACACTATTATGTCTTATTTGTCGATCACTTCTCTAAATACATGTGGCTTTATACTCTCAAAACAAAAGATGAAGTTTTAAACATTTTTCAACAACTACATCCCTTACTTGAATGTCGCTTTGAAACAAAAATTTTGACTCTCTATACCGATGGTGGCGGTGAATATCAAAGCCTTGATGCCTATTTAAATCACCATGGTATTGAACACCTCGTCTCCCCCCTTATACACCACAAAGAGTAGCCGTAGTTGAACGGAGACACCGACACATCATAGAAACGGCCAAAACTATCATGCACCAAGCCTCCATGCCTTCTCAATTTTGGTCCTTTGCTTGTCAACAAGCAACATACCTTATAAACAGGTTACCCACTCAGATCTTAGAAAACCATAGTCCATATGAGGTGCTCTTCAAAGAACAACCCAATCTTCAATCCATTAAGACATTCAGCTGTCTTTGTTACCCGTGGTTGAAACCATATGCCAAAAACAAGCTTGATCCGAAATCCAAACCATGTTTATACCTAGGATTCTCTACAAAGTATCACTCGCATCAATGATTTGATTTCACTACCTCCAAAATTCTTATCAGTTGGGATGCTGTATTTTATGAAAGTGAATTTCCTTGTGCAACTCCTCAATTTCAGTACAAAGGACATTTATCGTGTGTTTCATGGGAAAATTTAGAACCTGGATCTTTCACAACAAATGATAACACTATCCAACCTTGTTTTGAATTACCTAACTATTTGCAGGTGCGGCTGCCCACTACTTCTTCTTCACCAGCGTCGTTGATCGAAACAGGTACACTTCTTGAACCACTTTCCAACACCACTTCACACCAACAAAGTGAAACTGAGCGGCCAATACCCTCTCACCTATGCTTGATTCAACCACACACTCAAACTTACCATCGATGCAGCAGCTCCTTACCTGCTCCAACCACAAATAACCGGCCTCAATTACATGCCCTGCCCACCCACGATCAGTCACCCATAGCCGCCCCTAGCCAAGAAACAACCCAAGATCAACCACAATCGAAACCAACACACCACATGGTCACAAGGTCCCAAACGAACAGCCTAAAACCGAGACAATTCCATGTCACCACGTCCCTATCTCCAACATCTGCACCCAGGACATATAAACAAGCCCAAAAACATACCCACTGGCAGCTTGCAATGTAAGCGGAATATGATGCTATGATACGAAATCAAACGTGGAGCCTTGTCCCATACGATGCTTCCAAGAATATTGTGGACTGTAAATGGTTATTTCGTGTCAAATATAATGTTGATGGTTCAATTGACAGGTATAAGGCACGGTTGGTAGCAAAGGGGTTCACTCAGCGGCCAGGAATTGATTATCATTCGACGTTTAGTCTGGTAGTCAAACCCGTCACCGTCAGACTAGTTCTTACAATTGCCACGCATCTCTCATGGTCGATACATCAACTAGATGTGAATAATGCCTTTTTACAAGGTAAGCTCGATGAAGAAGTCTATATGCGACAACCACCTGGCTACGAATCGGATTTGAATCCCTCTTATGTTTGCAAACAGCACAAGGCAATTTACGGACTGAAACAAGCTCCCCGAGCTTGGTATACTGCTATCAAGAATTATCTTGTGGAATATGGATTTGTCATAGCAAAGTCCGATTTGTCTCTCTTTATTTTTAACAAGTCAGGATTAATTGCTTATGTACGTGTTTACGTTGATGATATTATTGTCACAGGAAATAACATTCAAGGGGTACAACGTATTATTGCTGCGCTCTCCACTCGATTTTCGATCAAGGATCTTGGCATTCTACATTATTTCTTGGGCATAGAGGTCTTATATGATTCAACTGGTATGTACTTATCTCAACAAAAGTATGTGCTGGACTTGCTTGAGGATTTGAATATGCTTGATTGTAAAGGTGTGCCTACCCCCATGAGTACGACAACTGATTTCACTCCTGGCGCTCCAATTGACAACGTCGATGCTTCATTATATCGTCGAGTAATTGAAAAGCTTCATTATTTGTCGTTTATGCGATCGGATATTGCCTTTGCAGTCAGCAAATTATCGCAATTCATGCATAACCCAAGTGAAAGTCACTGGCGTGTAGCCAAACGGGTCTTACGCTATCTCCAATAGTCTTCGGCATTGGGAATACGCATTGTACGAGAGCAAAATCAGCAATTAGTTTCATACTCAGACTCGGATTGGGCTGGGGATCCTCTTTACGGCACCTCAACAACGGGATATGTTGTATATTTTGGCAGCACCCCCATTTCTTGGTCCTCTAAGAAGCAGCGTGCGGTGTCTCGATCATCTACAGAAGCAGAGTATAGGGCTGTGGCAGCTGCTGTATCTGAAACTAACTAGATTCAAAACTTGCTGCTTGAACTTCGCTTCCCACTATCGACAGTTCCCACGATTCTTTGCGACAATGTGAGTACAACTTACATTTGTGCAAATCCAGTTTTTCACAGTCGGATGAAGCATGCTGCAATTGATTTCCATTTCGTACGTGAACAAGTTCAAAATGGCACTATCAAAGTTCATCATTTACATTCAGCAGATCAAGTTGCGGATATTCTCACAAAACCTCTACCACGGGCTACTTATCTGCGCAATCTATCAAAATTGGGTCTTGTTGATCATATCCCCAACTTGAGGGGGCGTAATAGTAAAGCAAATTTACAGCATTGTTGACTTGGTAAATTCATTTATACTGTAAATATATTCTGTATGTTAGCTGCCTAATTCTAGGAGTAGATAATGGAGATTTTTTCTATTCTTGAAGTTCAAATGTAAACCATTGTAATCTGTTTTGTGTTTAAATACACACAATCAATAGAAGATCAACACAGCTTTTACAATCTTTTAACTTTGAGAAAAGGAGGCGATTGAGGACTGATGACCAGTGATGAGTAGCTAAGAAAGTGAACAAGTCAACTGGACAAGCTCAAAGCAAGGCATACTAGAGTGGCACTGGCGAGAGAGGCGTCGTGAATAAGAGAAATTATGATCAAAATAACGTCGTTTCAAATCAAGTTAAATACCAAGTCAAATTTTAGGTTAGGTTTATCTCAAATCCTAACTATTTTTCAATCGAACCTGACTTTGATAGGTTAAAATAGGTTTCGGTCAACCACTATCTAAGCCTATGTATTATTGCCATATCTAATAAGTAATGGATAATTTTTTTCCAGTCCAAGTTGGGTCGGCTTTTGACTTTTGTCATGCTTCCTTAGACTTGAAATGGACCCAAGCTTCACTGTTTAGATTGAGTCGAGCCCAAGAACAATAATCCCACTCTTACCAGGAATACTTTGTCTGTCTCGCAGTTCTTCGGGGGGAGGGGAAGTCAATCACACAGAGACAAAAAGGGGAGGAAAAAAAAAAAACAATGCTACCATTAACTTGCGAAGCTATCATCGTACCTCTCTTTGTTGTCCTTCTAACAGCGAGTTCAGCGACCGCCGGCGACAACAACAACGTTTACTCACCGTGCGTCGACACGACGGTGCAGTTCAAGGATGGCTTCACTTTCGGGATTGCATTCGCTTCAAGGAACGCGTTTTTCTACAATGGAAACACCAGCCTTCAGTTGTCGCCTTGCGATAGTAGGCTCTCTCTCTCAAGCCAGACCTCTCAGATCTCTGTTTTCAGACCTAAGGTCGATGAGATCTCTCTTCTCACAATCAACACTTCCTCTTTCTCTCCGGTTAGTGTTTGTAGTTCTTTAAATTCTGCAACTTTTTGGGTTCTTGATTTATAATTTTTGCGGAGAAGGGGGTGTGACTTGGATTGGACTAGAACTGAATTGTTTGACCTTTTATGGTTGAGGGTTAGGGTTTTGTTGGTGCTGATTGGGTTCCTTTTGGTTCTTGTTCTCTTATGATGAGTGAATTATTTTTTAGCTTTGATGGGTTATGGCGTTTTGACTTGGATTGGGCTGTATGTGAATTTCTTTTTAACTTTTTTTGGGGGAATGTGTGCTAATTTGCAGTTGTTGGGAGATTCCTTTTCATTCGTGATTTCTGATTCTGAGGAAGCTTTTATCTTTTATGGTTGTTTGATTCGTAAAATATGTTTAGTGTACTTTGGTGTTATAGTTTTTTATTTGTATCCAACCAAGTGTTTGATGTTGGTCTCCCTAGAGTTTCAGGTAAGCATGTATTATCTTAGCATTTAACAATAAGGAAGGATAGGAATGATTTTGAGATGCCTGTTGAGCTACACCTGTTAATATCGTGTGGATCTCTTAACAGTCTGACTTGCATGTGTTAAACATGCTGCCATTGTCTATATCAAGTTCGGTTTTAGCATCACCATTAGCTTATTGTCATCACTTTGAATAATTTTGTTGCTTCCTTATTTCAAATGGCATTTTGTGCAGGAAAATAACTAGAGAGGTAATTGGTGTTTTCTGTGAATGGACGCTAGACATATGATATCTGTTCTACTTTAGATGCTTTTGCACCTGATTATTGCACCAAACACTGCATTGTACGGTTTTGTTTATGTATTAGAGCAACAAGTGACAACGATACAAGATATGGATGCATGACGATCATGAAGTAAAAATGAAAATTAATGTATTTGGAGAAAATAAAGGTAACACCTATGGACTGCATGGTAATTGAGAGCTAATCAAGATGGTTTCATTCGCTATAAACTTTCAAGACAATGCCAGACTCTTATTGGTAAATATTACCTCCAACTATAGATATTCATCTAACTTTAAACTCTCATGATTGAAATAAACCTATGTCACCAAGAACCATAGATCCTCAAACATCCACACTTTCACCCCTGATGCAATATCATTAGAGCCTCCTGTAATTTATTGCAAACAATAAGAAGTGCTATCCTTCTACCATCTGTTGTTGAAAACCTTAGCTAAAAGACATGTTCTTTTTCTCAGTATCTATGTATTATGGTTGAATTTGTTGTTCGGTGTCTAATTGCTTAAATTCTGAAGATCGTCAACAAAAATTTTAACTTAGTTTCCGAGTTCTTTTTCTCAGTGCCTACGTATTGTGGTTGAATTTGTTGTTCGGTGTCTAATTGCGTAAATCTGAAGATCGTCTTCAAAAATTTTAACTTAGTTTCCCATTTCTTTTTGATGACTAAAGTTGTAATAGAGGACCATCATAATGGAGAATTGTTAGAGGACATATTTGGGGAAACTTCTTTTCTTGTTGAAGTTTTAGAGTGAAATGTTGAACTTGATTTGTTGTCTGTCTCGCAAGTTTGACAGATGAGTTGTAGGCTTTCAGGAACTTCTGCTCACTTTGACTATATTCTACAGATAGAATAAAGAAACTAAGTTCCCCCAGTAAAGGAATTTAATCTTTGAAAACTTATATTTGAACAAGGATGTAACTAGTCTGGTCAAATAAGTCTTCCAGGAGTCAATGAGTCATTGTTTGCTACATTTTGTTAGCTTTCAAATTTTTTTCTTTCCGTTTCTTGGTTAATATGAATTCTGTTTGTCAAATTGGAATGGAAGGCTAGTTTTTGCTTGGTAAAGGTTACTTGTATGACAGTTGATTTTTGTGGAGCTTGGATCCTGATATTTAGGTTTAACATAACATCAGTGTAATTAGGGACCTCCCAGTTTCAAGCACTTTGAATAAAGCTGAAATGTGTTCATTGTCCTAAATCTGATGTCATTGTCACATATCATCTGCCTAGCTCTACTTGAGAACTCCTCAATTGACTGGATTTTTGCGTGCATAATTGATGGTTGTGATTGAGATGTTGTGAACTTCTTGTGCTTTGCAGGACAGTTATGGTGGATATATGGTTGCATTTGCTGGTCGAAAATATGCTGCAAGGTCTATCCCTACATTCGTTGCAAACAGTACATTCACAGTAACAAGCTTTACACTGGTAAAAGAAGATCCATACTCCATGATTATGTCTTTACCTGGCCTCAGAAAATCCAGTAAATTTAATATTGTTTTGATACAGGTGCTTGAGTTCAAGAAGGGCAGGCTACAAAATTTGTACTGGAAAAGGGATGGGTGTGCTAAATGCTCAGGAAGCTCCTCTAGCTTTGTCTGTCTTAACGATCAGGATTGTGCAATCAGAACATCCAACTGCAAAAACCATGGAGGCTCTGTGGATTGCAGTCTTGGGATACAATTAGCATTTTCTGGCACGGATAAACACCTCTCAGTTTTCAACTCATGGTATGAAATAGAGAACCTTCGACAGTACTCTCTTTATAACCTTTATGCAAATCTCAGGGACTCTCTGACGGGTCAGTATAGCAAAATCTTTTAATTAAATCCCGTTCTTCCTTGCATGTTGTGTTCTCTTCCCTTCTGAGTTTTCCCAATGGTGCAGACCCTATAATTTCTTCTTGTTGTATCCTTCTACAGTTTTTGGGTGTAAAGTTATATATATATATTTGACTATATGATACAGATTTTGCGATTTCCACTTGATTGGACTAGAACTGTAACTTTTGTTGTCTACAAGTTCATTGATCCTTGGTTATTGTTTGATAAATGACGTCATCTACTCCTCAATTTGACGTAACAAGTTTCTGTCAGGTTATATTAATGGATGACCATTCACTAACGGCTAATAGTCCTTCAATTAAAACACTCGAGGGATGAGTAGTAGGCAATTTGAACTAGTTTCAACTGAGACTTTGCGGTGAATTTACATATAATTTCAAAACATCCATTCAAGGTATAGATAGGACGACGATTGTCAGTAACGAAGGGACAGGGCAATCGTTAGATTCGAGAAGCTGCGTCGTCAATATGCTCATACCTAGAAAAGTGGTCTTATAATACTTGTCGTTTTTTGTGGTTGAGGCCAGCCCAGGCTTTCCTGGTCAAGGCCATCCAGAGGAGCCAGAGTATGCTTCCTAAACTTCAAATGTCACGTAGCCTAAACTTCAAATGTCACGTAGCCTGATTATTTGTTTTTTTTTAATAAAAACGATAATAGCGCAAAAACAGACAAAGTCAAGAAAGACAAAGAAAACTAACTCAAGTTAACAGGTTTATCCCGTATATCCAAAATTTAATAGCTTTTTTCCTTCAATAATAATAGAAGCCGAACAATCTGAATTTAAAATGGAAACTAAAAAAAAGGAAGATCAGTTCAGTAATGTAAGTTTGCATGTAATAAGACTACCTTGGCTAAAGCATGAGTCGCATTATTGACAATCCTACGCGTCTATTGAAAGGATAAGTGAAGGAAATGTCGCTTGAATGATAAACAATCAAGGGTCAAAATTTCAATCTCAGACCGATTTGGTGAAGGAACTAAAAATGATTGGACAGCTGCCAAGCAATCCGACTCTACAATTACCTTGTCAAGCTGTTGGTCTTTTAGTCAAGATAGAGCTTCCCTTATAGACATAATTTCGGCCAAAACTGGGTCAAACAGGGCAGGAAAAAAACCTGAAATAACAGTCACAAACTTACCTTGTGCGTTCCTAAGTACCGCAGCAAAATCCGTTGCATTCTGAACGTCCTCTGGAGAAACAACGAACTCGCTATCCTCTTTCTCTCGAATAGAGAGCCTTTGCAACCCTGAATTCATGAAGCTAAATCGATAGCTTAAGAGAAACCAACGTCGAAACAAAATCTAGAAACTCACCTTGCACATGAACGGCAAGACCAACACTTACACTCAGAAGAGAGAGAGAAAGAGGCAAGACTAGCTAAACCCTACCATCACACTTTTCACTGTAAAGTTATTCGGTAAGAATCAAAGAATTTATAATATAATGCAGTAAAATATTATTTAAAAAATGAATTAAAATGAAATGTAATGTATGATAAATAATTATTATATTTCTTATATTAAAATGATTGTTGCAAGAAGTTTATTATTTTATTATTAATTATATAGAATTTATTATTAATTATATAAAAATATTGTTATTAATTAGTTAATATATTTTATTTTATTTTATGTGATTTATACTTAAAAATAATTTATTTATATAAAAAATATATACAAATAATTAAAAAATAATTTTTTATATATTTTCTATTATTATCATTAAAAATTTTATTAAATTTTTTATTATATTATTAATTATATATAATTTATTATTAATTATATAACAATATTAGTATTAATTATTTAATATATTTTATTTTATTTTATTTTATTCTATGTGATTTATATTTAAAAATAATTTATTTTTATTTTTATTTTTATAGAAATATATACAAACAATTAAAGAATATTTTTTAAATATATTTTCTATTTTTATTAATAAAAATTTTATTTATTATTTATTTACATTAATTATATACAATTTATTATTAATTATATAAAATATTATTATTAATTATTTATTTTATTCTATTCTATTCTATTCTATTCTATTCTATTTTATGTTATTTATATTTTAAAATAATTTATTTTTATTTTTATTTTTA
>JAOSBP010000005.1:31421094-31445437 GCA_027563825.1 Erythroxylum mucronatum
TGTATATATTCAAAAAAAAATTTTGTCTTGGGGGGGCTATAGCCCCTGCTAGCCCCCCCCCCCCCCCCTTTGGATCCGTCACTGGTGGCAACTATGATAATGGTGACTGATGCATTAGTCAAGTTAAGTATTGTCATGGTTGCACAACTTGTGTGGACTCTTGTTAATATTACAAGCCAAAAGCTTATGGGTTAATTACCAGTTGATGTTATTTTCCTTTTTCATTTTTATGAAGGTAGAGAAGTAGTGCCTATGGAAGCCATTGGAGTAATGGTAATTTGTATGTTTTGCCTACTATTAATATTGTGGATTGTTTGTTGAAGGGTATTTTGTCATGAGTTGATCAATATTATATGATTATAATTAAGGTATTTTATATATGTTTCTTTGGTTAGTCCTATTTGTTCAATATGGAAATTAACTAGTTCTATGGCATTTGTATTGGAGTGACAGTCAAATGTAAATTATATGAATTTTTTCATGATCTAATAATGATTTCCTTGTGTATTTCTCATTGATATTTATTAATGAGGTTATAGGTATTGTATTTGTAAGAGTGAGATATGTTACAAGTTAAGTCCAAGGCCATTGACTGATTATGATTTAGGATATTGGCCCATGAAAACATTTTTATGCATATGCATTGAGCATGACATCGTATTACTTTAGAAGTTGTTGTATTCATGAAAATATGAAATTGCAAAAGTATGAATTTATTTATGAAAATTAATTCTAAATTATAAGTTCCTTTTTATAATGCTAATCACCTTTAGTTGCATTATGCTGAGGTATTTGGTCCTGACTATATAGGAATTGCATGACTAAGGTTGAGGCATTTGACACATGTGTCCTTTGTTATCATTATTTGTTCAACATGCAAGTTGAATAATTTTGTTGCATTTGTATTGTATGTGAGTGTCAAATGTAAACATATGATTTTTTAATGACCTAATAATGAGTTTCTTATATACTATTTTGTGGTATTTATTAATAAGGACATACGTCTCATAATTATAAAAGTGAGATATTGTATAAGCTAAGTCCAAAGCTATCGATTAATAAGGAGTTAGGTTATTAACCTATATAACCATTTTCTATTTGTATGGTTTGAGATGAAATGTTATTATTCTTGAAGTTGTCGTATTTATGATAATATATAATTGTAGAAATAAGATTCTACTTATGAAAATTACATCCATATTTTAATTGCTTTCATATAATGTTAACCCATCATTTGCATGATGATGAGGTATTGGGTTCTAATTGCATAGGTACTATATGAGTGGGGTTATTTATTTGATATATATGTCCTTTGAAATTCCTATTAGCTTAACATGGAAGTTAAATAGTTTTGATGCATTTGAATTAATGGACTATCAAAATGTAAACATATGAAATTTATGACCAAATTACATTGCCTTGTGGACTATTTAATAATATTTATTACTGAGTTTATAAGTATTATATATATAATATTGAGGTATGTTATAACTTTACTGCCATTGATTAATTGTGATTTAGGTTATTGGAGTATGAAAACAGTTTCTCATTTGTATATATTGAGCATGATATGTTATTACTTTAGAAGAAGTTATATTCATGACAATATGAAATTGTAGAAATAAGACTATTTGTGAAAAATTACATTTAAATTATGGGTGCTTTTCATATGGTTAGTTACCATCAAATGTGTGATGTTAAGGAATTTGGTCTTAATGCATAAGTATTGTATATATATGGTTGATGCATTTGATATATGTGTCCTTTGTTATTCTTTTTTGTTTAGTATGGAAGTTAAATAGTTTTGAAGCATTTATATTAGTGCAACTGTCATATATAAATATATGAATTTTGTATGTCCCAATTATCACTGCCTTGTGGACTATTCAGTGGTATTTATTAATAAGGTCATGGGTATTAGATCTGTAAGATTAGGGTATGTTATAAGTTAAGTTTATGGTTGTAGACTAATTGAGATATAAGTAATTGCCCTATGAAACCACTTTCTTATTCTAACACATTATGTATTGTATTTATAAGATTGAGGTATGTATTACATATTCCACAAAGGAAGTGTAAGGTATATTGAACTCACCAACTTTCTCCACAAGAAAAGAAATAATATTGTGGTCAAATCTAAAGGGAAGGTAATCCCAAAGCATAAATTATTCTTCCTAATTAGAAGTTGATTATGCATATTTAAAAATTTCTAATGACAATATTGTCCAAATTTGGTTTGAATCATAAACATAAAAGTGATGATTGATGCTAATGTTGGCAGTATAAGTTAGTAAAAGCCTGATAAGAAATAAAGTATATTCATTTATGTTTGTTGATGAGGATATTTAAACTCTATATATTTGTCAAATGAGATGTTACTCAAAGATGGTTTACAAATTGATGTCAACCTAATTTTGAAGTGGTTCAGGTGGGTTATCAGTATGGATTTAGTGAATTTAGAGTGATAGAAAAGCTCAAGGTTAGGAGGGACATATGATATTATCTCTCCCTGGGGTTTAATCCCAATGGCCATTCCTTAATTAAAATGGAGAATCAAGTTTAGGAGCTTTATGGGAACATGATGACATGGATTGGTGTCCCTAATGGAGAAAAATGAGTATGCATAAAATATGATAAGGCCTAAGGTGATAAGGTTTTGATAAGAGTATAAAATAAATAAACACTAAATTTATTCTTACATATTCCTTATTTATAAATAATGATTTCAACTTATAAACTTTGTTGTGAAGGTAAAATAATATAAGAACTATAATGTTATGTTCAAAGCTGGAAGTGCATTATAACATTATGCTATATTTAAAGTTGAAAATTAGCATACATACAATACTTTAACTATGGTTAAGTCTTTACATATGTGCACATTTTTGTAAGAAAAAATTAGATGCTTTTGTTATGTATAGAAATAGGTTCTTTTAGTACTATTGTATATGAAATTTGAATTTTGTGGACAATCCTTCAAATTCCATTAGAAACAAATGTTTAGATTTATCTCCATAAGACTGCTAAACACCCTTTAATCTACAACTTGCATACTCATTAACTTTCAGTAATATCATAACTTACAAAAGAAAAAAAACTTTTAGTCCTCTAATTCCAATTTAAATTGAGTACCGTCAGCTATGACGAATGCAACATTCATATTTCACCACCCAATTCAGCTCTCTCACATAAACCACATGAAATATATACCAATACGAAGGAATCACTTATACAATTGATGACAATACATTGAAACCACTAAAGAGTTAACCTTCTAAGCCAACATCTACCTCATATTCAATATACACATATAACACATTCATTACAACTTTAGGAAGAGGCATTAATTATGAATAACTTTGCAAACTCATATGCACTTCCTCCTTGATAAATTTATATTTTTAAAATTCATTCTTTTTCTTCTTTTCCATTTTCATTTTTTCTCATTTCCTTTTTTTCTTTTGTTTTTCTCTTTTCTTTCTTTCTTTTCCTTATAAAAATTAAAATAAACTATATCAATATGAGTATTTCAATGATAAGATATAACAAAACATCCCAACATTAACCAACCCACACATATATACACCCCACACTTACACTTTTGTACATCCACAAACTCACCAATCACAAATGTTCCACTAGCTTTATTGCTTAGGTAGGACATTTGGTTAAGTATAAAGTATGTATTATGATTGATACAAAAAGAATAGCTAACAAGGCTCAAAGGGGCTTATCAAAAAAGGAAAATCATATAATGGGTAGGCTATTTGGCTAATGTAGTTCAGAAAAGCAAAGAATGCCTAATCATATCCATGTTAGTGCATGTGATAAAAATATGGTCTCGAATAGAAATTCAAGGCAAAATCAGAATGAACATGTCATGAAGGTCACAACTTATCAAAAGACAATGAGACTGAAATGAATGTGTCAATTAAATAAGGCTCAAAATTTCAACAACTTTGTCTACCGTTAGCCACTAATCTTCTAAAGATAATGTATATCGACCAATCACAAGAGTAAAAATACATGCTAAAGTTGCCATGAAATTCTCTAGTCAACTCATTCTCTAATCATGACTATATAATCCTAGAAGTAATAGAAAATGAAAAAATGCTTGTTTCATTTATTTTACTCTTTTTCTCATTTTGATTGAAAACTTAAAAAAAGCAAGAAACAAATTAACATAGAAACACACATGTAAATAAAAAGCAATGCGGAAATGTAAAGAAAAGAAATTTACTTCCTTTGGTTGTCTTCTAAGAAGCGCCTTTGTTTAGGGTCGTTGGCTCGACTCCTTCTTCTCCTCACGTACAAAATTGTGATCTTCAGGTATTACAGTTAGTGCCATTTCCACGCGAGGTTGTTCCGGATAGGGTCTTAGTTTATCATCATCCCCATTCACTGTCTTCCCCATTCTCAGATTCTCAATCTCGATACACTCCGAAAATATTTTGACCGGCTCTGTGCCTTTTTCTTCTTCATTTAATTCCTCTAACCTACTAGGTAAAGGTAAAGAGTTAGTCTTAACAATAATTATGAACTCATTTTTTTACCTTCGAGCTAAAAGATGTATCTTTTTTTCTGCTTTGAGCTCCTCCTCAACTTCTTCCACACAAGCAATTCCTTGAGTAGTACTCTCCAAATTCTCAAACTGCTCATCACTTTGTAAGGTTTCTGCACTAACGTCCATTAGGTATACCTCGAGTTGATATGACTGCTCCTCTTCCATTTGTGATTCTAGGTAGTCGATCCTCGCTGCCATCTCACCCATCTGACTTGCCATGTTTTGGTTTCTAGACGTTATATGCCTTATTTCCTGTTGGAACTGTTGCAACTACTGTTGTAGGCTCTACTGAAATTGAAGATTGTTAGCAATTACAACACTTATCAATTCATCCAGAGATGTATCTAAGTTTTGACAAGAAGATTTTGGTCTACACGGAAATTGTTGTGTGTCTTGCAAACTATCATGTAAGTAATTTTGATGATTACCCTATCCATAACAAAAGTTCAGTTGATCAGTCCAAACATAGTTATATGATTGAGAATATGAGTTATAAAAGAAATTACTTCCGTCCATATCAATTTTTTTTAACAAACACGAAACAAAAAATGAAAAGATCATGAAATAACTGAAAAGAAATCAATTACGAGCAAACATATACAAAACACTAATTAAATCACAAACAAAAACAAAAACACCGCACTACCTGGCAACGACGTCAAAATTGATTGTGCATTGTAACACTAGTCAAAATAAAATAACTAGACTACTTCTACAGCAATGGTGAGTCTAGGTCGATTCCATAGAGAGTATGTGAAAAGTTGTTGAATGAAATTAATCGGTGTTTAGAAAAAAAAGGGGGCTTGGGATTTTGGAATAAGAAAATAAAATAAAACTAACCTAATGAAAACAAATTAGAGAAACACATGCGAAAAATGATAAAAGTGGAGAATTTGGTAGGGACCTGGTCCTTTGGTTCAATCTCAGCATACATCTTAATTAAGTATATTTTATTGATTTGTTGTTCTCAAACCTCTCCTAGCAATTATTAATTGTGGGTTAATAAGTAACTGAGTTTTCCCTTAGATTTTATTTAATCAAGATACGATCGTTAATTAAACCTAACTATCGAACAACTTAGGATATGATCTCTAGATTTAATTAGACAGTAGCATTATGAATAGAAAAATTGATTAATCAAGGCAATAACTACATACGATGCATTATTTAACCTAGTTAATGTTATCCCTAATAATTACAAATCATTAGTCGCTATACATCAATTTTAACATAACAATTACGGGTTACATCGAAGTTCTAGCAATGGTTTACAAATAAATGATTCAATGAACGCATCAAAATCATCCTTTCAATACCTAATGAGTTCATACACAAATAACTGAACAATAACGAAAATCCAATTATCCATATATAAAACCCAAATCAATTAACATACAATCAATTTCTAATGAGAGAAAGAAACAATAAAAATGATGAAATATACTTAACCCAAGTCGTCGGGTCGATGTCATCTCTAAACTAGTGTCGGGATGTCTAGCCCTCCATGGGTCTCTCATGGAAAAATGCTTCAACTCCCATTAATAACTCTTACCGAATCCTCTTAGGTTATTTTTTCACTGTCGCGCCTCCTTACTCTCTATTTCTATCGCCCTACTGTTCTCTCCTCACCGTGCTATTGATGTGACGAATTAACATGGTTTTGCCATGCTACTATTCACGCCACTTAAAAACCCTCCAACTTTCATCTATGAAGTGCAGCTTTTGTCTGCGTTTAACGCAATTGTCTGTGTTAAACGCAGACAACGCGTCTGCGTGAAACGCAGACTGCATTTCACTGTTGTCCTCCTAGATAGTGCTGCGTCATTTTGATTCATAGTTGCTTTTTGCTTCTGCTGTCGTTTCTTGCTTCTTCGCCTGCGTTTTGGTACTTTATCCACCTACTGCAACCGTGAACATGATTGTCCATTAATTAAATTAATACCATGCAAATCCATGCAGCCCATGTTCTTCTTCTTTGTGTTTCCATCTTTCTTGTTTTTTAATTTTTTTCTTCTTACTCCATGAAGACAAGTAAAAATTAATCTTCAAAAAATGACCAAAATAAAGAACTTCGACTCACTTTAATTTCTTTGCTTCTGAATTATACCTAAAATCATAAATGAGTCAAAGTGAGTATCTTAAGCAATTTTATATCAATAATCACTAAGTGTTGTGAAATAATTTCTTAATCAATTAAACACCTATTAGATATCAAATATATGAGTTGTTGTATGTGCATGTAGTTGTCAAGTCTAAGATAACTCTAAATCATGTATTACTTTTATTATGTTTCTTAGTTTAGCATTCTGACTCTGTATATGTATGTGTGTACTCTCGGTTGTACAAACACACAAAAATATATTATTCATTCCTCGGTCAAACAAATTACTATTCCTCCTTGATTATGTCATTTCACCATATTCGGTGCCAACAACTAGAACAGCAATGTCCTCCCGAAAACCAATTAAATTACTGGATACAAAACACTTACTCGATCATAAGTCTTATGTCCCGTGTTGGCAAAGTTTAGGTATAAATAATGAAACGTTTGAATTACGGAAAAGCTTAATGTGTTACATCAAACGAAATAGTCACAGAGCATTCTAGGGTATATTTTTCAGGATTGAAATTTTATTTGTATTACCTAAATTGCCCCTCTACACTAATATAAATATTTTTCTTCAATTATTTTTACTAAAGGCTACCGGTTTAATAGAATGTAACATAAGCAGATGTGGGATATATTCATCCCATAACTCCGAAGTTAAATGTGTTTGGGTGAGAGTAGTACTGAAATAGGTGACCTCTTGGGAAGTCCTCGTGTTGCACCCCTCACTCAAAAAACTTCTTCAAAAAAAAGGGTATCTTCATCGCAAGTTCTCAAACCCAGAATCTACTGCACTCCACTTACATTTTAAGCTATCAATTAACTGGAACCATAATATGAACTATTCATACTACAGAACTTTCCATTTGTAACCCACGTCTACGCTTGGGGTATACAGTTGACAGTTAAATGTTGCTAAATATAGAAGAGACAGGCACAGGAAGACAGGTGTTGGCATCCAACTTGGTTCAAATTTAGGATCCAAAGCCACTGGCCCCAGTATTTAGGGACATAGAATATAAACAAAGTAGGCAATGAAAGGCCCATTTTTCCTGGGAATATGTTTTTATACTAAGTTATTGCACACAGTGCATAACTCTGCATGAAAACTAAAGGCCATTGGTTACTCAATTCTCTGGTGCATTATTTATCTTTACCCTACTCTTCTCTGTTGGTTTTCTCGCTTTCTTCTCTCTGTTATTTGCTTCAATTGAACAGACATGCTCCCAAAGTAATGGGGTTCCTCTAGTTTCTCTCTAGGAACTTGAAACCTGTTTGTTCTGACACTTTTATGTGAGTTTCTTGTTCAGTTCCTTACACTTTCTCTTTCAGTCTTTTCCTGTCATCTGTATCCTTTTTGGTGCTTGATCTTAGCTTTTGTACCCACTATCTTGTTTTCTTCACTCTCATCTATGCTCTTGGCTGTCATTTACCTGTCACTTGATATTTTGTTTCCTTTCAACTTCAGTTTTCTGCTTAGCAACTGTGCTGGCATGTATGTGTTTCTCCCATTTCTTTTTTCTGTTTAATTCTTCCTGTAGCATGTGCATCTTGCCAGATGGTTGTTTTAAGATTTCTGATAAACCTCTGACCCTGTTCTTTCTGTACGATCTTTAATTCTATTGCCTTTTCTTTTATCAGGAAGCTTTTCAATCCCCTTTGTAACTCTTTCAGGAATAATTGTTACTCTTTTCCTATCTTCTTCTTGGAGATATCTTGTTTTTCAACAAAGAAGATTCTATTAAATACACTTTCTTCAAGTAAATTGGCAATAATAGTATCTCTTCTCTTCCAATTGCAGAAATCTGTTTGAACTGTCAAGACAAAAACCGTTGAGAAGTATCAATATTTTAGATTATTTTGGGGTGTCCAATGGCTATGAAAACTTTGTTCTTCAAAGAACATGAAGGGATTGTTCACAACCCAATTGGGCAGATGTCCTCTTCAGTACCTTGGTGGAGTACTGTAGTTGGATCTCAATCTGTTCATGGAGAAACGTGTCGAAAGTCGAAAACCACACCAATGGGCAAACCAACCACTGGAGAAGAAGTCACGGTTCCCTCCAAGTCGGATGGGCGAAGCAGAGAGCTTGAGCTGGAAAAGGACTCCACTACACCCTTCACTATCTTTCCTGGTTAGTAGTCTCTTCTTCTGCTAACTAGAATATATTTGTAAATACACACACACACACACATACATATGCATATCATAAACTTCACGCATATTTCTTCCAAGTGGATTTATAACAAATCTATCAGTTGATCTCTGTAATATAGATCTTCAATGGCAATTTGCTGGCTTTTTTTTACGACTTCAAAGTACTGTGATTTGGGTGTATGTTTAAGAGTTAACACTTCCCCCTTGTGTTAAAAAAAGCTTAGTTTTTTGGTATCATTTCCTGGTTTACCACCAACAGGATATTGGAGTCTGGCTCTTCACCAAGGGTTATTTTATGGTCAAATGGTAGGTGGTATAGAGCTAAATTTTCTCTGGTAGGGAAAGCTAAGTTTTCCATCCACCACAATACATGTACCAAGGAGCTTAAGAACAAGTGCTTACAATTAGGGCCACTCGTGCTTCTCCTTTCACTTCTCATTCCCATTTACCGTGCTCTGATCTTCAATTATACTTTGTACTTGTAATTATCTTCGAATCAAATTATGCTTATCGTGTTAATACGTGGTAAGAGATTGATATGGATTACTGAATAAAGAATAGGAGGCAAAGCAGTGATAGTCCTTAACTGATTTCAGTAGTAAACATCCTAGTAGACCTACTTTTTCTTCTAGTCAGGGCTGTATAATTGATAAAAAGGTCCAACTGCAAATTATGTACGTACAACCTATCAAAGAATATTGATCGACGTAGATTATGTTAAGTAATAGTTGTGCCATCAGGAGTGGAAAAACTGAACGTTAGTCACCAGTCCAAACTGCAACATTAGAGATTGAAAGTCAACCCTTTTGTTAGACAGAGTGATTTCAGTACAAGTTCCATGCATTTTACCAACCATGAAGCTGAAACTAAGCTCTTCTTGAAACTCTTCACCTAAAAGTCCATACGTGTCTACATAATTAAAACCTCTTGGTTCTTTCTTGAGACGTCGTTCCCAAAGTTGAAATCTTGCTGTTTCTGTGTACCCTTATTCTAAGTGTTTTAGCCTTTGAATTGTTTTGGAGCTTATGTTATGAAGAACGTGGAAGTTTTTCATCTTCTTCTGCGCCTTCCTTCGTAGGATTCTTAGTATAAATTTTGATACGAGTTTTATCAGCATACATGTGTCAGTTTAATTCTTTCACCAATATACTCTTTTGTAAAAAAAAGTAGAAGAATTTCTGCGTGACGAGTGAAACTTCTATTCAAGTATTTCCTTCCTCAAGATGTTTTAAATCACTTTCAGTAAGAGTTTTGGTTAATTGAAAAGGTTATTTTGCTTTCAGGCGACTGCAAAACTTCATGCCCCGGAAAAAAACCTCCTCAGGCATCCATCTTTGTTCAACCAGCCGTTCCAGAATGTATTACTCATTTTGAGCTGGGGTTTGGTCATCCTGTGGTAAGTTTTTCCGCAATCTATCAATTTGTATTGGTTTAATTTGGATTGATGACTGTCAATTGCCTTCTGTTGTGAAATATGATTGCAGATATGTGCAAAGTATCCACTTCTGGATCAGTACTATGGGGTGCTACCAACTTATGGATCTCAGGGTTTGGTCAGTATCCTGCTCATTTTGTCCTATACAGCAACTTAGTGATGGTACACTTTTTGCTATTGTGTCATCCATTTGAAGCAACATTATTTAACTCCATACTAATGACATTGTTGAGCTCAAGCCTCTAGCCCTTCTTTCAGAGTGTCATTTGCCTTGTAACGTCATCACCTCTTTACCTATGCAGTAGGAAAACTGAACAATTACAAATCGTTTTTGGAGTGATTTACTGAGTTAATTAGTTGTGATAAATACAGGGGCGCATTATGTTGCCAATGAACATGGCAACAAGTGATGAACCAATATTTGTAAATGCCAAACAGTATCATGGAATCATGAGGCGTCGCAAGTCCCGTGCAAAAGCTGTAATGGAGAACAAAGCAATAAAAACGCGCAAGGTATTTATCTCTTTAATTTGGCATTTTATTCAGTACTGTCTGCATTACGCATTGTCTCCAATCTTGTCAGGTCTTGTCCCACAGAACATTCATGTCAATCAATGTTTACCTTCACATGTTTTCTGTGGCAAACTTTCCTTTTGCCTTTCATGGAAAGTGAAATTTTCTTTCAACATGTAATCTTCGCTGTGACTTCACCACCAGACTTAAGATGATCTTCCATATGAATTGTCTTGAGTTCAAAGTTACTAATTCAATACGTTTATGGACTGATATCCCAGGTTTTGTATCTGCACTCTTGCAATGATTTACTAGTGTGCTTTCTTTTTAATGAAAACTTTCTTCGTCGTATATTTTACAACTCTGATTCATATGCAAATCTTGGCTTGTTTTACACCAAAAAAATGCATACAATATGAAGCGTTTATCTTCTCTTCATGAAAATGCAATGCTTCTTCTTGACATTATATGGCTGATGATTGTGGGTTTTTCCCTGTCCAACAGCCATATATGCACTATTCACGCCATCTTCATGCAATGCGCCGACCAAGAGGATGTGGGGGTCGTTTCCTGAACACAAAGAATCCGAATGATGCCAAAAGTGGAACAGAGAAAAAGGAAAGGGATACACGTGTTCCTCAGCCAACTGGTTCTCAGAGCTCTGAAGTGCTTGAATCAGATATTAGAGCTTTCAACCTATCTAAGGAAACTCATAGT
This sequence comes from Erythroxylum mucronatum, assembly GCA_027563825.1. NCBI lineage: Eukaryota > Viridiplantae > Streptophyta > Magnoliopsida > Malpighiales > Erythroxylaceae > Erythroxylum > Erythroxylum mucronatum. Next base: position 31,432,588 of record JAOSBP010000005.1, read on the forward strand.
AGTGGGTCTAACCATTCAGGCTTTGAAGTGACTAGTACTTTGTACTCTCGAGGCGAGCTTGACCGCTTTCCAATCAACCATCTTGCACCATCGGCTCGATTGTTCTCTGGCATGATGGACGTTGGACATGGCACTGTTATGTCCAATAAGTGGGTTGCAGCAGCCGATAATTGCTGCAACCTCAAAGTTTAGCAAGGAACTAAATGGGGTTGGTGCACTTCTTTGCACTTAAAACCCCATTCATCCTTGCTGCAGCCAAATAAAGAAACTCTTGTTGCAGCTTCTTTGCTGACAGGGTTTTGGCTTGAAGATTGACTTCACCATTTGGTTGTTGGGCAAATCATTCTTGGCTCATGTATTGCCATTCCATGCAACCGTTCTGCTGTAATGGAGTGGTTAAGATCTGATGGACTACTGTAAAAAGTGAAGCTAGACGAAATAAGTGGGTGTGTTATCGCAGGGAGGGTATGAACTTCATGCGTTGTTATCCTAAACCATGTTGAGATTTGGTTGTGTTTCTGTAGGATTTGTAGGATTTAAGTGGCTTGGATTTCTATGGAGCACAATATGTTATCCCACTTGAGATTAAAATTACATAAACAGTTGAGGCCAAAAGTAAGCGACATCATTAACTTATCAGCTAAAGTTGCTTATCCTGTGTATTGTTATTGCTTTGCTTTGGGATCGTCCTATAGAGTCATGTGGAAGACTCTTGAAATTATCAATAGGACACTAATCAAATGAAAAAACCAAAGAGAACGCCATTCCTGTTTCCATAATTTGCGCAGAACTGAATTAAAAGGAAAGGAGAAAGGAAGGCTTCTTAACATGTGAATTAACGCAAAAATCATACATATGGTTTGTTTGTTCGGAAGGAACTGCTGCAGCAGTCTGCAGAGGCCGAGCCTCATAAGATATCATACTCGGATGGGCTAAGCTGAATTATCGAGTCAGCCCAATAGAAAAAAAACGAAGTATAACGTTATCCACTTAACCAAAATGATTAAACCGACCACATTATCTTCATTTCCATCTTCCCCGAACCATTGCTTGCTTACATTAGCTGCTTCCCCTTCTTCTCATGGCAGCCTCCACAATCGCTTCCACTCCTCTGCACACTAAACTCTCTAACGCCTCCTTCACTCGCTCACCAGTCTCTGTCTCCACCAAATTCTTGTCAAAATCCTTTTGTAAACCTGTAAAACCCCTCAAATTCCACAACCAAAAGTCCAACCTCCGTTCTCTCCCAAATTTTCGCTGCACTCTCTCTACCGTTGACAACTCCGAAGCTACGCAAGATGAAAATTTCTCATTTCAGGACGAACCAGAAGTCGAAACTGGAGTGTACGAGCAAGAGGGAGTGAATGAAGAGGAAGAGCTGAAACCGACAGTGTCAGATGAAGATGGGAAGTTGTATGTGGGAAACTTGCCTTATTCTATGAACTCTGACCAACTTGCAGAGGTTTTTCAGGAGGCTGGTCGTGTCATAAATATCGAGGTTTTGTTCTTCCGTTATTTTGATGATATGTTTAGTTATGTTTGTTTTACGGGCCTCTTAAGTGGGTGAAGATGGGGTTCAGGTTATATATGATCGTGTTACGGATAGGAGCAGGGGATTCGGTTTTGTTACGATGGGGAGTGTTGAGGAAGCTAAAGAAGCAATCAAGATGTTCAATGGATCGGTAAGTAATAACTCTTTTTCTTGTCTTCAATTGTTACATGAAGAGAAGTGCATTGTTATAAGAAGTTTAATATTTCTATCTTTTGAGAGCATTCTGAAACAGGACTTAGCTACCATTCATCAATGTATTTGTTCATATCTGAATCAGTCATAGATGTCTGCTTTTTAATAGAAAATGAACAACCATGTCAAATTTTAATTGCGAGTAATGTAATGGTGGACAGCAAGTTGGAGGTCGAACTGTGAGAGTGAACTTCCCAGAAGTGCCGAAGGGAGGGGAGAGAGAAGTGATGAGGCCAAGAATAAGGAGCAGCTACCAGGGTTTCACCGACACTCCGCATAAGATATATGCAGGAAACCTTGGGTGGAGCGTCACTTCTCAAAGTCTTAGAGATGCTTTTGCGGACCAACCAGGACTTTTAAGTGCCAAAGTCATCTACGAGAAAGATACCGGAAGATCCAGAGGCTTTGGCTTCCTATCTTTTCAAACTGCTGAAGCTGCGGAAGCAGCTATCAATGCTATGAATGGAGAGGTAAAGTTTATACTTGATCATTGATTGACCCTTTCTTGATTCAATCTTTTCTTATCAGCTTTTTCTTTTTCATTTTGTATGTTACTGGACTAGTAGGAGGTGGAAGGGCGCCCATTGCGATTGAATTTGGCAGCAGAAAGAGCTCGGCCGCCAACGACAGAAGCCACTTCAGAGAATGATCTTGAGAGCAGTGAATTGCTCTCTGGCATTAGCTCTTGATTTAGTCCTGTTGCTTTTGATGGGAGACTAAATCAAATATGGAGGTATACTGAGTATATATGTCTTAAGATCTGATGTACCACCCGATTTTGCTCCATGTGATCGTCCTTTTTCCCCCAGTGCTCAAAATGCTCCATACTGAATGATTTGTGTAATTTCAAAAGGAGCAAAAATTGACTGGAGGGCAAAGGTTATGGCTGTAACTTCAATTGCAGCAAGGCAATACATGTTAAACCATTGAGATATACGAGAGATTTGTTATTTAAAACCACCAGATGAAAAACTTCAAGTTCTTCATTGACAGGAAACAAGTACTTACTCTACATTATCCATAGTGATGAACATGAATCCCAGTAGAACTCCCAACTCTGGGAAGGGATGCTAATGAGCACGTTTCTAGTTTTCTGTAACATAATTAAATCAAGACAAGAATAAAGATTGTATATTTTACTTTTCTGAGAGGCCCGAGCTGTCAAACTAACGCTTCAAAAGTAGAAGATTGCTATTTCCAACCTTCTAAGTTCAGCGAGATTCATGATGACCGGCAAGAAGAGCATCCGCAGCAGAATCCAAGTCGTGGGGAAAGAAAACCCTGTGGGAAACAAGGTTGTGTGTTAAAACTACTTTTTTATTACGAGCCAGAAATCCAGTGTGTAACTATAACTATAAGCCTGGCTCTTTGATAGGGTATAATTCAATATTCAGGGAAAGAATTATTCATGAAAATATTTACTTCAAGACATTTACAGATAAATAATTGAAAAAAGCTTTTCATTTAAGACACGGATGAAATCAGCGAGCTCTGAAAGGTGCTTACTTGCAAGTATTATGGTAAATGGTTCTGCTCATTTGATCTATGTCACTGACACCTTTACAACCAGCCACAACCTCAAGCACTTGCCTGCAAACAATGCCAATTGAATAGAAACTTCAATCTTGACATCAAATCTGTAGAACTCTTCCCAGTTAAATCGTATTGTCATACAATTCTCAATTTAGAGAAGCCATGTAGGAGATAGTCACTTACCGAACTAAACAAGGTTCATTGCGGCCTTTGACAATGCACTCATGATCATATTTTTCTTTCTTCTTTGAAGGCCACGAAGATTTTACAAAATTAATCCCAGCATGAGTGCTCCTAATTTCACAATAAGGAGAGTCTGTCTCGATCATCATTCTTTCGATGGGAATACCCCTTACAACGTCAAGATTCTCAGTTGTCCTCAAAGAACAACCGTTGACACCTGCTAAGGAAATTTTAGTAAAGAACTACAAACTTAGCAGTTTTGAAGAGAGAGAGAGAGTAACAAACCAAATTTAGTTCTCCAAGTAAGCATTATCTTCATCTAAGTGACTCTCCGAAACTTCAGCTATTTAGTATAGATAATGATTTTAAATCTTAAGGTTTATAGAAATTTCCCTCCGAACTGAGAACCAATAAGCCTTCAAATCATACATAGGCACTATAGATTAAATCTCACACTGCAGTAATCCCACTCATAAATATAACAATTTCAAACTCGTAAAACGAAAAAATATTGAGGAAATACAAGATTCACTAGAACTCTTCTCTTTCCCCGTATTTTTAGTGAGCAACATTTATTCTGATCTTGTAATTCTTAACACTGCCAGTATTCAGGGACAGGGAATGCCTCTACCATGTAATTTGTCCCTAAACTAATTCGAGATGAAAATGCAATAAGATACAAGTGACTAATGCTACCACAAGAAGCAGGAACTCTTTACCTATATACATATTATTAAATGAAAGAAGTTTATCGCGATCTTCTGCACTATCAGTAAATGAATGTGTCACACCAGCAATGAACCTGTGAAATTGGAAGAGAAATCACTTCATCATGCACAGCCCGCACAAACACTCATAAAGAACGTTTCACATAAAGCATTGAAGTGAAAACTTTGTGTATTTTAAGGCATAGATAGTTGGTTATCAACTAACCAGTTATGCATAAGACTGCAGGTGAACCCAAAACAGTCATGAGGCACATTTGGTATAAAGCAACATTTTAACAGGGATAATTAGGTCCCTTGTCTATGATGTAGACAAAAGTTACCTATTTTTATTACGCTCTACAATTTCACAGAAATCTTCAGCAGCTGCTCGCATATGTAAAAACATAGGCAGTTTTGTCTCGGATGCTAATTCAAACTGCTTCTCAAAATACCTACATTTTTAATATGAGTAATAGTAGCATAATGTCATTACATGATTATATGGGGAACAAGCTGTGGATGTATATGGGCTTCAAGAAAATATTGCAGTTGGAAAAAAGCTTACTTCTTTTGAATCTCTGATGGACAAAAGTGAAGTCTATCATAATCCAGTCCACACTCACCAATTGCTACAACCTTTTCATGTAAAGCAGTTAAAAGAATGATTCAACTACAACAGTGATTTTCATTACACTGTTCCAAGAACAATTAGAATTTAGAGAGCAAAAGAATTATTTGGCAATCATTAACTGTTTCATGCGAAAGATGTTGATTGGCAAGTGCCATATACAAGCACTCAGCAATTTCCAGTAGCACAGATCACAGAATTTGTGCAATCGAATTGAAGAAAAATCAAACTAGATAAGATCATAATACTCAAGTCATTTAGTTACACTGAAGGTATTCTACACTTTAAAATATACCTTTTTGGGACAAAATCATGGTTGTGAAGTGTCATGTTTATGAAGAAGAAAGATTAGTAAGTACCTTTCCCTTCTGAATTCCTTCCTTGGCTAATGATAAGAGAGCCTGGAAATATTTTTCTGGATCGCCACTCTCCTCAAATTCCTACGTGATAAATGAATAAGCTCAACTGAGATAGCAATCTCCAAGAAAATTACCATTATCCATAATTGGAACACAACATATTAAATTTTCCAAAAGTAGAAACTTTAGGAAAGAAACCGCCAGACCTTGCATCTTGTGGGGTGTACACCAACTGTATAGAAAAGTCATCCTACGCCAAAGAACTTACTTTGAATAAACAATACCCCCTACTCAACACTACTGAAAACAGAGAAGAGAATGTATCGTGCTCTAATGAAAAATAACCATGGACAAACCATCTGTCTCAGCTATGGCCAGCGCTTCCTTTGACTCCTCAAGGGATCCACCAGTCACCTGCATCCATAAACCAATAGATATTACATATAAAACTAGGAAAAGATTGACACAAGTTTACAAAGCAGATCCTTTTACATTTTCATCAAGCAATCTGACAATTGTCTCATAACATTCAACACTTAAACTTCACCGACCCCATCAGTGTCTCTTCATAAGCCAACAATGAACAATTACTAAGAAGGGTATCAATGTGTAAATACGTACGATGATTCGATCTACACCAGCACTCCAAGCTCGTCTTAGCACAGTAGCTATATCAGCTACATGGTGTTGCTTGCCGTTGTAAATTCCTTTGAACATACCATCTGCATAAATTTGAAAATCCATTTCTCAGTTGGATGAGAAGAAAATAAAAGAGAAATGGGTTAGAGGAGTAAAGGTTATGAACAAAATTGTTCGATGAAATGCCTGACTGACCTGTGAAGTTTACAGCTATATCTGCTTTGAGAGAACAAAAATGGAAATGAAACGATTGTTAGAGAGACAGGTACTTTGATGTGATATTGTGAGTCAAAGAATCTTAAAATAGGTAATTGTTGAGTTTCAAGTGATACACTTGCCTATCATTCTCAGAGTCCCCATAGCGCAGGGAGCGGAAGAAGAGAATGGAGGATTAAATCCAAATGCTTTAGACCCTAAGAACAGCAATCGATTGGGTTGAGTCCCTTGCTGTGATATATGGGCTTTTGTTGCTTATTGGGCACCGTACCGTACTTGGATGCTGGTGATGGGTAATAACAGGTGTGGAAAACTATACTGATTTTTCTTTCTTGTAAGTTAAATTACAAAGAAATGAAAATGATTCAGAACTGGTCGAACTCAGAACTGGACTCAGCCTCTGTCTTATGATAAAAATCAGATGAATTGATGATTTATAATTTTGAGTAATTATTTCAGCAATGAGAAGACGTGTGACAAACATATTATCAATTTCCATTTGACTCAATGTCGTGTTTTTTTGTTTTGTTTTGTTCTAACTCTGTCTAACCACACATTTATGTGAACCCATATAAATGTGCCACATTTACGTAAACAGAGTAGCTGTCCCATTTTTCTATCTTCAACAATGATGGATTGACTGCTTCAATGAAAGGCTGCTCATACCTTGAAAGTATTACCTAATATTGATGGGAATGTCGTTATCATTTACCCACTCAGGATGAATAACTTGTGATTGATTGAAATGATCTATGGTTTTGATTTTCTGCAGAAATCTGCCAAATCACGATGCACAAGCTATGGATTCTGCTGCTTTTCTCTGTTTTGCTTAAACAAGACTTAACCTGCAAAACTTTTATGTTTACAGTTTTCCAAGTTATGGAACTCCAAATTGGAGTAATGTGGCTCCCTGTAGGAGACTCCAATAATTTATCCTTCATTTGTTTTCTTTATGCTCCAAATTGCCAAGTGTAGCCGTTGGAAGCCACCTTTGTTGAAGGAAACTTAAAGCCAAATACATCCAAACATGCACCAGTAGGGACAGGGCTGACGAGGCAAAAATAGTATTTGCAACTTGGACATCAACCATGTCTCCTTCTGAAACTTATGAATAAGCATGCAGGGACATGATTTGCAGAAACAATGTGTGTACAAGCATTTCGCTGGGACGGAATTAAATAAAAGAATTAAGAGCATTACTTGCATGATTGTGCTTAAATTGGAGGGGGATCACAGCAAATGCCATTTTACCTGCTTTCCTCTGGAGTTATATTAACATACATAAACACGGAAAGCTCTCATCTCCATGAATTGCTATAAAACTATATCCAACTCTTACATGCCTTAAAACTCATCTTAATAACAAAGAATCAGTCAAGAAAAGCAAATGCTCAGCCATCAAACTCACTATAAGCAAAACTGATTTGCATTCTTGTACAGTAAATATATAAGCCTACAAACCCAATAGTTCTACGCTGGTGGGGAAGGTTGGGCAGGTGGTGGAGGGGATTGAGAGACAGCCGGCTGACTGCCACCGCCACCGCCACCATTGTTTTGCCATGGCTTAACAGTAAATAGCACAACAAATAAGATGATCACCAGCAAAATGATAATTGCATAGCAAGTCCACTTCCGGGTATTTTTCTGGTACTTTCTAGCAGTCTGCAAACGCTCAGTCCCGCCTCTGACAAATGAACTAGCTCGCTGCATGTTGCTTTCAATGTCATCCAGTTGTTCACCTTGAGCTTGCACCAACACAGCCATGTCCAAAAACACTTGATGCAGCTCCTTTAGATTCTTCTCCATCTCTTTCACAGCATCATGTCTTTCTTGAATCTCATTAATTGTATCCAAAATCCTGCCCCTGCCCTGGTCTTGGATTGCTTTCTGCAGAAAAGTCTCACTTTCACCTGCATATATTAATAACCACTCCAATAATTTATCAAACAAATCCCAAAATTTTCCAAAGTTGCAGGCTTTTGAACTCCAAATTCCAAGAATTCCTTAAGGCATTGAAATCGGAATCCCCATTTGCAATTCTTCACTTTTATTTTCCCCCTCAAATAACTAAAAATTCTTTGCGATCTAACGTTGACCCCGATTCAGTTCCCCTTCAAAATTTCTAATTAAACTATCTAAATAATCAAATTAAACCCCAAAAGCAAAGTCAACTTCATGACTGGTGACAATTAATCCACGAACCTGTAGAGATCAAGCGATCGAGAGTCTTCTCATCAGGATTCTCTCCGGTGACGGTGAAATATCTCCTCTGAACTGTCTCCCTATACTCTCCAGATATTGTCTCTCTCAAGGAGTTAAAACTCTCCATAGAATCCTTCAACTTCTTCCTCAACCCATTGACCACAGAAGTCCTGGTTCGATCCGACGACGACCCAGGTCCACAACCTGGCACGTTCCGGTTGGCAGCATTAGAACGGTCCAGAGCCTCCAGGCGGACCTTGATGAGCTTAGCTTTCTTCAACGCCAAGGCCACATCAGCGTCCATACGAGAACGTAATTCCTTGACAGCTTTGGCATGGTGGAGTGTTTTGCTTTGCTCGTGAGACGACTGAAGGTTTTGGTTAATCCTCTCAAGCTCTCGGAGCTCGTCTTTGACCGATTCCACGTCCTCGAAGAACTTGTCCAGGTTGACTCCGCCGGTGGAGGGAGCGGTCTCTGACATCTGGATCACATGGTGGGGGTGGTCCGGGGAGGCTTCCTCGCTGCGGAAGCGAGAGAAAGAACGTGAGAATAGATCATTCATCTTCTAACAACCGGAAAGATGAGATTTTGATTCACAAAGAGGGTTCAGAAGAGATGGAGATAGGAATGGTGAAATAGGTTAGACGGAGGTGACTTTGGTTCAACTAACTCTTCTATTGTTTGCGTTATAAAGAAGATGGGGAGGGAAAGACATGAAACAAGCAGTTGATATTGACTTTTCGTTTAAGGACCGTAGTGCATGGAAACATCCTAGAGCTAGAAGAGAAGGACGGGGTCAGCTGAAATGGATATAGTATATTTGAAACGCGTTCAGCTTTACTGCGATGTCGTGGGAAATTAGTCGTCTGTTTCAAAACACATACCTTTTAAGCAAAGTTGGTCGTAATGATTTGGAATTACTAATCAAACCCCTTCTGTGTAAGGTTCCAATTGGATGGGTTTCCAGAGTACTTGTAATAAATCATGTCAATGGTAAATACTAAATCTCATTTGATGACTACTAAAATCCAAAAGTTATACATTTTATAAAATTATATAACTCAATGAGCTTTTGTTTCAAAGTTAATGAATTGCTTACTACCAATCAGTCTTCCTGATGCAAGTATCCGTTGTTCTAAGTATAAGTTTAGGGATTCCTTGAATTACCTATCCAACTCTGCTGAATTTCTTGAAACAGATTCGTTTGTATTTGTGAAACTGAAAGAGTGAATAATTCAGAGCTATTGACACGAGATAATGCATCAACAGCTGAGTTGTCAGTGCCCAGATTGAGAAATCAAATCCAATGAGATTCGGAAGCCAAGTCTGTTGGAATGGCATGGTTATCTTTTTGATCCATAGGATATTTCACGCTGTAATGATTTGTCTTAATCATTAAATGCCCTTCCTGACCTGTCAAATAATATAACCAATGTTTAACAGCCATAACTAGTGCTAGGAATTCTTTCTTTTTTTTATATTAAAGGGCAATTGTCGGAACAGATTACAAAGTAAGTTTTGGGAGACAGATCCTTGATATATTCTCAAATAAGATATGTTGGCACTCGATAGGTGCAAGATCAAAATAAGTTATACCAACAGCAAAAAGTTCAGCTTGAGTGGCAAGCCAGCACATCTGTTGCTCTTTCGATATACATGCCGATGAACAATATACCAGTTTCGGGTAAACAGTTCTTAAATGCCCGCTACAATAGAGTTGAGCACCTGTGTATGGTTGGCCGAAAAAGGGAGGAGGGTATGTACCGCGAGCGAATCCACTCCCAGTTCTATACGGCGGAAGCCCAGTCTCCAGGCGAGTGAAAGGCCTGTAAAGACCCCCAAAGTTCAGCAGACAATGGAGCGCACCATCCGAGATTTTGAGTGAAGCCTCCAAGCCAATTGCCTCTACTGTCACATATGATGCCACCTGTTGTAGCTGTGAATTTGGTGTGATTACTGGCCCCATCTGTATTTAATTTGATCCATCCCGGCGACAGCTTGCTCCAACTGATGAGTAGCTCTTGGCGGAAGCGGAGTCTGGTGTCAGTTCGGCTGCGCCTCTCAGAAGACAAGCGAAGTTGATCTGCATAAGACAAAATGAGAAAATCAGGAGAGGAGGGCCAAGTGAATTGATGATCAAATAAAGACTTCTTCCGTCATGTCCAGAGGAACCAACAAGTCGTTCCAAAAATAATCGCCCAAGGCCCAGAAGTCGGCGGTGATGTTGGAGGTTTGTTAGGATCCAGTCTCGAAGTGGCAGAGAGAAGAAATCAGTCTCAACGAGGTGTGTCGACAATGTAGTTCACACAGTTGGCGAGCCTTGAGGTAATCTCTCACAACGTGAAGAGAAGATTCTTCAAGGGAACAGTGATGACAAGTGCTGTTCGTAGTGATTTGCCTTCGGGCTCATTGTTGGTTCGTGAGTAACCGGTAGAGCGCTAGTAGCCAGAGAAATGAGTGGATACGCTACGGTCTCGACCACTGCCAGATTGCCTTTCAAACCCCATGAGTCGACTTGTCAGCATGACCCATAAGCATTGAGTAAGTGGACGCTACGGTGAAGATACCATTGTCGGAAGGAATTCTTTCTTATAAACTGATAGATGTTTGTAACACTTTGAGAGTATCTTACTAACAAAAGCTACCGGGTGTGAGTTTTGTATATTAACAACTCCAATGCCTTCTCCACAAGCACCTGGAACAATAACAAAAAAAATTGTTGAAGCGTTAAAGCTAATATATGAGTTGTTGTCAAAGCTTCTTATAATGCTAAGAATGCTTCAGTGGCATGCTCATTCCACACAAAAGCATTTTTCCAATAAATTTGTCAAGGGTTACTCAATTGTCTATGAAGGGAAATCGAGACGGAATCTAATCCCTACTGTAGTGGAATAATTACGAAACTTTTTTTTCATATTTTGACTTTATGAAAATCAAGATTACTTTAATTCTATAAAATGATTAACACATAAATTAAAACATAAATCTTAATTTTTATCTTATTTCGAAGCTTAATCATTTTCTTGTCATATTCCACGAGCAGTTTTTAAAACCTATCATCTCAACCACCATAGCTACACAAGTGCCCAACCCCTAACGATATCCACATAATAGGTTAAGATTTGTAACACTTACAATGAGAGTTAAAGTAAGAAGTGCTAGCTCCATAAAACTTAAGTTTATTTATAATAAGTTTTAGACATTTTAGTAATTTAATTAAAACTAAATTTTAATTTCAATTAAACTTTATTTAGAATTACAAATAAGTCTAATTAAATACTAATTATACCCAAACAAGATCCAATATCTTATATTGATCCTTATTTATTAAATATCTCATAATTAATCATAAAGTTTCTCAAACTTTACAATTAAGTCCAACTTTGTAAATATCTTTACTCTCTTCAACTCATTATTTATGTGAGACCTATTAGGTTCTCAAATATGTTAACAATGAATATAAATTATAATTATAATTCATACTTAGAATTAGATAAATTAAAACTCCTTTTAATTTATTTTTAATTCTCCAATTAAACAATCTGTAATCATATATCAAGATTGACATTTAGCAACGCATCATAACCACTCAAATATTTAGGAATATCAAAGTAGTTTTGACTAATCTTTCCATGCATGATTTTTCTGTATAATTCAATATTTTCATCATATAATATTCCGATTAGACATAGATCATGAAATTAATTTCTATTTCTTTTTAAGTTCAATCATATTAGTTCTCTGTCATTAGCTATCAATTTAATTAATAATATTTGTAAACTATTTACAAAATGTCATTCTATCTTGGCCAAGAATTTTCTGAATTAATATTAATTGAGAATATGGAACATTATCTCTAATTACTTTAGGGTGATGAATTATATTTTGATCATACAACTATCTTCATATAGTTTATGCTACATCCAATTATCACTGATTGGACGACCCATGATTAAATAGGTCATAAGTAGTATCAAAACATATCAATTCCTATACAAGATATATTTAGAGACCTCAAGTCAAATGTTCACTTATACAATCATCACAATGATAATTTCGTAGTCATACATGTAATGTTTCAAATAAATTTCTCATATCGAATCTGTTCAGTGAACTTGTTCTATAAAAAATACCCACACGTTTTTTTAAATATCTCAATACTTTAGTCTATGAAATCAACTACTTCCTTCATAAGGAAAAACATAACGTGTGCTAATCTTTTTAAGTTGTATTAATGTTCAGTCTTAATAGAACAATAACTAGAAAAATTTACAGATAATACATAAAGCAATACGATCTCATAATTATAATCTCATTATAATTTTATTTGTATTATATAATTATCTTATAAGCTTTATCATATACATCTAAACATATATAAGATAAATAATGTCTTTAAATAATTTTGTCACTAAACTAATACCAATGTGATTAACTGCGGGGCATAAACCAACAATCCATATCACCATAAATTGTTTCTAGTATCCACATAATCCTAAGAAACCCCTCAATTGTTTGAGCGTTCTTGGTTCAGGCCACCACTAGACATAGACAGAGCCCACTGGGCCCCCCAAAATTTATAAAAATTAAATATTTTTAATTTTTAATTAATATATATATATATACAAGGATATAGTTA
>JAOSBP010000005.1:31450437-31477907 GCA_027563825.1 Erythroxylum mucronatum
GCGGTGCATTGGGCCCCCCAAGATTTAAAAACTTAAATATTTGGGCCCTCCTATCTTAAATTTCTGGCTCCGTCACTACTACTAGATAACTTGCACTTTTTAGGGATTAGCTGTTACACCTTCTCAACTAATGACATGCCTCATATATTTCACTTTAGTTGCACCAAAAGAGCATTTATTCAGCTTCATATACAATTGTTGGATCCTTAATGTCTCCAGAACTACTTGTAAATGTTCAAAATATTGGTGAAATGACTTATTATAAACTAGGATGTCATTAAAGAACACTAACATAATTTTTTTAAAATAAGGCTTGAATAAGCGATTCATTAAGTTTTAGAATGTAGCGGGAAGATTTATTAAATAAAATGGAATGACAAAGAATTTGTAATCTTCTTCATGAGTCTTAAATGTTGTTTTATATACATTTTCCTCATGAACTCGTATTTGATGATATCTAGCTATTAATTCTAGCTTAGAAAAGTATCTTGCACTTAAAGATGTCAATAGGTCGGGCCGGGCCTGCCATATATTTTTAAAAGAACCGCCCTACCTTGGCTTGTGGCTGGTTTGGCCGACCATGGTCGGCCCATGGCCTAATCAACTTGGGCCAAAATCGGGCCAGGCTTTTTTGACATCCCTACTTGCACTATTCAGTTCATCAAACAACTCATTTACTAATTGTATTTTGGGTTACTCCAATGCATCTCCATAGCTTTGTAACAATTTTTGTAGTTGTTCCTTACATTCTGCAAATAGTGGATTCTCTTCTAAGTCCAAAGTAAGAGACTAACATTCTTTCTAGAATTGGTTTAATTCCTCTCCACTCTTATCTTCTGCTATTATCAAAAATAGCACACCACATTTTTTGTTGTTATGGCTTCCTTTATTTCCTTTCTGTAACCTTTGCTACACGTTTACACTCCTCACTCTTCAATTCTAGCTAAGATCCCTTCTACCAAAATTGTATTGTTTGTTTCATGCAGTTACAAACTATATCATCCAATATGGATAAACACTACACACCTAACATCATATTATTAACCCCAATATCATTCACTAACACATTAGTAATAAACTCCTTACGTTTATTTGTAATTTGAAATTGTGGCAAATATAATTATAGGCAACATGCACTCTACCTCCCACTTATATTGCAACATCTTTTACCTCTTCCAATCCTTCCCTATCCTCCTTAACAACTCTTTATCCACGAAATTGTGAGTGCTTCCTCCATCAGTTAATACATGAATGGTTATCCAGTTATACTAGGATGCATATTATCTTCTTCATTCTTTATTAACTCCTCAGTTTCCTACTCTTACTTAACCATATACATATGTAGCATCTTCTTCTTAAATTTATAACCTAGCACAAACCATTCCTCACACAAAAAATATAACCCTTTCGCCCTTTATTTGTAGTATTTTTTTTCCCATTTAGCTTCTCCCCTAAGTTTCTAATTCCCTTCTGCCACTAGTTTAGGTAGAATCCCTTGGAATGTTTTCATAGAAATAAATAGATGCCTCACTAAATAACCAATATCTTTCCCATCAATGTTAAATATTAACTAGATACTCTATTTCGAGTTTTAACCCTTTCAAGAACAAACTAACTAGGTATCATTCAGGTGTTACCAATCTATAAGACGAAAGATCATAGGTATCATTCAGGTGCTACCAATCTATAAGACAAAAGATCAAACTCGACACGATAATCCTTGATAGATCCTTTTTGCCTCAACTCCTCTAACTTTGCCATAGGATCTTTAAAAACAATGTCACTAAATCTTTGTTTTAACGCTAAAAGGTATTTTCTCCAGTTAGGTTGTTTTCTCGTCAATTTATTGTTAAGATACAATTCATGTATCATTAGAGCTTCTCCTTCCAAATGTATTGCCACCAATCCAACTTTAGCCTCAGTTGGAGTTCTATCAAATATGAAAAATCCTCATACTTGAAGAACTCGCTTAGGTATTGAATAGTGCCCCTGAAGTGAGCCATCTACCACTCCTGCATATGGTATACGATGGTCTCCATTTTCTTGTCTTAATGGTTTTGTATTATCCTTCTAATACATTTGTATAATACAATCCTTCAATTTCTGGATATTTCTTTCTTGATAAAGCTCCATATCTTGAATTTGATTGTGCATGCCTTCTTTAATCCTCCATTCTTGAACTCTGGTTCCTTCCACCATGCTTTCACGTCCTCCTGAATTGAATTGACTCTAATACTAATTTGATAAGGCTAATTTTAGCGATTGATGAATTAGGAATTTGGGATCCTAATTCTTACAATCTAGTTGAAATCCAAAATATAAAGGGAGAAAAGTTGAAAAAGACAAAGATAAAGAGAGAAAGTAGTTTTATTTGTTAAATTTCTTAACTTCCATAACGTTTTTATCTACAACTATTTTAGTCGTTGATGGTGAGCCAATCAGACTTTTACACAATAAAACATAATCAAATGGATCAATTAAAAGGTATCAGATAAGATTGGTAGCCAAGCACTATATCCAAACTTATGGAATTAAATACCTAGAGACTTTTGCTCCAATTAGTAAGATGAATATTGTTAGAACTCTCTTATCTTTGTTAGCTAACCATGGTTAAGAATTGCAATAATTTGATGTTAAGAGAACTAGAGGAAGAAATCTACATAAAGGTGCCACCAGGTTATAGGAATAATTTGGCTACTTAAACTATATGTAATTTGAAGAATGCCTTATATGGATTGAAACAATTGTCACTGGCATGGTTTGCAAGATTTGCAAGAGTAATGATAGCTATGAGATATAAACAAAGTCAAGGGGATTATACGTTGTTTATTAAACATTCACCTTCAAGGAGAGTCATAACACTTTTATTGTATCATGATGACATAAGACAAGGAAAAACAGTATCTAAGTCAATGTTTGACTTAGGAGTTTAAGATTAAGGATTTAGCAAAGCAAAGATATTTCTTCAACATTGGAGTAGCTTACTCTAGGAAAAGTATTATTATCTCTCAACAAAAGTACGTTATTGATTTCCTAAGAGAAACAGGTAAGATAGCTCGCAAATGGCCAAATACTCCGATAAACTTAAACATTAAACTTGGAAAAGTAGATGAGGATGATGCAGTAGACAGAAAAATGTTTCAACACCTTATAGGGAGGTTTATTTATATGTTTGACATATTGTCAAATATAACATATGCAGTGAGTGTGATAAGTCAATTCATACATAGTCCAAAAGAAGCTCATTTATAGGCAACTCACTGAGTATTACAATATCTCAAATGGACACCAGGAAAAGATATTTTGTTTTAGAGAAATGGACGTCTAGTATTCGAGGCATATACTGATGCTAATTATTCAAAATCAATTGTTGGAAGGAGATCAACTTTGGAATATTACACCTTTCTTCTTGAGAACCTTGTTACATGGAGAAGTAAGAAGTAGAATGTGGTAGCATAATCTAGGTAATTTTTTTTTGAGCAATAGATCAAGGTATGTATGAATTACTTTGGTTAAAAATGATCTTAGAAGACTTGAAGATTAAGTAGGATGCCCCAATGAAACTCTATTGTGATAATAAATTTGTGATCATTATAGCTGATAACCTACTACAATATTGATTGTACGAAGCACATTGAAGTTTACAAAAATTGCATAAAAGAAAAATTACATAGTGGTTTGATTTGCACACCTTATCTGGCTACAAAGGGTCATTTTACTAATGTACTTACTAAGGGTTAAGTAGTTCAAGTTTTGAGAATACCTTATCTAAGTTAAGAGTAGAGAATACATATTCACTAGCTTGAGGGGAAGTATGAAACAACATGATTATTTTAGGATCACTGTTATCATTTTACAATTTCTTACTTAGTTATGATATCATATAATCATGAGTTTTGATTGTCCTTAGAATATCCTATAATCATGAGATCAGTTGTTAGTGTAATATATATATAATTGACTCTTTGTACATTTTTAAACAAGCAATTGCAAAAAATATTCTTTGAAATCTTAAATTCTTTCTAATGGCAATCTAAAAAAAAGAATTTTATTTTAGAGGAATGATGATCTCAGCCTAGGAACTTATACTAATGCAGATTCGTGCAAGATCCATAGTGGACTAAATATCAACCATAGGTTACTATACTTTCCTTAGAGAAAATTTAGGTAACTTGGAGAAGAAAGAAAGAAAATGTTGTAGGTAGATAATCAATAGAATCAGAGTTTATAGCATTTGTTTATGGCTTATGCAAGTTGTTGTTGTTGAAAATTATTTTTAGATGACTTGAAAGTGAGAAGTTCTTATGAAACTCTATTGTGACAATAAATCAGTCATCAATATTGTTCATAATCCTATCTAACATGATAAGATAAAGCATATTGAGATTGATTCGATAAAATTAAAAAAGGGCTCGTATATGTCATATATTCCGTAAGAGAGCCAACTAGCTAATGTTCTAATGTAGGGGTTAAACATTTCAAATTTCATGATATTATTTCCTAGTTGGGAATAAAAAACATTTATTCCTCAATTTGAGGAAGGGTTTCAAGTTATATATTAGTTGTATAAGATTTTTTCTTAAAGAGGACATTCACATTCTTGTAGGTTAGATTAAACTCTATCTTTTGCATTTACTGCGTAGTATTTACCTTCTAGTTAGTTTCTTACTTAGCGTAATTAATGTAGTGATAGGCCTTGTTAGAGTTGCTCTTGTGTGGGTTTTTTTTTTCTGGTATGTATTTTTATCTTACCATTTATTGTTAATCATTGACATGTTTTGTACATACGTTATTTTGTATTGCCTATCTATATGTTTTTTAGTTGTTTCTCTTTATTATTTTTATATTTTTGTATTTTTTGTAATTTTTCATTTAATTATTTTATTACCTTTTTATGTTTATTTGATTTAATTATTCACTTATTCTATTTTTTTGTATATGTAAACACATTCATTTATAATTTTGTAATATTGCCGTGACATATTGCACGTGAATCTATTGGAAACAACTTCTTTACTAGGTTGAGATAAGGACGAGTATTATCGGACCTTTCCAGACCCAAGCCTTAGATATTGATGATGATGACTATAAACGTTACCATCCCCTTTATCTCCTACTTCCACTCTTAAATTCTATCATTTCTCCCTGCTATAAATGACAAACGATATTCCTAGTCTTCCTTCTCAACTCTCTACACATACATGTTCTGCTCCAGCTCGATCCTCTACTTCTATTCACAAGACATTTTGGAATGGTAATCAAAATATAAAGAACCTCCTACTCATGCAAAGATCTTACTTGCGCAGCTCAAAATGTTTCTCACCCAATTCCCAACGTTGAGGTGAATTTACATATAATATAATTTGACTTGTGAAATGAATCTTAACCACCGCGCAACTTGCCCTCAACCCAATTCCATGCATTAATTGAAAAGAGACGGAAAGCGTAAGAATTGACTGACTAGTTAGCAGAGTTGCGTTTTCCATTACAGGCGAAACTAGGAGCTCTTTGTTAAACCAATCATTTATAGAAAAAGCTTGGTCAATGTGATTTTAGAGCCCTCTTCACGGATGTGGATCAAGTATGAACAATAAAATTGATATCTTAATGAATGATTGTTAAATAGATGATGAGGTGACTCGCATACCAGAAACCATGTAAGTAATCAAGAATGATCCGTTTTTCAAATAGCAACGTTGTTAATCACGTTAGTGGATTCTGTAAGGAAATTTCTGATCATGGAAATCACCCAATCGATAATACATAACCTTCTGGCCTATTTTAATGCAAGGCAAAACCAACATATGATTTTCTTTCTTCGAACGTGAGGCCTCATCAAAGAAACAAATCTCGGCACTTCAATATTCAAGGTTTTAAGATTACATTGTGGCAATTTTGGAATATTTATTGATATCTACTATCTAGGAACAAAACAAAACAAAAAAAGTTGGACAGATAATATACAACTAACAGGGTGTTTAGAAATTTTCGAATTGGATTCATTAACGAATTGGATTCAATTACATTAATGAGATTGAATTAAATTCAATTTACACTATTTGAAACAAACCCAGTAAAATTAGAATTGAATTTAATTACACTGTTTGGAACACAATCAAAATGGATTCAATTATTTCATATGACATTTTTATCCTTGACTAAAACATAATCTTATTAAACAATAAATTTTCACACATATAAAGCAAGTTATAAACATCACTTTCATCATAAGTAATATCATCAAAAAAATTCATTATTAAAATGTAAAGAAAAAATTGATTACAAATGACATTAGGCTAAAGTGAACTATGAAGATAATAGAAAACTATTATAATTTGAAAACTAAAAAAAAAACGATGATCATAGACAAAAAATACGAAAAAAGAAAAGATACTCATAAACAAGGAAAAAGGAAAATTAGGATATGACTGGAGGTGCTAAATCATGGAGAAGATATTGTTGCTCCGTTTCTTGGAGAGAGGGGCGACTTAAAGTGAAGAGATATATGGTAAGTTTAGATGGGTATTATTGAAAGGATATTTTCAATGTTCAAAAGAAGAATTGAAGTTTCGGTTCATAATTCGATTCCGATACTTTTTCAAGTAAATTCAATTTATAAAGAATGATTGGGTATGAATTAAATCCATCCCTTTTTTTATATTTCCAAACACTTGAATTGAATTCAATACTGCAATTCATATCATTCCAAAATCCCTGTAAAGGAAATATCAACTTAAGAAACATTGAACACAATTGTCGCTGTTCGTTTAATAATCAAGAGGCATATGAAGAAAACAACTCAAATTTGGCAAAGAATGGTTAAAATATTTCCTTCAAAAAAAACGTGCTCAGTGATCTAATTCACTTTTCTTTTTCCCTATTATTCTTCCATGGACAAAAATAGTAATGGAGTTTGTTTCTTACTTCACTAAGGCCTTTTCTTCATTCCTATTCTTCTAAAGGAAAGTAACAAACACATTTAATCTTACTTCACTAAGGCCTTTTCTTCATTCCTATTCTTCTAAAGGAAAGTAACAAATACATTTAAAAATACTTTACAAGCGTAAGTTACAAAATGTACCACAGTCTAGACAAACTTATCTGACGTGTGGAAGGAAGGCTGGCAAGTAAGAATCTCAATCAGATTGGAGGACAGTGACATAGTATGGGTATCCTGGGCTTCTCCCGGAAGAACGTCTTTTGTACGAATCTTCTTGACTACTGTTAATTGGCCGAATATTCCAATTCAGAACATAGTTTGATAGATCATATGTACCAGGGGAGAATACGCAAATCTTAAGAGGAGCTTCAGTCGATGACATTGGCTCAAGTTGCATCCTTACAGAGCTTGAGCTACACCAAATGAATGGAGAGACACTTTCTGGTGAGACTGGGTCTCCAGTTCGTCCAAGACCATCGGAAGTGACCTTGATGCCATCCACCGGAGACACATCATACCACCCTGCTTGGCTTCCAGAAATAACTGCACTGGTATCACTCGATTCACCATTTTCAGCAGTAGAATCAATGCTATTCATGGTAACAGATGCAATGCTATGAGATGAGTTGTAAATTGTCATCCTTAAGTTTATTTCGCAGAATGATGAAGAAAAGTCATGTTGTCTGAGACGAGGACCATCTATTATCCATGATATCGGGCTTGTTCTTGCAGTACTGAAGACAAACAACTTTAGGTCAACAAAAAGATGGAATACAGAATAGTACTCCAATGCTCAATGCTTTTACAAATCTTACCTGCAGTGACATGCGTGATGGGAAAAGAGATGAGGTGGTTCTGATATTCCATGCTCACTTTCACCTTTCAACTGTCGAGATATCAAAATGAAGTCCACTTCATCTGAAGCATCCTGATACACGCAAAAACTATAAGCTAAAATAGCCTCCAGAACAGCAGAATACAAGTAAATGAAAAACATAAAAGTATAATTCAATTACAACAAATGACAAACCACCAACTTTTCATAAATCAATTCCCCAACAAATAAGCCGCGTACATGCACGTTTTAAATTGGGATTTCACAGTTATAGATGATTTAAAGTTTGCAGGAAATTGACCAATACAGTGACGTTGGTGGTGTCAAAATGACAGTGTGAAGGCAATAACAAAAGCCAACAAGGACAGTGATCACATCAGATTACTGACCTGAATAGACATTCCGTTCTGCAATCTTTCACAAGCATGGAAATCAGCCAAAGGTGAGCAAGATATATCAAAAAGCACTGCATTGCTACTCTCAGAAACCAGCCTTACATCATGTCCAGGGAGAGCAGAACCAGAAGAGAGATTTTCTTCAGTTGCTAATGATTTTTGACAACTCTACCAGAATAATACAAGGTATTATCAGCTTAGTTTAAGCAAAATATGAAATTATAGATCAAATTATTGCACAAATCTGCCAGTATTCTAAACCATTTATTACATGATCAAATGACACGAAGTCCTGCACATCAACACATGTAGCAAAAAGCAGAACAAATACATCTAGGAGGTAGGAATTGTGAAATTGGAAATTTAGCGCTATTCATGGCAGAGTATAATAATAAAATTGATATAACACGTCAAAGCATCAAACAGTATGGGGTCTTCACTTTTAACTATAACAGTAGGGAAGGGTAGTGCATCAACCAACAAACTGAGCAATGCTAATTTGGGAGTGCAAGTTCTTATACCAACCTTGAGCATAAAGAAACATGACAATGCCTGGCCAGGAATCAAAGATTGTGATGGGAAGATGGTTTCGACAGGTTGAAGTAGTGAAATTTCCCATTGGTGTCCAACAGATGACAACTGATTAAGTTGGAAACTCTCGGAGCTTGTTTTATTGACAATGTCCATGCGGACAAGGAAGTCATGCAATCTTGATGGGCAAGGACCAATCCTAAATGATACGTCCACTGATGGTAATACCTATCACATAATAATTTTCGCGCATAGTGATTTTTGTAAGTGAAATTGGTTGAATTAAATATAACATCATCCAAAAAATATCTTCTTACTGTTCCACAGATCAAGGATTGTATGCATCAATGTAATTCTTGATAACAAGAGTGAACAAAAATACTAAGTGCATCAATCTCACAAGATTTATATAGGAGAAATCTAATGCTGCCATAGACCCAGCACCAAGGATATATGCCAGATTTATTCAGGATAGCATCTACCTACATTCCAGTAAATCAATTGATTTTTGTGGATTATACTCCAGAAGTTTGATCTGAGCCCAAGCTTCCTATCAAGCAAATGAAGAAACAACCCAAGAATATTCATGCAGATACTCAATTGCACACCTGAAGATTATAATGCATGCGTAGAGTGCGGTATTTCATGTCACTTGATGCATCTCCCATCTCATAGTATATAACTATATGCAAAGAAAAGTTTCCAGGGACTGCAGCTCGAAACCAAAGAGGCCATGAAAAGGGTGCTCCCGCTTGTATTGATACGTCCTGATATTCATTGCAGAGGTAATCTTAAGAGAGAAAATGGCAGGATATAATACCCGCTTCCCACCCCACATGGCCCTTCTCCCACCCGTAGGAAAGGAAAAATGCAAAAACACAGATGGCTTGCAGCACTGACCTCTGGAAAATGAAAAACACCATGAGAAACATTCTTCTGATTAGTGCTTACACCCTTTTGTTCAATATTTCCCTTCTTTTCTAAGGAAGAAGGAATGTCTACATTCAAATCTTCTCGGCGCCCAATACTAAGAAATCTAGGTTGACTGACCTTTATCTTCAGATTCTGCCATGAATATCATAAATCAGAAATGTTCACCAATGCATCTCACACACAGATAAATAGGCAAAGTAACTTATAGATATGCCAGGATAATGCTTTGACAAACTTTTCACTTAGACTGTTAAATCAACAGTAGAGCACTCAAATCATCAGAACAGCTGCCTAAAATGCAACTCTGGTATGATTCTTAGCAATTGGGAGATTGCACAACACCTAGCTGGGAGATAAATGCATGTTACCCAAAATTAAAGGTCACTAGGACATCCAGAAAATTGACAGAGAGAGCAAGGCACTGGGAGGGAGAAAAAGAATACCTTAAGAGAAATCTCTGACTGGTTTTTCAACTCCAAAACAAGATGACGTAAATTTCCTGCATATAGCTTTTCGGGTAGAGCAGATATCAAGCCTTCAAGCTTGGGTAGACTCTGGACAGGAATGAATGTAGACTAAGAATAAATTTCTCCAACTGAGTCTATATTGAATTAGCGCAATTTTTTCATAGTTCAATTTGTTTGGGGAAGAGAAAAGGATAAGGGGAAGAAGAATCATAACCCACCTTGATCACTACAAACTTCAGGTCACCATTAAATGAAACCTTAGTTTTTCTCCTTCCTTTGGAACTTTTCTTCTTCACATTGCCGTCAAAGTTGTAGAAACCGACCACAGATCTCGACAACTTCCATCTAACACCAACAATGTTCAGAATGCCTTCAATTTTTGGAGTAACTGATAGTTGGACCTGAAAAGGAAAATGAGATTGTTAATGCCCAGAACTCAAAAGAAAGTAGATGTGAACAGACACAAATCATGACAAGGAGTTAAGTAACGGATTGCTTACCAATAAGTTATTTTGCTAAGGTACATGAAAGCGTGATATGTCAACTATCACTAACTTTTCCAAATGCCAACTGGTTTTAACAGATTTTCTGGTTACTTAACATGAAGGATTCACTTTTATTACTTCTTTCCAAAAAATGGAAAGAAGAGAGATCAGAAGAATTCACAGATTCAAGCATACGTGATCATGTATTATCAAAATCAATGCCTTTTTACACAGCTCACACAACAGAGCAATCACTTTTTAAATATTTTTACCAAAGAATTACGAGTAAGCACCTGATTAATGAACTCGTACATGTTAACCAATCTTTGGAGTGTCTTAATCTAAATCTCAATGAATAAAGGTTCAAAGTATAAACCAACAAATATTTTTATACTAGATTTCCATCATTTCACATGTACAGAACAAGTACGAGCCAAATGCAACTACGAATGACATAAAATACCAGATGGAGGTAAACGTATGCATGATAATTTGGGCGGCAAAATTAGCAACAAAAGGACCAAGTATCACACTACTCAATTAATTCAATTTCATGCTAAGATTTATCACAATGGTAACCTACATGTAAAACCTAATAAAAAACTCTCAACTCCGTCAAACAGGAAAAAGTCTCTCAACTAATTTGTTCCAGGGACTCACCAAATTGCTTTCACCCCCTTCCAATGACAAGTTGACCTCTGAACAAGTAAATTGAGAAATGCTGGAGCTCGTTTCCCTGCAAGGCATAAAGCAAAACATAAATTTAATGTTTGAATGTAGATAAAAAGAAACAGAAACAAATAAAAAGAGAATCCCACATAAAAAGAAAGTCTACGGGAAAGATATGATGAAATATTCAAATACATACCCCAACTTTTTATCTACATCTTCCAAAGGTTCAGTAGGATCGTTTGCATCTGCATCATTGTCACAAAAATCTATTAAGAACTTTGCCAGCTAAATACACCACAAAACATTAAACAAACATCTACAGAGACTCAAGTATACTCACTGGGTTTTACTGCATCTAAACTTGCAGAATGCTCGCATACCAGAGAAACGCCAGAAATTGAAATGGGTATTTTCAGGGGGTTCTCAAATTCAATATCAACCTTAATCGCTTCTGCAGAGACCCATGAAAAAACATAAATACGGGTGCTCATTATCACAAAGTTCCTCTCTTCCAAAGGGATCTACACCTCATGTAATATAGATTAAGATTAACTAATAACTATGTTACACACATTGCACAACGTTACATGCAATGTACATACCGCCAGCCACACAAATGTTGGATTCTTTATACAATTTTGGTAGAAGTTTTGATTGTACTTCCAACCAGTTAGTCCTCGATGCAGGCAATGATGGAACTATATCCTCCTCCAATGAATGCCAAAAGCTTTCTGTAACACTAGCCTGCAAAGTTGGAAGGAAACTTACTATCAGCTACAACTAATATCTAAAGAATTTTTCCTGGACTATTTCATTAAAGAATTGGTAATTAGTACTAACAACATAAGTGTAAAGCATATGGCTTTGCAAAAGGAAAATTACATGAAAGTACAGAACTTGTTACTACTTTACTTCCATTCACATCACCAGATGACATTCACGTTATTTCTTAACAAAAAGTGCACGTCCAACCATAAGAAATTGAGCCAATAATTTACTGCATTCCCTCCTAAGATAATGCAATCACATTTATTGTTTTGCTTCCATTCACATCATCAGATGACATTCACGCTATTTCTTAACAAAAAGTGCATATGTCAACCATAAGAAATTGAACCAATAATTTACTGCATTCCCTCCTAAGAAAATACAATAACATTTATTGTTGTCAATTAACCTAATGGATATGAACACAAAAAAGTAAAAGACAAACAGGGAGAGTACTTGTTCATACAATTCCCATAGTTTGAATTGCAACTAAACAAAAACATAAGATTAAATTCAACTTACTGCTGTAGCCGATGCATATGTTCGATGGTCTTCATAAATAACCTTAAGCGACGAGGTTTTGATAACAGGTAACTGAAGTCCCAATACTTCAAACATTTTCCCTGTATTCTGCATTTTCCAGGCACAATAAACTTGATTTTAGAAAAGATGTCACCAGAAACGCAGAAAATAAATTTCCTTGTTCATGCTGATGAATGATGTGAAACTAAATTAAAAACATGAGTTAGTTATGAAATGATAAGAATTGGGTCTGTATATATGGTTCCAGAAAAACGTCTAATGCAAAAAAGAAAAGAACATTTCTTTCCATGCTTGGTCTTGGTAGAATCTCAACAAGTACAATCAAGAGATCACCAAATTTTCGTTCCTACATCAGAAAGCATAATTATTCTTAAGTTTGTTGATATCCAACATCAACTAAGAGCAAAAGCCTAATTAGCCTTATAAGGTTTGGGCAACTCCCCTCCACTTAAGATGCCTTTTGAGGTGGAGTAAGGCCAATTCTATTATGGTATCAGAATCACTCAATGCTGGACCTCCCACAGATGCCAGCGTTGTAGGCCACCTACAGCATGCAGACACACCAGATTTCAGTTTCTGGTAAGATCATTTTGCATGAATCACTAGCAAGCATCTGTACAACTGCTTCATAGCCATCTCTGTTGGCAGTGTTGTTGTTAGGAATAAAGGTCACACAGAGAAGGAGAATGGCTAGTTTACACACGGAAAAGAAAAAGAAAGAAAAAACAGTAGAGCAGTAGAGTTATAGTTAAATAGTGACAGTAGTAGTTAGATATCAATAAACCTTATCAGGTAGTTAGCGATAGATAGATCAAGAGTTAGATACATATTAGAAGTAGAAGAATAAAGAGTTATAAAAAGTAGAGTTTACGAGGGAAGAAGGGGGAGAGCAGTTAGACTATTATTCTCGGAAATATTCCTGAGTTTGTAAGGGATTGTCCCTTGTTAAGAAGGTTTTCCTTCTTGTTTCTTAAATAATATTGAGTGGCTATTCTTAATCTACTGTGTTCCAAACGCATTAGTCTTCTAAATTAATCGGTACCTAACAGTTGTAGAAACCAGTGTTAATTCAGAAGCACTACACGGATACAAGAGGGCCACTGAGGGCAGTTAGGAAAGGAGCAAACATTTCCATGAGACAACAGTTGGCTTGAATACCAGGAAAGAAAAAAAAATCCACTGTTCAAGTGCAGAAACTAATCATAACTGGGTGCATCATGAAGACCACCAAGCCCCCACAAGGGATTACCAGTAGATTCAGCATGTTGCTTGAGAAGTTTAATCATGTCTTTATTACAGCATTGGATATTAGCAGTCCTAAAGTCTACAACAGATTCACACATGGCAAATTTAGGGCAAGCCATCAAGCTGAAATAAGTTTAGTCATATTTCCCACATGTTTCATAGTTTGTTAGGAGGTTAGCCTCCATTTTCACATTTTAGTCTCCACTTTCCATTTCCTTTTCTAGTATTAGGGAGTTAGTTTTCCATTCTTGTATTTAAGGGGTTTCAGCTAATAAAGAAGGTAGTCAAGAATTCCATAACTCCTCTTGGGTACTTCTAAACTCAAGAAAGTTCTCAGTTTCTTCAACACCCAAACTAACACCATAGGGCGTCGTTACCATCATGTCATCCCCTAGAACCTTTTAACCCCAATCACTCTAGACACACTAGCTGACCCATAACTTAATCCGTAACCCGGGACTGTAACATTGGAACTCTCCGATTCCAAGGCTAACAATGCTTTTGCTAGTAGATGATGTGAAGGATAACTTAGCTCACCATCTGGACTAAGAACAATAGCAATGTCCATGATCTAGGAGCACATAAAATGTGGGAATGAAGACTTGAAACTCCCAGCAAGTCCTTGATAAACTTGCACCATGGTCTTCCTATCAAGAACAGGCAACTCATAAACTTGTGTTAAGCGTGTTAATATCCCACGTTACCTATGACTAAGAGCCTAATATTCTTTGTAAGACTTGAGCAATCATCCTTTGCTTTAGGCTTTAGGTTTTAGGTGCGTTTTGGAGTGGACTTGGGTGCAGTTTATCAATTATAAAAGAACAAATATTAGGAAAAAGTTCTCTGTATCTACCCTAAGAACTCATTCAGTGAAGGAGTAAATCACAACAAAGGAGATCTCCTCAAAGCTGTAGACAATCCTTTGGCTCAAACCAGAAAAAATTGTCCACTGTCTAATATACCTCAAAGGTTATTGTTAAGTTGAAATATGAATCCATCCCCAAAGCTAACCTGATAAGTTTTAAGTCTTGAGTTGAGTACAATATCTTATATTTAGTACATATGGGATTGGCTTTCTGTAAAGCTATCATTAGATCATATACCTTAATGGAGAGGACCAAAGATGACACGTATATTAGTAGTCTAAAAAGATTTTAAGGTGTATTGTTCAGCATGGACCACAGATACACTTGTAAAACGTTTCACACAATATATCAAGAAAAAGTTGGCATAGGCAAATACTGTGGTACATATACAAACATATTAATACCTATAGTTTTACTATTTTCAATACAAATTTGATGTAGTACGAATTTAGTTTTAAAGAATCCTCCAATTTGATTATAGGCAAACTGCATCCATTTTTCTATATTCTCTTAGCAATAAAAATTATTTTTGTCCAATTTTGGAAAATGAGATTAGTACAAAGACCTTACTTTCAATTATGCCATCCCACTCACAATTTTGCAATATCACATAATAAAATACTATCCAATAGATCTATTATGCTAATTATCGAACAACATGAATCTTTGAAGCTAAATCCAGAGAAGTTTTGCTAGAAACAAGAAGCTACGAAGACTTCAATCGTACTTTACCCACTTATGAATTAGAGCCTGGAAATGAAACATCCAAGTCTTGCATTTTCCTAGTATGAGCTAAATTAAATGATAATTGAGCTCTTATCTGATGATACAAAGTGCTAACCATAAGTTGGCATATGTACAATATCCAATAAGCAAGAATGGAAACAGTTAGAACTAAGTCACCTGCACAATTTGGAGAAAGTCTCTTAGGAATAATTCCTGCGTTGTCTTTGATTGATGCGTACAAGCAAGGACTTCCAACATATGTTTCACAGCAACATCATACATCCCAAGTATACCATACCACCTGCACCAATTTTTTTTTTTGGGGTTCAGAAACATTTAAAATGCAAAGTGTTTTAAAAAATTATCAGGCAATCTCCAGTCAAATCAGGTTGAAATAACTCACTGTCCTATATGGAAATGAACATGATCCTTGATGTAGCTCCATGTGGTTCCCTTATATACAGAAGTTGCACTTCTATATGTGCGAATTGCATGTTTAATCTAGGACAAAGGAAAATTTTCAGAAAAAAAAACAATAGGATAATAATTATAGAAAGAAACTTGAACTACGTTGGGTACCTGATCACATTTCCTATATAGATCACCTGAGAGAACAAGATGAAATCCGTACTTGTGTAGCATGGGAGGCTGGGACAACAAGTAGCAATAAGATGCCTGCTCAAGCATAACAGCTGAATGCAACGGTTCCTACAAGAAGAAACCTGTCAGCAACAGAAAACAACGTACTGTTGACCACTTTCAGGTTGCAAGATAGCATAGGCATCACCTCACTGCAAATACGGAAGTAAACAGTGGCAGCTTCTTTATACTGATCTCTTGTCTTTAGCATTTCAATCCACCAAAGACCACAGCGTGTAGCATTTTGCTGACCAGCAGCTCCAATTTTCTAAAGCAAAGCCATATTCAACATGGTTAAACATATTATGCAGACTAACTGAAATATAGAATCCACAGCACATGGCAAGAACAATCTACACATACCAGGTAAGTATTGAATGCATTTTCCATGCAATACTCTGCATCCTTTCTTGATTGATCCAACATGAAGTAAGCAAGCCCCATCATTTCCTGCAGGAATAAATTAAAATATCAACGATGTTCTAGACCAGATAATTGGCAAGGTAGGATACTAAACCATTAAGAAGGACTGAAACTAAAAACATAAGACAGATAAGAAAACAAAATAACAATTCAAGTAAAGAATTTCTCACATGCCACAATACATATAGTCAACAGAACACAAAGCTGAAAAGTCAAACATTCAAGCATATCCATAAAACATTGATGTCATGCACACTACTAAAATGGAACAAATTTATTGAAAAACATGAAACATCTGATAACCTAGCCTTCAATTCACACGTATCACATGGCTAGTCACAACAAAATAGTATAGACAGAAATTTAATAATATGAGACTGCCAAATCCCCAAACCTGCTACTTATATTATCTAAAATCCAGCATATTGATATAGAATCATTATCAAAAAGACCAAATTAATGGAATCTTAAGAGAAAGAATTCAATGATCAGATGCTACCTGCACACCAGCATAACGCTTCCAAGCTTTATCAAGCTTATAATCTGTGGAAATAAGCCGGTAGTTTGACAATGCAAGTTCATAATCACGTAGCATAAAGGCATAATCCCCAAGGATTCTAATCTGGGACTCATTAGAGCTAAAGGTATACCTTCAACAGTAAATGCAAAACCTAAATTAGAAAAAAAAACAAAATAAAATGAGTAAAAAGCTGTGATATTGATAGTCATAGGACATAAGGTGCAACATACGTGGGGCCACTGGGAGAATCTGCTGGTTCATCTTTTCCTTTTCTCCACCATAAGTTTTTAATCTGGTTTCTAAAACCTTTCCTTGTGGCAGAAATCTAAACATGGTCGAGAATGAGAAAAACCAAAGATGAAGACAATGGAAGAAAAAATCAGATACGCATATATTTATGTATGTTTGTATGTATATGCATATATATAAAGGGAAGACTAGTAGTGTATTATATAAGACAACTGCAAATGTTTCAAAACGGGAAAAATAGAAAAGAATAAAGTGCCTAAAATCATGACCTGTTGATTAAGCACACGAACTTTTTGCTCCATGTATGGAATAATTTGCTTGGTCGATATTTCTTGCATCAGATCTTTTATCTGTTCCCAGATTTATGAACTCAGGACAATAAAAAAATAAATATCACATGCAAAAAAGTTGAAATATAATTCAGAAGAGGAATTAACAACAGAAAAAACAATTTACCTCATTAATATCATCAATGTTAAGGAAACGACCAAGATGTTCACCGGGAGAAGAGTCAGATATCTGTCATAGAGGTAACATGAACCATATAATCAAAGAGAAAATGAGGAGAAGAACAAGAAGCTGACGAAGAAGAGAAGAAGAAGAAGAAGAAGAAGAAGAAGAAGAAGAAGCTGATGATGATAATGATAATGATGATGATGGCACAGAGAGAAAAGATATTATGCGTTCCAAGATGGTGAATAAGAATGCTTGAAAGTAACATACATAGAGAGACCATGGGCTATCCTGATGTTCCATCTGCCCTTCCCGAGAAGAATTAATGCAAAGTAGTTTGCAGTCATTTGAGCCAAATGTATTTCTCATATCTGTTAAAAGATGTGTTGCCCTGCAAATGACAAAAATGATTGTCCAGTGCACTAAGATAGTGCTAGAGAATATATTCAAGAGACAATTGACAGAACTGAAGAATATGAAGGCAGCAAGGTTATGATACATAATTGTAGGAAACCCAAAAATCAAAATAAGTTAATGGTTCCCTGACAACAAGTCAAAAGAAGAAGGCATAGACTTCCATTGTGTGATTGTAGATATTGAAGTTCTGTCATAACAAGAGAAAAAACCATTTGCAGCAAGAGGCAAATGATCTTAATAATCACGAGAGGCAATTTTTATCGAATATAAAGAGTTTTCTAACAGACATATTCCCTGATTTGGAAACCCAAAAATGCTAATCTCAAGCAAACAAATCTATCCTTAGTTCTATACTGTCATAATTTTAACTTTTTTCTATCAAACTGCTAATTCTAAAGTCACCACATATATTCCCTGATTTGGAAACCCAACAATGCTAATCTCAAGTAAACAAATTTCTCCTTAGTTCTATTCATAATTTTAACCTTTTTCTATCAAACTTTGTTTTTTGGGAAATGGTAACATATATATTAATTAAATAAGAGTTCGAACAAGAAGGAAATGAAAGGACAACATGGAAACAAAGGCCACAGGCGGCCAGCAAAAAAAACCCGCCAAAATACAAAGGCACCAAGCCTCAGACGGCTTACAAAAGAAAACAAAAGACCACGACGAGGAAATGAAAGCACAACATGGAAACAAAGGCCACAGGCGGCCAGCAAAAAAAACCCGCCAAAATACAAAGGCACCAAGCCTCAAACTGCTAATTCTAAAGTCACCACTGATAGGAATCAAGCATCTACTCGATCTACATGAGCTTCTACACAAGGAAGGCATAAAGAGGGGCTTGGAAAGGTTACTAATAATTCATGTAAAGCGCCAAAAGTTGCTGGAGATTGGAGAATATTAGAGAATTAGGCAACAAGGAACCTATATGGTACTGTGTTGGACTAGTATTCCAAAATATGATACCTGTTAGTGTTGTGTTTGTGTCCGGAAGAAGTTCCAGAACGTTAACTAGTGTCAGACACAAAACTAGACAAGCATCGCTCACGTAGTTTAGTTGCTCAAAAGTTTTGTTATTTTTAAATATTATTACCTTTTAAGACTAGTTCTTACGGTTTTTAGGCCTATAAAACACTTTCTTATTGATGTAATTAGTTAGCTTATCATTGTCATTGATTAATCGAAAACTTTGGAGAGATTTTTCTTCAACCTTTTAAAGTAACTCTTGTTTTAGGTTCTCCAAAAACATGTAATCTTATCTAGCTTACTAGTGATAATCAAACCCTAAAATCCTATCACTACCAATCCTTTATATTTGTTAGAGTTGCGATTCATATCATTCTCTGTGTTTTCATGCTTGTGTTCTTGAACCAAATTTGTTTCAATAAAATGATCCTTGGTTCTATTCATATTAATATCGAATCAGACTAATCCTGTTGACGAGTGTTGTATTTGAATTTGGTATCAAAATGATGGGAATTAAGCATCTACTCAAGCTAGCTTCTACACAAAAGAGGCATGAAGAGCAGCTTGAACAAGTTTTAATAGTTCACATGAAGCGCCAAAAGTTACTAGAGATTAGAGAACATTGGAGAACGTTAGAGAATTAATCAACATGACACCTACACAGTACTGTGTTGCTGTGTTGATTGTGTTTGTGTTTGAAAGAAGTTACAGAATGAAACTAGCATCAGAAACAAAACTAGACAAGTGTCGATCACATATTTTTGCTACTTAGGGTTTTTTTTAATTTCAAAATGTTATTTCCTTTTAGGAAACTAGTTCATAGGGTTTTTATGCCTATAAAAGGCTTTCTTATTGATGTAATTAGTTAGCTTATAATTGTTACTAATCAATCAAAAACCTTGAAGAGAATTTCTTCAATCTTTTAGAGTAACTCTTACACTAATCCTACTGGTGAGGGTCGTATCAACCGCCTTTCCTTAAATCTTTGTATCTGTGCTCAAAACCAAGCAACCTAACAATATTAAGCCCACCTTATTTCTATTACCCAAGTGAGTTAATATTTATCTTCTTTTCTTTGTTCCCACATAATCAATGCACTATCTCCTTATTGAATTATTCTTACTTGTTATGTTCCTACACAATGCTTTATTCCAATGACCTTCTCTCCTTTGTAAGGCCCTTTCATACAATGGACTAATACTCATCACTTTATATCCATACATAATCATGTGTTTCTCTCCATTATTTCACATCTTTTGGTAAAAAGTAAATAGTGATCTAGATTTTGCCAATAACAAGTCCCTCAAACAGAGAGAAACCTCATTTTGGACCTTAGGAAACAAATGAAGTGCACCATTTGAATAGAAAAACAGACATCAGAAACAAGCATTGAATGAGAGATTATCCATACAGAGTAATGAGGGAAAGAAAAAGATAACACAAACCCTCACCTAGTTATCATTATGTTAATGACCATAACAAGTAAGTAAGAAGTTCAAACTTAAGAATAAAGGACAAGAAAGTTTACTTTTCTGAGGGGTCATCTTGATTGTCATGTACTAATAAATAGTGCTTCAAAATCTTGGGATCCATTGCACCATCATTAAGAAGAGATGGCAACTTGTTAGAGTTAAAAAGGTCTACAAATTTGTTGATAGGTTGTTCATCCTTTGAAGAAACGACTAAAAGACCTGCAAATCATTGCTAACCAACTATATTAGACGTGAAATAAATATTTGAAACCTCATATACAAATTAGACAGAACCTCTCAAACTCCCAAAGAAGTGGAACAAGCCTCAAAATCCCATGTATTTTAAACAAATTTGAAAGCTTACATGCCACAGGATGGTCAAAAGCTTCATGATCTGAAAAGGCTACTGTATTTACGAGCTCCTTATTAACAAATTCAAACCACGAAGGCCTAATATCCAATCCAGATCCTGCACCAACTCACACATTATGCATATCACCTATACTACTCATAATCCAAGAAAGGTAAATAGAAATACGAATGTCTACATACTCCTCAAATTGAAAGGAGAAAACAGAAGACTACAAGCTGATGTAGTGATGTTCAAAAAGTTTCACAATATAAATCAATCTTAACAATAGATGTTGACTCAAATTAGAGTACAAATTTTCATTTCCTTCTTGTTTATAGGCAACTCATTTGAGTTATGCAATAGTGGGTAAGCCTCACCTTTCCCAACCCCACCCACTTGAATCCGACTTAAACTCAAGACATCTTGGTTCTAAGAAGGGACTGCCAGCCACTAACTAACTTCCTCAGCCACATACAAAAGTAGAATTAATGATTTCAATTTGATATAATTATTTAAATTTAAGTCCGAGTGGATGTCTATCGATTTCTCAGTTAAAGGGAAACAACCATAGATCAAAGCTGGCCCATTGCAGCTAAACCTTGACCCAGTAAATTAGCACCAAGAAATTGCTTTTTGCTTGAAATTTGAAAAAAAAAAGAGAGCAAAATTTTAAATAGTAATATGCAAAAGATAATAAATCAAAGTTGAGAATGTATCTCTCATTATATAATGGGAAGAACTTACCAGCAAGTATATTGCTAAGAGAAGGTGGGTCCAAAGACAATTCAGAATCATCTTTTTCCCCAGCAAGGGTAATAACCTTTTTCAATCGATCCTTTGCTACCTACTTAAACCAATAACATCAGAAATACATAAATCTCAAAAACACAAAAATGAAAAGCAACTTTCATTTACATCTAAAAAGAAAGTAATGTCAAAAAGTTCAAAAACCATCTGAAGAAAACTACACGCACGTAGCTTAAGACTAGAAGCAGTGATAGTCAAAGTCAACATTTTTTCCATCACAAAATCAGCACTTAAAAGAGCCAAAAATGAGCTCAAGTTTATAGGGTCATAATCGTTCTGATTACTTTACAGCATCAAACAATTCAAGGAAGCTAAAGGCACTGTTCAGTTTCACTGAAATAGAAAAAGAAGTCTATATGGTTTTAGAAACTTCAGTGGCCTAGAATCCAAAAGCATCACTTCGTTGGAAAGCCCTACACATCTACCTCCAGATTTGGCTGCCGAATATCTGACTCGTAAAATAACCTCAACTTGAATTTGTGGAGCCTGTAAGGCTGATCACTCGATGTCCGTACAGGCACTGCATTGAGTAACGAAACAAGATCCGCAAAAACCACAAACACATTTCAAATCCGCAGCACATGTACAAAACAATTAAAAAGATAGAGAAAGAGAAAGAGCGAGAAAGAGAGAACCGTCGATGTTATTAAAGCTGCAGAAAGGACTGAGCATTTGAATGAAAGAGAGGCCGTTCTTTGCGCAGGCTTCTTCGACGAGAGGAGTCCGGAGCACCATGACCACTGGAGTGATTTCATCCAGTAGCATTCGGCCTAGCGGGGTGGTCGTCGGATCCATTGGCCACCGGAGCTCGGTCAGTGGGTGGCTGGGGAGAGTAATAGTCCGATCCGATCTCTATCGCTCTCCTGTTGCCGACGGAGAGGAAAAAGGCAGGTGGAGGAATTGCTCTATCGGATTGAAAAAGAAATGTTGCTGGGCGTGTGAGTTCGGATCTGACCCGTTTCGTTCTTAATGGATACAGCCAATTCCTGACTTTTTCGCATTCGCGGTTCACTTCACTAGTTTCTTATTGTTGTTTTCTTAATACGATCTTTTACTCGCTAAACTCAACATAATATATTCTTATACCTTCCAATCAAAATGACTATACATGATTTTTTAATATATAATTTACAATAAAATAACTTCTAAAGACGTAAAATACATTTATACAAAAAAAAAAAAAAGAAGAAAACATACTCAATTGGTGAGTGGGCAGTGGGCAGTCGATAGTCGATAGTCGACTCCATGTGTGCATCGCTTAACTGCGCCACCAAAACTCTCACTACTTTGTTTCCCAAACATTTATTAGCAACACTCACGCCCACACCTCTATTCCTTCGTCGACGGATCTTAACTCTCACCATGTCACGCCGTCCCAACTTCCAAGGCGGCCGCCGCGGTGGCGGTGGCGGAGGCAACTCCCGCGGCCATAGAGGTGGAGGCGGCCGAGGCGGAGGAAGAGGAGGCCGCGGTGATCAGCGCTGGTGGGATCCAGTTTGGCGAGCGGAGCGCTTGAGACAGAAACAAGCTGAGGTATGGTGATCGTCGCTCTTCTGTTAATTTACTGGTAATCATGCTTTTAAGAAGTGTTTTAGTTAGTGTAAAACTTCCGGTTGGTTGTAGAAAACTCTTTAAAAAATGTGAATTGGACAAAAATTGTTTGAGAATTGAAAATGTTGTACTTCAAATTCTTGAGTTGATTTACAAAAAATACGACTCTACGTGTAAAGAATTAAATGTGTGTGTGTGTGTGTCTGTCTGTTTGTTGTGTGTTGATTCAAATCTAGAGTGGTGTCTCTTTATTTGGAATATATTCAGTTGCACGCTAAGAGTTAGAAATTTTTGTTATTGAGCCCAGATGGATGTCCTTGATGATGATGAATGGTGGAATAAGATGGAGGGAATGAAAAATGGAAGGGAGCAAGAGATGATAGTAAAGTGTAATTACAGTCGTGCTGACCAAGACACTCTCTCTGATATCGCTTATCACCTGGGTCTCTACTTGTAAGCAGCAATTGCAATTACTCAATTTGTTATTCTTCCTTGTGTATGTTTTTAGTTTCTCAGACTGGACTAATCATCTTTTTCCCTGATTTTGTAATCGTGGAAAGATAGCCATGCATATAATAAAGGCAAGACTCTTGTGGTCAGCAAAGTTCCGCTGCCTAATTATAGGGCAGATCTTGATGAGCGCCATGGTTCATCACAGAAAGAGGTAAACAAGTGGTTAATAATTATATTATTTTTGTAAGACTTTCTCATTCAGACCTCTGTGCAGATCCGAATGTCTACAGAAATTGAAAGAAGAGTTGGAAATCTTCTGGGTAGCTCCCAGCGAGCAGAATCCTCAAATGATCCTGGAGGAGCTCCTGGGCAAGGACCCAAACAACCATCACTGAGCTTACAAGTAAAACAACCTGTTCCCACCCTGGGAAAAGATTCCGACAATGAGAAATTCAGTGTTGAACTGAAACAGAGACAAGACAAACTTAAGGTTAAAATTCTAATCCTCGTCTGCTATACTATTGGCATCTCCTTACAGTGATAAGTGGAGAAGTAAAATGCCACATTGCTGTTATATGTACCTTCTCTTATGTGTTTTATTGTTTCCAGGCAAGTGATGATGTGAAGGAAATGCCGAAATTCAGAGAGAAGCTTCCTGCATTCAAAGTGAAAACCAAGTTTTTGAAAGCTGTTTCAGAAAATCAGGTTTCCATCTCTTTGCTTACTTCAGCTTGGTAATGTGGCTCTGTGATTCTTAGATGTTAGCATTAGGAACTCGTCTCGTCTTTTATTTTATCTGTCCATGTATTGTTAATTTCACAAAGACCTGGATCAGGATTTTTTAGCCTAATTCAATTTTTTTTCAACTGCATATGAATTCAACAGATAGCACCTAACATCACAGGTTTGCAGCATACTCCATTCATATCTCAACACCTGCTATATTGGAACAGTTGTGCATCTGTAGGTTATGATCTGAAATCTGACATTTAATTCATACTCTTAAGATATTAATTAAATTTTGTTTTCCTTCAAAACGGTGAAGAAAATAAACGAAGTTGTAGTAGGTATTGTGCATTGGATGCTAGTCCAGAGCTTTTCACATGCAAATGTTGCCTGGAGGAGAATTGGCCAATAGTATCTTATCCTTCTAAGAAAGTTTTACACTCAAGTGAAACTTCTACTTAATCACTCTCTCACTCTCCCTCCTTCCTCGGGAACCATTTGGATTGAACTTTGGTAGATGAAGGGGAACTACTATCACTCTTAGTCTCTCTCTCATATTTTCTAATAAACTTTTGGTTACTTTGATGTCAGTATCCATAGATTGTACAAAACATTACCAAGTCAAGTTTTTTTTTTTCTGTTGATGTTATTTTTCAGTGCTTAAGACATATGGACAACCCCTGCTTTTTGTCATGCAGGTATTGGTGATCTCAGGAGAAACAGGTTGTGGGAAAACAACACAGCTTCCGCAGTATATATTAGAAGATGAGATATCATCTATGCATGGTGCTGACTGCAACATAATATGCACACAGCCCCGTAGGATATCTGCCATATCTGTAGCAGCTCGAATATCATCTGAAAGGGGAGAAAGTCTTGGTGAAACCGTTGGTTACCAAATACGCTTGGAATCAAAACAATCTGCTCAGACCAGGCTTTTATTTTGCACAACGGGTGTATTACTTCGGCGGCTGGTAACTGATCTTAACTTTGCATCTTCCACTTGTGGCCTGGGGTTTCTTTGTTGTTGATTTCATTAGCTCTTTTTTTAATAGTTTTCCTACTAAATTTTGTAGCTTTAGTTGTCCTCTGATTCTCCTTGTAGCTAGCTGTCCTCTGATTCTCCTTGGAGCTACTCCACTCGAAATGTTTTTCTATGTTCAACGTGTAATTGGAGATACTTTATTTGGATTCTATGCGACTCAATAGTGGTTTATGTTTTGGTTGTGAAATCTCAAAACATTAAACTTGTCCATCACTGAACTATTTTGAGTCTGTTACTTGACTCTTTCTGGTGATTTCTTTTGGCACTTTTACTTAATATTTATTTGGTTCTTAAACAACAGGTACAGGATCCAGATTTAACTGGTGTGAGCCATTTGTTAGTGGATGAAATTCATGAGAGAGGCATGAATGAGGATTTTCTATTAATTATTTTACGTGATCTTCTTCCTCGGCGTCCAGATTTACGTGTTATTCTTATGAGTGCAACCATCAATGCCAATTTGTTCTCAGATTATTTTGGAAACGCTCCAATTATTCACATACCGGTACTCCAATTGTTTGATTTGTTGCATTGGGTTTTTAAGGGATTCTCAATAAGGATCAATCGTGGTAGGGCATGGTTAAGTGGTTATTACTATTCTATGCATTTTTGCAGGGATTTACTTTCCCTGTGGAAGAATTATTTCTGGAAGATGTGTTGGAGAGAACTCATTATAGTATACAATCAGAGTCTGAAAACATTCATGGGAATTCAAGAAGAAGAAGAAGAAGAGAGCAAGATTTGAAGAAAGATCCTATAATTGAATTATTTGAGGCATGTTGAACTTTGAAGTATAAATCTGATGCCCCCACCCCTAGCTTTTCTTTTCTTTTTTTCTAAGTTATCTTTCTGAAGAATACATAATGTCGTAAGTATTTCTCTGTTTCATTTGCCTTTCTGGAACAACTATATTTTATGATTCTATGTAGATTTTTAACAGATAGCATAATGTTCTTTTGTCTTGATAATTGTGTGAAAGATGATTCCATTCCCACTTTTCCTTCTTTTTCATATAATGTGCAGAACTCCAAAGTTTGGCTTACTGGGATCAATGTTAGATAGAGCTGCATCTCTTCCTTGCTAGAAATGGATGAAAATGTCTCTTTGATCAGCTTAGGGATTTATAATACAATGTTCTGTAGTCTCACCGAATGTTTTCTTTTTCTTTTTTATAGGACAGTGACATTGATTCTCATTACAAAAACTACAGTGCTTCTACACGGCTTTCTCTTGAATCTTGGCCAGGGTCACAGCTTGACTTGGGACTGGTTAGTTCTTTTAGAAACTGATTATCCTGTGTAATATGTGTATTCCTTGTAAAGGAAGTACTTTCTTGCCAAAGGAGATTTTACAGGTCTTCCTTAATGCATTTTGCATTTCTTATTGTTAATATTTAAAGATTCCGCCTACGATCATATTACTTCTTAGTTAGAAGTTTCAGTTATCTCTTCAACATAATTCATATATCACCTAACACAAAACCTAAAAGCCTGTTCTGGCTAAATTTTGTTCTCTTTGACACTAAGTTACTGTTAAAACTTCTTTGTAGGTGGAGGCAACAATTGAATACATATGTCGCCATGAAGCTGCTGGAGCAATTCTTGTGTTTCTTACAGGTTGGGATGATATTTCAAAGCTGGTTGACAAGATTAAATCAAACAAACTTCTAGGGGACCAGAGCAAGTTTCTAGTCCTTCCCTTACATGGATCAATGCCCACTCTAAATCAACATGAAATATTCAATCGCCCTCCCCCTAACAAGCAGTAAGTGACTTACATAATACAAGTCTATACCTAGAAATGAGATTTCAGTTTTACTTGTACTTGAATCCAAACATGATATGTTTTTCTTTTATTCAATTTTTCCACCTCGGTTTGAATCTTTAGCATCTCTTTGTGGCTGCATTTTGATACGATACCACCTCTTAAGACCTATTCCAGAAGGACACGTAACTTGGACTCCAACTCCAACACCAACTCCAACA
>JAOSBP010000005.1:31496856-31517232 GCA_027563825.1 Erythroxylum mucronatum
CGATGATTATGTATGTTAATGTTTTTCCGCATAGTGTATGTTTGTATTTTGAACAAAAAAAAGATTTACACTGAGATTTGACTGAATGATGTAGCACGCCACCCTCACGGGACATGGACTCGGATATCACCATCGATGTCGGGTTCGGATCACGTGGGAGTGAGGTGTTACAGTTAATAAGTTTTGTTTTCTCAAAACTTGCGAAGATAAGTAAGAAGAAAGATAATAGATAGAAGAAGCGGTTTTATTAGTATTTAAACATGTGAAAATAAATGAAATCTAGAAGTGATTTATATTAAGAGATTGGAATGCAAGTTTTGATCCTATTATTTTATCTATATAAGTAAATATTAACATTTGTTATAGATTTCTCCTAGTTTTGGTTAGTAGTATGATTGGATTTGTAGAAGTATTTTATAAATAAACAAGACATATTTGCTAGGTTAAAATATATCAGATGCATCGTTATGGTATTAATGTGTTGCCTAAGTACAATTCTATATGATCAAGGTCTACTTTCAGTTGTAGCCATAGTGTGTAGTTGATAGGCATAACTTTTAACATTTTTGTAAAGAAAAGAGAAACAACCTTATGGTTTAGAAATTCGAATGAACAACAAGAGTTAGATGGATAAAAAAATTCTAAAGACTGAGTCTTTCGAAAGCATTGCTTCTTAGACCACACCTAATCATTTTGATGCTTGTAGATGTATTCAACTTGTCTACTTTTAAGATTCGAAGATGAATCAAAAAGCATTTTCTAATAAGAAAGTTGGGAATTTTTTATTTTTAATACATAATTAATTTATTAAAGACCAATGAAACTGTTCTAAAAATTATATTTGAGAAACATAGTGAAAATTTACCATAACAAGTTAAAAATACAATAAAATTATGAACAAATAACAAAGAAGATTACACTATCTTCCATAAATCGTTTTAATTGAGAAAAGCAAAACAAAAAGATCATAAAGCATCGTTTGAATTATGAACCACATTTTTATTAAAAGTATTTTAATTAAATCTTTTGACTATATCTTATTAATAGATTTAACGATAAATCATAAAAATAATTTAGCTCTTTAATCCAAATGAAATTGTATAAAATCTTTTTTTAATGATTTCAAAAAATATACTTCAATATTTCGACTATAAATCATTTTTGGTAACATTTATATGAATAATGTATTTATGTTTTAATTATTATAATGCAATTTAATATTTACAAGTTTGAAGATAATATGATTTTTGGTAACATTTATATGAATAATGTATTTATATTAAGATAAATCAATGTGTACTAATTTGGTAGTTCACTATTTAATTTATTAATTAGTTTTAAAAAATTTAACAGATTGATTATTAATTACTATTAGTAGGATACAAATAAAATCATTTATATCGAATAAACATGTAGCATAATTAAAATTGTTTACAATTTTATTAAAAATATGGAAGTTTATTAAATAACATATATTTTAAAATTTGGTGCAATTTTATTAAAAATATAATTCAAAAGTATACTCTATTTCACAGCTAAAAACAGTGACCAATTTGGGCCGGGTTTGGCCTCGGATATGTAGCACATAATTATATAACAAATTTTCTTTCAAAGTACTATCGTCACGGGTTTTATGTCGGCGACTTAACCTACCGGAAACCTCCACGACTTGCCGCCGCAAAACCCTATAATGTCCTCATCGGAATCAACGAATCTTCACGTTCCTTTTTAGCCTTCTTGAACCCTAATCACTTTACCCAGATCTTCAAGAGCTGAAATGGGTCGACCCGAGCCGTGCGTGCTCTTCTCTCAGAACTTTGTCCATCCCCAACTCGACGAGTACGTCGACGAGGTAACTTACCCGGTCACTATCTTCTTTTCACTCCTTCATAAAAAAATTAATCTCTTTCTTTAATTAGTCTTTCCAATTTCTTTTTGCAGGTTTTGTTTGGTGAACCAGTTGTAATTACAGCATGCGAATTTCTTGAACAGAATGGGTCTTCCTCGTCCCAAGTTGTGCCGCTTGTTGGGTATGAATGTTGTTTTTAATTTTGAACTTTGTAGCTCTTTGTTGTTGTTTAACTTAGCTCTGGATTCTTTACCTGTTATGGAAGTAACATACTCTATTTAGTCTAATGTTATAGGAAGTCTTTTACTTTTTGCTTCTATTTTTTGCGGCATGTAGATTGAACTTGGGATCTTGAAATGACAAAGATCCCAAGAAGATTGACATTCAGGTCCTTATAGATTATTCACTATAGTGCTTGCTAAAATTCTGGGGTTTTTATGAAAGATTGTAATTAGTTTAGGTTGAGATTTCCTAATCTGCGTACACCATAACAGGGCCACTTCACCCCCTTCATTTGCTTTGGAGGCTTTTGTCCAGTGTGAGGGAGAGACAAGATTTAGGCGCCTCTGCCAGCCATTCCTCTATTCTCATTCCTCATCAAATGTGCTTGAAGTTGAGGTAAAATTATCAGTATATTTATTGTTATTACTTTTGCTACCAATAATTTGAATTCAATTTTTTAGGCAATAGACTACTTTGATTAGTTTATTTGTTTTTTATATAGGTGTTATATTCTGCTTATTTCCTTCTTGTTG
Organism: Erythroxylum mucronatum; assembly: GCA_027563825.1. NCBI lineage: Eukaryota > Viridiplantae > Streptophyta > Magnoliopsida > Malpighiales > Erythroxylaceae > Erythroxylum > Erythroxylum mucronatum. The sequence continues at coordinate 31,499,461 of JAOSBP010000005.1, forward strand.
ATCCTTTTTTTGGGATAGTCAACATTTGTGGTGACCGTTGGCTTATCGTTTCTCTTCTGTTATTTACTATAGCTATAACAGTGTCATGAGAAAACTGGAGGAAGCGTAGGATTGTATTTGCACTAAGATGTATGGCACTTGTTTGTTGCAGGCAGTTGTAACTAATCATCTTGTTATTAGGGGAACTTACCGCAGTCTAAGTTTGGTGATATATGGAAACACAGCAGAGGATCTGGGACAGTTCAACATTGAATTTGATGATAACTCTTTAACTAATCTTGTTAGTTCAACTGAGGAAAAGCTTGAAGATCTCCCTCTTGCATTACATTCAAATTCTAGGATAACTGATGAGTCACTATCACCTCTTAGTGTGTTATCTTTACCTACTATAGCTTCCGACATAACTGCTGAGGTTAAACAGTTTTTGCAGCTGATTCTGAAGATGTTAGAGTTGCCAAATTTTGAGGATTCTGTGCATAAGATATTAGATAATGTAGTAGCAGCTGTATGTTCTTATGTCACTGTTGGCTTAGATTGTCTGGCAATGGATCAGAGAAATTTAAAAATTGGTGCATCTAAAGGTGTTGAAGGATTGCACCTTGCTATTCTTGAAGCTAGAAAGGAGCTTGTTGAAATGCTTCAACATGCTTCTGGAGATGAATTAGCTGAGTTGCTGACAGGATTTACCTTTCTGGAACCTGAAGCTGAGTTGGCAACTTCTAAAGAGTTGGTAGACTTATTGTCCCAGTACTTCTGTTTTAACAGAAATTCTACTCGTATTGAACATTGTCATCATCAACAGGTAATTTTCTCATTGCACTTGATTGTGTTTTTTGTTGACATTATACTTTCTTGTTTATTTGGTATATGTAACCTGTCTCTGATTCCTTGTCTTATGTTCAGAACAAGAATATCATTCTGGGGCTTAGTTTGGCCCTTCTATTGTGCTCTGGTAGGAAAAGCTGCTTTCATTTTGTCGATTGTGGGGGTATGGAGCAGCTTTCATACTTTTTATCCCATGACGGTCGGCTTTCTTCGGCTATCCTGTTACTGATACTGGGAGTGAGTGAGCAAGCTACTCGGCATGCAATTGGCTGTGAAGGAATGCTAGGTTGGTGGCCTCGTGAGGATGAAAACGTCCCATCTGGTATTAGTAAAGGTTATAGTAAATTGTTGGAGTTACTTCTTCAAAAACCCAGCCATGATGTTGCTGCTCTCGCAACTTGTCTCCTTCATCGCTTAAGATTTTATGAAGTTATTTCGAGATATGAGGTTAATTTTCGAGTTGTGTGCACATTTGTCTTTGTCTTCAATATGACATGTTGGTAACTTAATGGTGGTTTTATCCTTGCAGTGTGCTGTTTTGTCAGTCTTGGGAGCTCTTTCTGCTGCCGGAAATGTTTCAAGTGCTACCTCAGACATGCTTAATATGGCAAATTCTCAACTCAAGAAGCTTTTGGTCAGTTCTCAGTCTTCACTTGCATTTACTTAGGCTCTACACAATTTTTTAATTTTCGTGTTTGTTGACAAGTACCGATGCAGAAATTAATAATGTCGCGTGGTCCAATTGAAGATCCTTCTCCAGTGGCCTGTGCTAGCAGGTCATTGATCCTTGGTCAAACTGAAGGATTTCTGTCTTACAAAGCAACATGTAGCTTGATTGGTTCATCAGTTTGCTGCTTTTCAAATTGGGATATGGATCCAAATTTGCTAGAACTTCTCAAGGTAAACCATTGATTGGCTCATGTTATTCTTTCTTAGATGTAAGGCATATTGTTACCTCTAAGCCTTTTGTATTTTGCATCAAGAACTGTTGGAGCATGTTTGCTTTTGTCTTTTCTAAAAAAAAAGTTTTATGCTTTGGGCTAAACAATCTGATAATAATGAGATTTCTCTGCATGGGCAAATGTTTGTTTTTTTTTGAAAAGTTAAAGAATTGTAATAAATAAAAATAACGTCCTTACAAGAGACAAAGCCACGCTATTACAACAAAACGGCAACATTTTGGTAACTCTGAAGACTAGCAAAACAACAGCGAACGAACATTGCATGCTAGCAGATAATAACACACAAAAAGCAGAGCTGGTGCTGGCCTTCTGTGGTTAACTGAACATAGTAGTTTGCCTAACATCTGTTTAGCTTAAGAAGGACTTGGTGGTTATCCATGTAATTGTGCTTTGTATATGTGTTCAGTTAAAAGGTTATTCTTCAACAAGAGGATAAAAGAGTTGGCATTGAAAATAACTTTATTATTTCCTTATCCACTGTTTATTTTCCATTTATCTTTTTGGAAGCAGGAAAGGGGCTTCCTTCCTTTGTCAGCTGCATTGCTGTCATCTCCTCTATTGCTTTCAGAAAATGGAGCTACTATGGAAACATTTGTTGATATTGCTTCAACTCTTGGAGCGATACTTCTTTCATTCCTTATGTGTCGATCAGGTTTGTTGCTCAATCTTTTTTGCAGTTTTACTTATAGTTTTTTGACATTGATGTGATCCATCTTGCTGTTTTCCTGTAGGATTGATCTTCCTTTTGGATCATCCGGAACTTTCAACTACGTTGATTGATGCTCTAAGGGGTACTACTAATATGTGCAAGGAGGAATGTGTTCCTCTTCGATATGCATCTGTATTATTATCCAAAGGTTTTGTTTGCAGTCCGCCAGAAGTTGGATTGGTTGTTGAGATGCATTTGAGGGTGGTTTGTTCCTTTACTCGACCAATATTCACTGTTCTGTTAGTTTTAACTAATTCTAGTTCTCAGCTGTTTTAGTTGCTCATGCTTTGTCCAGGTTAATGCTGTTGATCGATTGCTCACTTCAACTCCACATTCTGAAGAGTTTTTATGGGTTCTATGGGAGCTGTGTGCTCTGTCCAGGTTGAAATTTTGTGTTTTTTGTTGTTCTCTTCATATCTGGACAGTTTTGGTTATGGAATTAACCAATGTTCTGTTCATGCTTTGCAGGTCAGATTGTGGTCGCCAAGCTTTGTTGGTAGTGGGATATTTTCCAGAGGTGCGACAACTGTGAAATATAATCATGCTTCCTGTACATAACTTTCAAGTTCCAAATGAAGCCAGTTGCCATTTGTTTTCAGAGAATTGAAATTGTTGTCATGAATTGAAATAGTCATTTATTGAGATCTATAGGCTCTTAATTTCTTATGCTGGTCAGTTAAATTTTCCAATTGGGTTTTATTTTGTAGGTGATATCCATATTGATTGAAGCTTTGCATTCTGCTAAGGAATCGGAGCTTCTTGCCAAGAATAGTGGTACTCTCTTTATTCTGTTCTGAAGTGTATACTGGTCACATTTTTCATGTTTATTTGTCTGCTATGCATGCAATTTTACTGAAATTTTGAGTATGCAGGTTCTTCACCAATAAATCTTGCAATTCTTCACTCAGCTGCTGAAATCTTCGAGGTCATTGTAACTGATTCAACTGCATCATCTTTGGATTCTTGGATTGGACATGCTATGGAACTTCACAAGGCACTGCATTCTTCTTCTCCTGGGTCCAATAGGAAGGATGCCCCAACTCGGCTGTTGGAGTGGATAGATGCTGGTGTTGTATATCATAAAAGTGGGCTTATTGGTCTTTTACGATATTGTGCTGTTTTAGTTTCTGGAGGAGATGCACATCTATCCTCAGCCAGTATTCTGGTGTCAGATTTAGCAGACACAGAAAATGTTGTTGGGGATACTTGCAGTGGTTTTGATATAAATGTCTTGGATAATCTTGGAAAAATTGTGTCTGAGAAGACATTTGATGGTCTTATACTACGTGATTCAGCTGTAGCACAATTGACAACTGCCATTCGAATTTTAGCGTTCATATCAGAAAACTCAGTATGCTGATCTTTTTAATCCTTCATTTTTCGAAAAATTGACTTGAACTTGGCTTACTGTAATTTTGTTGGTGTAGACTGTTGCTGCAAACATGTATGATGAAGGTGCCATAACTGTTATCTATGCAATTCTGATCAACTGTAGCTTCATGCTTGAGAGGTCCTCAAATAGTTATGGTTAGTTATTAAATACTTGTTGATTTGGGTGTTTGCATTAATTGCACATCTGCACTGCAGTCTTTGAAGGGCGTTATCTAGTTGGAATGTATCTATTTGGTTGGAGACAGCACCAATATGGTTGAGTATGATATCTAGGTGATGTATAATGATTAAACTAGTCTGTTATGGGTTTTGAAAGTTGTGAATGATTGGATTGGTCATAAAACTCGCAAGACAAGAAGGTGAAGGTTCAAACCATCAATTAAGATATTCAAATCAAAAGCAAATTGAGATATAAATAGATATGATTGGGTTAAGAATAAAAAATGTTTTAATTCTTGTGACATTAGAGCTCATGAATGTAGGCACAAAACTTATTGCAATACTAGTTAGGCACCACTAAACACTGGATATAGCACTGGCTTAGTGAGAGGAATTGTGACCAAGTCTCAGAATCTGTGTTTGGCCTCTGAGGTTTCCAGCGACTCCTAAAAGTCAATCTTTAGTGTGCAATTGCAGAAAATTAAATACACTGTTCAAACTGGTGGTTTGAACATTTAAGATTTCCATTAATAAAACAGTGGTTAGCTGATTTTTCATTTTGCCTGTAAATTAATGACATGCAATGTATACATGCATAGCCTCAAAACTTAGCCGTCAACATTTGCCTTTTGTGCTCTTATGGGGATTGTTTTGTGTCTTTCGCTGGTTGAAAGATGTGTGTAATTTTATGGAGCAGATTACCTCATTGATGATGGGACAGAATGCAACTCAACAACAGATTTGCTGTCTGAACGTAACCGTGAGCAGAGTTTGGTTGATCTGTTGATTCCTTCTCTCGTATTGCTGATCACCCTTCTGCAAAAATTAGAGGTGGGTTACTTTTCTGAGTCTATTGATAAGACTGTGACTTTACTTTTTATTCTGTCGAAAGGACAGTCTCTACTGAACTGTAGAAGCATGAGTACAAGTATTGATTACTTGGTGGTTGAATCTGATGCGATATGGACTGGTTAAGTTGAGATTGTACGTTATATAAAAGCAAATCCTTAAGTTTTTATAAGGCCAATTGTCTTATTCCCAGCAACTTCAGATTGTATTAAGAGATGCTGTGTTGTTCTACTTGTATGTATGTTCCATTATGAACCACATATGAAGTTCTTGTTGGAGCTGTACTTGTCTATTCAGAGTGAAAAAAGTTTTTAGATGATTACCATACTTGTCTATTCAGAGTGAAAAAAGTTTTTAGATGATTAACTTGTGAATAGTGTACTTGATTGTTGCTCTAGGTTTTGGATCATTTTAATCTTGATGCAAAGGAGTTCAATTGCCCTGTTTTAGATCAACTGTCAAGTTAGTGTTACTCCGCAAACTATGGAGTTTGTTTTTATCTCCATCTTTATAGGATTGAAAAAGGTGATCACATGTTTTCTTTGGTAAGAGGGAGTTAAAAGTACATCTCCTAAATATCTTGCTTTTTACGTGTTCATATGTGTGCAATTCTTAGTTGTTAGCAACATCAGCCTTTTATATTTTCTGTTTCCATTGTTTATCATGCACCGTTACTGGTGGTTGACCCAAGACTCATATACTCAGAACATGGCTTTTTAGAACTTGGATCCACAAGAATGTAATTGTTCCATTTTTTCTATGTCCAGGAGGCTGGGGAACAGCACAGAAATACAAAACTAATGAATGCCCTTTTGCGTTTGCATCGAGAAGTGAGGTAGTTTGCAGCCTTCTCATTTTTACTTATCCACAACCTGTCATTTCTTTCTTTCTGTATTTAATCAAGTATGCTGATTGCAGCCCTAAGCTAGCTGCTTGTGCTGCGGATCTGTCATCTTCTTATCCTGATTCTGCGCTGGGTTTTGGAGCTGTGTCACATTTAGTTGTTTCTGCACTTTCTTGTTGGCCAATATATGGCTGGACTCCTGGCCTTTTCAACTCTCTTCTTGCCAATGTTCAAGCAGCTTCGCTATTAGCCCTGGGTCCAAAGGAAACATGCAGTTTGCTGTGTCTTTTGGTATGCATGTTATTGGATGCAATTCTTTATGTATTTCTGACTGGTCTAATGGTTATGAAAAACAAAAGAAAACAGTTTCAATGGAAAAATAGCAAGCAAAGATTTTTGTAACTGAGTCTCTGGCTTGCCTGATTATTTTTGCATGATTTATAATCATTAGATATTTTTTCATCATGTGAAGGTTATGGGTGTTTGAAACAGTATTGTGATCCATTGGACTACTTTTGTCCCTATCTTCATGAACTATTGTTTAACAACATTCTTTTCCCCTGTCTTCTGATTGAAGAATGATTTATTACCTGAAGAAATTGTCTGGCACTGGGCAAATGGAATGCCTTTGTTGAGTGCCCTAAGAACATTGGCTGTTGGGACTTTGTTGGGTCCACAGAAGGAGAGACAAGTCAACTGGTATCTGGAGTCTTCACACTTTGAGAAACTTCTTGGCCAGCTGAACCCACAGCTTGAAAAAATTGCACAAATTATTGAACATTATGCCATATCTGTACGTATCTCCTATTGTTGTAGCTATTGCCTTTGTTCTTGTTAGAGTCTATGCTCTGAATCAAGGTAGCTTGCAGTTTAAGGAATGACAAAATGTTGTCTTTTCTGCTTGTCATGTACTATAAACAGGCATTGGTAGTCATCAGGGACATGCTTCGAGTTTTTATTGTCCGTGTTGCTAGCCTAAAATCTGAAAACGGTTCTGTGCTTCTACGGCCCATATTGTCATGCATTCGTGGTCATCTTTCTACTTTATCTAATCCAACTGATGCAGATACTTATAAGGTGATTCTGCCTTTTCCTATTTGAATTCATTTAATCTTGTGAAGTTTGTTCATCTTCTTGTCATTTTACAGGTTTACAGATATCTTGACTTTCTTGCTAGCATTTTGGAACATCCATGTACAAAGGTTTGCTTCGTGCTGCATGCTTCTGGGATTTGTTTCACATTTTGGTTTGTTTTACCTAATTCTATGTTCTCCTGCAATATGTTTTTTGTTTGTTAATCCCTGCTGCAGGGACTACTGTTGGAGGAGGGTGTTACTCCATTGTTATTAGAAGTGTTGGAGAGGTGTTATGGTGCGATTGATTTGGATGATAAACAAGTTTTGGATGGTAAAACTAAGTGCAGAATTACTGTAATTAGCTGGTGCCTTCCCGTATTCAAGGCCTTCTCGCTGCTTTGTGTTTCGCAAACATCGTTAACGTATCCTGGGAGATATGAATTGTGAGTGAATTTTATTCCTAGAGCAAGATATTTTTGTGTGTATATATGTGTTCTTACATGCATATGCCCATATCTTGTTGCACCCTGGATGTGATGGGTTATTTTCTTGATAGTTGATGATGCTTGTTTTGAAATTCCTTGGTGGTTGATCAGGCCAAGTTCCAGCAAGTTGAGCACTCAAGATTGTTCATCTATTTGGCCTCATATCTTGAGTTTCTTCCGGGTAACCACTTTTTTCATTCTTGATTTTGTTAAATGTTAAGATGTCAGAGCTGATGGCGCGCTTTTATGTTTGCTATTGGTGATTTGACATTTTTGTGTTTTTTTTTGAATTCTCACAAATAAGGTCAGATACATGTTAATCTGCACTCATGACACCCTTTTTAGAATTATCCTACCTGATTAAAGATTCAGAAAAAGAAAACGTGGATTCTTTCTTTTCTTTAAGGATTCTTTTTCTTTTCATATGTATATGCTGCTTTAACCTGCTCTAAAGCCTCAGAAAAATGAGAAAATATAATCCAAACGAATACCGTATGAGCACAACTGATCTGCACCTTCAGCTATGAATTTTACCTTTTCTCTTCTGAATTTGAAACTGCTTGCTCATATGGTGATAAGAAGGCTTCTGTTACTTTTCAGGTCCTACCAGTGGGAAAGGAATTACTGTGTTGTCTTGCATCTTTCAAGGAGTTAAGTTCCTGTAATGAAGGTCGAAGTTCCTTGGTGGATATTTTATGCCATTCAAACTCCAATAATAACGATTTTGAATCAGAACAAGCATATGAAAAGGATGGGAATTATCTTGATGATTTTGAATGGCGAAAGCGTCCTCCTTTACTATTTTGCTGGAGAAAGTTGATGAGTACAGTTGATTCTAATGATAGTTTGTCAGCTTTTGCAATTGAGGCCGTTCATATATTATCTGTGGGCTCTTTGTCCTTTTGCGTGGATGGTAAAAGGTGAGCCAACTATTCTTTTTGTAATATTAACTCTTGTTTCGTTTGTTTACTACAGAGGATATTAGTGATTGGGAAAGGTAAAATTTTTCCATTTTATACGTTGCAGTGCTAATCAATCAAAAATAGACTGGAATATGTTCAACAGAAAATTTATGCTTCTGTTCAAATTTTAAGGTGGTTAACTTTGCTTGAGGGATGTAAACTTTGTCTTCATTTCTGTTTGGTATCAGTCACAATTATTTTCATGTTGTGTTGTAAAATTTGTAAATCTATACGTAAGAGTTCTCTAGGGTATACCATCCTTCTATAGTTTTAAGCTATATATTTTATGATGGTTGGTGATTAGGCTGGATAATGCTGTGTGATGTAAAAGTAAATTGGGACATATATTTCTTTTCCCAAGTGTCTTGAGACTGATGGTATGTATATTCTGATGCAAGTACACTACAATGTGAAATGGTCTTGTGAAAGGAATTTTGGCTGAGAAATGTTTTGCCATAAGAATCTATTATGGAGAAGAAAATGCCTATAGATTAGGAAGAAAACTATGAAAAAATTTAAGAATTTTGGCTGAGAAATGTTTTGCCATAAGAATCTATTATGGAGAAGGAAATGCCTATAGATTAGGAAGAAAACTATGAAAAAATTTAAGTAAGTTTACTGAGGAAATCACAAGCAGATTTGGAATAAGATCACTATCAAAACATTTACGAAAATATCGAATATAAAAAAATTCGGGAGCACTGAAATATGAATATGAAAAAATTTGGGAGCACTGAAATATGAAAATCATGATTCAAGCACACTGAACTTGGCTTAATTTATTGGATCTATTTTTATGTTGACATTTTCTATAGCTGAATTCTTGATGGCAAATCTTCATATCACCTATCCCTACAGGTGTGTCTGTAGGTTTTTGCAGAACCTGGGTAGTAAGCGCTTCATCTTGTCTTTATTCCCGCTTTTTCATTCTTATGGTACAGTATTTGATGTCATGTCATATTTCATATAGCTTAATACTATCTTCAATGTAACACTCATTGAATACAAAAATTTACTTCAAGAGAAACTTTGACTGAATGTCTTCAAATGAAGTTTGTGTATACTTTTGCAAGGGAATGTTATAGTAGACGAGCAAGAGAATTGTAAAACAGAAGAGTGACAGGCATTTTAGCATACTGTACTCTGTTTAAGTTCAGAGATTGCTACGCCCTTTACCTTAGGACGATTAGAGTGCTTATCAATTATGACTTCTGAACTGGTCTTGAAGGCATTGTTCTGCTTTTCTATCAAAGGAAGAAATGAGCAGTGACTAAAGGCATACCCTCTGTTATATGGTGAAAGAAATAATAAGAATGCTTACCAGTGGGAAAATTTGTGTTGGCTGAAATCTTTTACATTGGAGAATCTAGGATTATTGTTTCTTAAACAAAAGGTTGTTTTAGATTGGAAATACATTGCATACCGTCTTATGCTGTCCCTTGTGTCTGCTCGCTGGATAGCCTGGCTGGGCTTTCTCGATAGCTGGTATCTACATTGGCTTCAAATTGTTTCCCATCGACACTTGAGCTCCTAACTTTGTACTGCAAATATTTAACTAGTTTAACCGATTTCTTTTTCTTTTTTTATTAGTTTAAACTTGGATGCAGTGGGTGCAATCAAATTTCTATTTGGGATTTATGATGGTGTGGAAGTAGAAGGTACAGGTGGCCCTTCAGGAATTCTTCGTTCAATAGAAGAAATGATTGCTTTTTTGAGTTCTAAGGTCAATGATGATGAAGATCTGAGTACCGCCTATACTTCAAACATTCTATTTAAGGTAAAGAGATAAGAATTGTGATGATGGTTGCATTCTCCTCCCTTTTTGTGGTGTTGATACATTGCTAGCTTTATTATTGACAGGCTTCAGAGTCTGCTAGGTCATTGTTGCTGTTATTACAAAAGCCAACTAGTTCAGTTGAGCTGGATGATATTTCTTGGGGCAAGGGCATTCTTTTGCCACCAAGCAATGCTATGGTTTCTTCACAAATACATCAGATGATTGATGCTAGTATTGACAAGGCCGATGATTCTCTCTACCTTGGAGACCTTTCAGAAAAATTCTCGTGGGAGTGTCCAGAAACACTGCCTGATAGATTGTCACCAAATATTCCTATGAAAAGGAAACTTTCATCTCTAGATGGTCCTGGAAAACGTGGTAAGGGAGAGAACTCAATGGCTGAGACAGTTGGGCAAAATGCATTTTCACGGGGACTTGGCTTATCTACAACCTCCTCTGGTCCAACCAGAAGGGATACTTTTAGGCAGCGGAAGCCAAATACCAGCAGGCCCCCGTCCATGCATGTTGATGATTATGTTGCTAGAGAAAGAAGCGTTGATACCAATTCCAACGTTATAGCAGTCCAGAGAGTAGGGTCTACTGGTGGTAGACCGCCCTCAATTCATGTGGATGAATTCATGGCCAGACAAAGAGAACGCCAGAATCCTATTGCAGCTGTAGTTGGGGACCCTTCTTTGCAAATGAAGAATTCCATTCCCATGAGTGATGTAGATAAGGAGAAGGTTGGTAAGTCAAAGCCGTTAAAAACAGACCTTGATGATGATCTTCAAGGAATAGATATAGTTTTTGATGGCGATGGGTCTGAATCAGATGACAAACTACCATTTCCTCAGCCCGATGATAATCTCCTACAGCCTGCCCCGGTCATGGTTGAGCAAAGTTCTCCCCACTCCATTGTTGAAGAGACGGAGAGTGATGCAAATGGAAGTGGTCCTTTTCCTCGCTTAGGTACACCATTAGCATCTGACATGGATGAAAATACTGCAACTGAGTTCTCTTCAAGAATGTCGGTTTCCCGCCCTGAAATGCCATTGATACGAGAACCAAGTGTCTCTTCAGATAAGAAATTTTTTGAGCAATCTGACGAGTCAAAGAATGTTGGTCCAGTTAAGACATCCCCTGGGTTTGATTCTGCTCAAGCTGCTAGTACTTCAGGTTTTCCTGCTTCTCTTTATAATAATACTGGAGTATCATCTGGTCACTTACCTGTAGATTCTAGGATGAGTGCACATAGTTTATGCATAAAAAACAGCCCACAACATGCTTCAGGATCTCGAATACTGTATGACCAAAAGCTTCCCCCAAATCAACCACCATTGCCTCCAATGCCGCCTCCGTCAACTATATCAACTGTAATACCTCAAATGCCTGATTCAGGACCAAGTCAATCATCTCCCTTCATTAATTTGATTGAGGGGCAGCCGCCTCTACCTATGGGTTTCCAGGTTAGAAAAAAATCCTTGGGTATACTTGTTTATGGCTTATCCTTGTATTCACCTTGCTTTTATCTTTTTACTCTTTTGCAGGCTCACTCAGATTACCTATCTACATTTGGCAGCAATGCTGCATCTTTGGCTTCCCATTCTGTACCAGATTCCAAGTACTCGAGAACTCCCGTCTCTTCTCCTAGTGTACCATCTGGGCCTCATCCACCACTTCCTCCCACACCACCTCCCTTTTCTTCTAGTTCTTACAATATACCAACATTGAAGGCTTCATCTTCCCTATCTTCATCTTACAATATTGGAGCAGCCGAACTTTCACAGTCCTCTAGTTCACCTTTAATTGATGCGCGCCATGGAAATCTTTCTTCATCAGGTATTGGTCTACCTTCTTATTTGCCACCTCCTCTAATGCCACCTTTGGTCAACAGTAGACCTGCTACAGTCCCTGTGACTCCTTATGGAAGCACCTCAATTCAGCCGCAAGGTGACAGTCCTGGTATCCTGCAAAGTCTTTCAATGCCTCAGCCTATGCATCAACTGCAACCTCTTCAACCTCCACTTCAGCGCCTTCCACAGCCAGCACAACATCTTTGGCCACCTATACAATCAGCTCAGCATTTGGAAGGAGTACCAATGCCAAGTTCTGTTCAAATTCAAGTACATCAATTGCAAACATTGCAGCCGCCACAAATTTCTCCTATGCATGCCCATTATCAAGGGCAACAGCCAGAGCTTGCTCAGTTACGACAGCAGCAGCAGCAAGTTGAACATGTTCAATCTCATGCTATAAATCAGCGAGATGCTGCTTCCCAGCAGCAACAGGATCTAGGAATGTCATTGCATGAATATTTCAAGGATCCAAAAGCTATTGCGGTATCTGCAGCTTATTGTCCAAGAAAATCTTTTAGCTTGAGTAAATGTCGAGGATTGGCTAATCATCATTTCTCTTGTTTTCATGGCAGGCTTTATTAAGTAACAAAGAAGAACTCTGCCGGCTTTTGGAGCAGCATCCTAAACTGATGCAGATGCTTCAGGTTGGTATTGTTTCCATGATATGTTTTTTTTTTCTTTTTCTTTTGCTTCCTTTAACCATCAATTCTCATTTATTGGTATGTAGAGAAGTAAGCCAACTGATGGGCAATTATTTTAGTGGTGATTTTCTCTATATCCCATTGTCTTTCCAAGTTGTGCTTATTAGCTCAGGTTTGTCGAGTCATGAGTTTTTGGACCTGTAAATTCGTGATCAACCAGATCCTGTGATACCCAGTAATAAACTGGAGGTTGGTTTCGAGCTTGTTCCTCACTCACACTCTGAAACTCCCTAAAATTGCAAATAATTCTTCACATTCATATTCTTTAAACCTCTAAACAATAATATCCCAATCAACAAATTGCATCATGAACTGGTTGTGTGGCTGTCTCTTTCCTGTTCTCCATTCAAGCACCGAAAGAGAATATGGTATCTGTAAAAAGGAGGCCAGCATAAAGCCTTGGTTTTAACATCAGAAGTTCGTTCTACTTGGTTTCTACTAGTTCTCTTAATCTTGTGGCGTTTCCTCCTTTTCTTTGAATGGTCTACACGATTGGTGACGAGAGATGTATTACCTGAGCTCGAATTAGTTGTGCTTTTGAGTTCTTTGATCTGAACTGTTAGTCAGGATACCAATTACTTAAAGCCATGTGTATCTTTTAAATATAACTGTACACCCAAGCGAATGTTATATAGATAAATACCTTATGGAGAGATTTGACAACGAAGCTGTAACTTGGGAAGTGATTTTTGTTTGTTTGTTGTGGTTTACAGGAAAGATTGGGCCAGCAATAGCAACAATTTGTGGAATACTTTTGGAGTTGCTTTTGGATCCGGTGTTCATTAAATGTGCCCATTTTTCTGTACTGCAGGACGAACCATTCTATTTATTCTGTAAAATTTTGATGTACCATTTAAATCTGTATATTCTTTCATTCTAAATTACGTTAAATTCCATTTATTTTCCTATTAGAATTGAACACGGTAGGCATCCGGTAATTGTTTTGGTCAACGAGTTCCTAGTACGTTGCTGTTGGCCCCCGAAAGTCCGCTCTTTCCAAGTTAACTAATAGTTAGTTGAAGAGCCTCAAGGACATGGTGACCTATTGGTTAGCCTCAATTGTACAGAAGCAATGATAGGAACAATTTGATATTGAATCCAAATGATTTTATATTAAATTATGGCATATTAATTAACCAACTATATTAAACAGCACGTGTAATATTGAAGCTCTTATGTCATTTGTAAGAGCTTTAATACCTAGAGGATAAATAGATATCACTTGGGGATCTCGAAGGGCACACAGGAAAATTATAACAACATTTTGGTTAACCATATGGTTAACATCACTCTAAACAACATCTGGTTGACATTGTCGAATAACCAAATTTAGATTGGAAGTATGTATTACTATGTAGGTATCTAGATATCAGAGCTAACAATCCTTTAACACCTGTCCTTCGGCTAAACGGGCACAAATACTCTCGCCTTTTAGGAATCTCTATTTTATTCACATATTCTTACTCTTCAATTCCCGCTAATGCTGCTAACTCGAGGCAGCGGATATGTTTAGAAGCAAGAGTTCTCAGATTATCATAGACTTTTTGTTATACAAGATCCTCAACTGAAGCGAGTGTAGAGCATACTTATTCTACATCTTAGGCATTGAGACAAACATGATTTTTCAGGGTTTGAAGTTTTCAGAGAATAGAAAAGAGTTAAAAGAAAACTAACTTCTTCATTTTTTGAATATGATTTACTGTGTTTACAAACTAAGAAGAACCCTGCTTTTATAAGCGAAGCGAGGGGTAGAGAAGTAAATCTACCTAGAGACATAATGATTATACTTTAACAAAAGTAACCTAATAATTCACCTAATCTTATCAAAAAGGAATCTACTTTAGCCAAAGTCTAAAGTTTTACAGTCGCTAGGTACAAAAAGTCCTAAAGCTCACACTACCTACTGCAATAAAAGTAAAGGTGAACAGGATGATGATAAGATGAAATCTTCAATAGTGTCTTGAAGGTGAAATGTAGACCATCTTTCATCATGTCAGTAGTTGTCTCAAAAGGCGTGCTTACTTTACATGTGCAAAGTAAGGTCTCATCAGTTTTGTCTCTTTAAGTACTAGATCCAAAGAATCCATGACTTTAGGTATGCCGAATTGGTTCTTGCCATGATTGAAAATTAGATGGAGAATCGGGATCACTTGAGTCATCAGTATCTGCTTGAGAAAATCTCTTTCTTTTACCGGGATTGAACTCAGCTCAATGGAATTTGTGCAGGAGATGATTTATCTCAGAATCAGAAATGCTAGGAATGTCATCATTGGGATTTTGAGCATCTTGGATTTTAACATTGTGAGATTGAGAAGGTCCTACCGACTCAAAGACGATTCTTGTGATTTCTTCTGAATCTGTATCATATTTAGGACTATTGGAACCATGAATATCAACTTCTGGTACTTCTGGTTCACCAGGAATAAATTCTCCAGGATGTGGTCCAATAGATGTTGTTACTACTGGTGGAGTTGAAAAGTGATTAATTTCTTTAAGAAAATCTCTTAAAGAATTTAACGCATTTTCTTTATGTCGTGGCCAATAGAGAGAGGTATGTCAAACTTGGACACGTGGCTCTATGTAAAGCAAACCAGTATGTGATTCTTTGTATGGGCAATGAACAATGAAGAAGCGCTGCGTAATTTGTCATCTAGCAGAAGATGTCCATAGACGATGTTGTTGGATAATGATAGAACACTGATGCTTCCATTGATCTAATGGTTGAAACCATTCCAATAATGTCCATAATAATGAACTTTCATTATTAGGATCACTAAGATGTTGATACAGTTGAAGAGGAGAGATTGTAAAAGCACAATCATAAAGGGCTAAGAGTGCCCAAAAGTACCATAATGTGTTTTCTTATAAAGGATCTTGAAGAAGATTCACATTAAGGTAAGGTGCTTTGATGTTGAACATAACAGGATTTCCAAGGGAATTATGTTCATGCAAGAATATATGCAAGTAATAGAAAAACTACTACGAGCCAGTGAGGCAACTTCAGAGAGACTAGTAGGACGACTAGCTATAGAAGGAAAAGCTTTCTTTGTTAAAGCAAAAAGAGGTTGACTAGCCATGTTTTTGGGTTTTTATGCAAAAATTGTTGAGAACTAGAAAACTCAATGAAGTTAGTAGGCCGAAGAGAAGAAGGATACTTATTGGAAGAAAAAGTATCCGGTGGCCATGGTGGATGTTGTTGGAATAGTGTAGATAAAGCTGATGTATCTATAGTGGTATGACCAACATTTGTCTGAGAGAGAGATAGTCTTTGCTCAGAAAGTTTCAAAGGTGAAATCTTCTGACAAAGTTACTTAAGATGCTTGACAACTGTAGTCTGTTCTTTTCCCCATTGTTGTGGATTTTTACGTAAGAGCTTAGATAAGCTTGATGTATAGGCTGCCACATGTGGCATGAAATCTCTAATGTAATTAACAATCTTGAGGAATTGTTGAATTTGTTTCACAGTGAGATGTTCATAAGGAAATTGCAATAATTCTTTTGCAATATGTGGGCCTGGCTGATAGAATCCATTCTTGAATTGCATTCCAAGAAATTCAACTTCTGTTGTACCAATAGTGCTTTTCGAAGCCAAAAGCATAATCCCATACTGTTTAGAGAGATCCAAAATTTTTTCCAGAAGGGTCTGATGTTTCTCATGGATCTTTGAAAACAGTAGAATATCATTGATGTAGATCAAGGTACTGTTGAGGATAGGCTCATAGATTTTTGTAATGGACTTTTGAAATAGTGATGGTGCAACTTTGAGTCCAAAGGGCATCACAGTCCATTAGTACTGAGCATTGAGAATGCAGGATGCAGTCTTATAACGTTCTTCAGGGTGAATACCCAATTGCCAAAAACTTACTTTAAGGTCAAAACTTTGAGAATATAATAGCTTAAGAAAAAGTACCTGTGTACTGATTTTAGGAAAGTAAACTTGCCATCTTGCAGGAAAGCATTCATAGGCTTGTAGTCGATTATTAGACGTTTTTTTCCACATTTTTCCTCTGAACTTTTATTGACATAGAACGCTTGACAAGCTCAATCTGACTTTGTGGGCTCAATCAATCCTTGCTGCAATAATATGGCACACTCATCTTGTGCGAGCTTTAAGTCGTTAGGGTTCATCCCTGGATGTGTGGCTTTCGTGGGATTAATATCCTCATTTTTCTTAAATGGTAGACTTATGAAAAAGTTAGCATTTTTTCACAGAGGATATGGATGAGTAAACTGTGCATGGGAATTTGGACAATATTCCAACAGTTTATCTCGAAGTCCAGTGTAATGTACAGGAACCTGTGTAAGTTCAAACATATTTTTTATGACAGTGTATGGACTGGAAAGGTTTCGATACCTAAGGCCTATGAGTAGGATTTGTAAAGGTTGGGCTTTACTATATGTATCCATTCCAATCAGAAAATTTGGGCCTGGTAGATTGCTTCCAAGTACTTTAGTCCAAAATGTACATTGAGGGAAGAAACGAATGCCGATTCGCTTCTTAGTAACCAACCCAAATTTGAAAGAGTTACCATCAGCAGCTGTAAAATGCTCCTCATGAGATGTACATGCTTCTGATAATAAGATATTGGGCTTCATGATTGTACGACTAGAACTAGTATCCATAAACCTAATAGCTCTGATGGGTCTGTCGTATTTATCTTGTTGAAAGATCTGGATCTGGACATAAGGTCATTGCACTGGAGTATGATCTATCTTCATACATGTCTGCTATAACAAGTATAATAACAAATCATCAACAGTAGAGGCAGATGATTGTGATGATTCTTCTTCATCATTTGACACAGAGACAACAAACTGTGTATCACTATCCTCACTGTATTGTTCCTCAAGTAATTCTACAATGTTGCTTTGAGGATAAATAGGCTTAAGAGTTTCAAGTTTCTTTAGAAACTTAACATCTTTCTTCGTTGCCTGGGGACACTTATTTGCAAAGTGATATGGGTTTCCACAGATGAAACACTAGCCTTATTTCGGTGTGAGGATTTCTTGAATAACCTCATAAATTTGCGCTTTTTGCTTATGTTTTCTTTGTGAAGTTTTGCTTCCAAGGCTTCATGCCTTCCTTCTTCCTATGGAACTTTCTCCTTTGGTAGACTTGAGAAGAATGAGCTTTCTTCTTGCTATGACACTCACAAGTCTTTTTATCTTTGCATT